>CM052812.1:24369082-24384184 GCA_028533885.1 Nasua narica | reverse complement strand
TCCTGGGATCGAGTCCCGCATTGGGCTCCCGCTCAGCGGAGAGCCTGCTTCTCCTTCTTCCTCTGCCTGCTGTTCCCCCTGCTTGTGATCTCTCTCTCTCTCTTTCTCTCTGTCAAATAAATAAAATCTTTTTTTAAAATAAAAAATGAAAAATCTATATTCATGGATACCAGTCACCTTTGAGTTTCCCATTCTTTCAGTTCTGCTCATTCTACCCCCACCCCTTTCTTGGACGGGGAGTCCGTGGCCAAAACAGTCTGGGTCCCAAGGGAGCAGCAACTACTGCTCTTAATCTTTTCACAGGGTGTCAGTGGACGGCTGCCTGCGGGGTGGTGCTCTGCGAGAAGGCACAGGCTCCCGGGCATCTCCCCGCTGGGCTCCTTCCCTAGTTCTACCCTTATCACTAAAGCCACATACCCAGTTTACTAGAGTTGGGTCCCTCCTTGTTGAAGGACTCCAGGGTCTTAATCCAGAAGCCTCCCTAGGTGTTGCTAAGTATTAAAAAGTTTGGTAACTTCCGGTTTTCATCTTGGACTGGAAAGGGGGGCGGGGCAGAGCTCCCCCATCATAGTTCGGGTCTATAATTTGACGAGAAAAACAAGGGGCAGCGGGTATAGGGAAACCCCTGTACCCTCTGTGCAATTTTGCTAGGAACCTAAAACTGCTCTAAAAAAATAAATTCTATTTCTATTTTAAAAAGGCATAAAACAACTTCTCAGGCGCTACCTGAGTCTAGCAGAATGACATTCCAATTCTAAAAGTTATAGGGCTTGAAAGAACCAAAAGTTGCAACAAAAGAGCCATGTGTAGACTACTACTAGTAATAAATAACTGTGGGGGGCACCTTGGTGGCTCAGTCGGTTAAGCATCTATCTGCCTTCAGCTCAGGCCATGACCTCAGAGTCCTGAAATCGGGCCTGCGTTGGGCTCCCTGCTCTGTGGGAAGCCTGCTTCTCCCTCTCCCACTCCCCCTGCTTGTGTTCCCTCTCTCACTGCGTCTCTCTCCGGCAAATAAATAAATAAATATCTTAAATAAATAAATAACTGAGAATAGTGGGATGTGTTACTTCTCTTGAAAATATTTTCACAGAGATCAAAAATACTGGAGGGGTGCCTGGGTGGCTCAGTGGGTTAAAGCCTCTGCCTTCCGCTCAGGTCATGGTCTCAGGGTCCTGGGCTCGAGCCCCGCATCGGGCTCTCTGCTCAGCGGGAAGCCTGCTTCCCCCTCCCTCTCTGCCTGCCTCTCTGACTACTTTTGATCTCTCTCTGTCAAATAAATAAATAAAATCTTTAGAAAGGACAAATCTGTTGTCACCTTCCAGCCAGAGATTACTACTGTCACATCCTGCCTTTGGTAATTCGAAGTGGCGCCCCCCACTCACTAGAACGCCGGGTTCCCTGTCATTTTCCCTTATTGCCATTATTTTATACCCTGCTCGATGGCACTACCTAGCCGCATAGGTGTCCCCAAAACTAATGTAATCATCAATTCCCACCAATCCCATAACCCATCCATCAATTTGCCACCTCAAGGCTCTGAGCTTCCTCTGCAGAGAAGCAAACTACCCAAGTTCCCAAACCAATGACAATATTTCCTAAGTTTCACAGCCCAATCTCACTCCTCCCTCACTCCTCACACATACTGAAATTCCAGCCACATACCTGCAATTTCATTTAACGTTATTGGTCACTAAGGAAGAGGGAAGTCCTTGTCCCTTCATTTGTAACCACAGAATATTAACCAGATCTTCAACGGCTTTTTGGTGTTAATCCTGAGGCTGACCACATTTACCAATTAAGTTACAGCACGTTAGTTCGTTCTTATTTTTTTTGCCAAACTCCACACCTTTTTTTTTTTTTTTTCCGGTCTTGGTCACAAACATGAGAAATGAACGGAATCACTTAGCGAAGTGCTGTTTAGAAGTTTCATGGCTTGGTCATAGTTATTACGCTGAGACAGTAAACATTTTTCTTATGACCAATCTTAACTTTTATCCCCTCCTCAAGAATGAAGGGATACTGCTCACCCTGCATTCAAAAAGAAAGTATCTACCACTGGAATAAGTTGTTCTTCTAGTATAGTGATATGTTCTACATCTGATGACCTACACTTGATGATATCCCCAAATGGACTAAACTTCTAGATTAGTTCAGCATGTTCATCTATGTCACCCCAAGGCACTAAATGTATGAGTAAATGAATTAATCCTGTATTGAATATTTCTTATTTTTTGCATGTGCTAGTCTTGTCTTCCCATCTACATTATTCCAGGGATATAGTTTTGACTGGAGTAGAAGATAATGGGGCTCAAATAACTGTCGATTACCAAAAAGTGAATAGTGGTGTTTTCTAGACAGTAGGATAATGTTTCTTCTTCGTCTTTTCCAGAGTATGCCAAATTCTGTATTCTAAAATTGTGCATCATGTTAGTTTCCTTAATCAAGGAAAAAACACTCAAAAATATTCTGATTGTTGACATACATTTAACTTAAAAAATTATTCATGGAGAGCACTCTTTGGATAACCTCCCTTGGGTCACAATGAGACTAAAGAAGTTGAATCAGAGATCAGCATTCAGGGATAGCCTGATAAAAGTAGTCTGCCTGGGGGGGAAAAAAAGGTAATCTGCCTGAAGGCAATGTGACTGGGAATACTAAACACTGGTAAGAAGTAGTAGTCAGGCAGGCTGAAGGAGAAGAACAGTTGTAGGTTAAGTAGACAGTGGAATTTCATCACAAATGAAACAAGACTAGGGTTTCTTTCCGGGTTTTAGAGTATCCACGGAGGTAATAATACCACTGGCTCATAGAGGTGAGAGCGCAGTCCCTTCCACTCTATCCCAAAACTTGAAAATAAGGACATGAGACCCCATTCAAGCAACCTTGTAATAACAAACTGGAGGAAAGATGTGCAAAATCACGTCTGAAGAGGTGAAAAGGTCTTGTCCTCAAAATCAAGTCAGCCTTCTCCAAAGCACATCCTATTTTAAAGACCAAACTGAAATCTCCCTGAGTTCTACCAAAAGGCACTTTCCCAAGGGGAGATGGGGTGGTCTCTCCTTCCTGGCTGGTGGGAATGAAGGCAGAACAATTCCATAAAATTCTTACCTCTAGCGACTCCTCATGTAGTTTTCAGACAGGATGGGGCTGGTGGGGAGAAAGGAAAAGACGGTTAGGGGCAAGCAAGAGCTTGCTCAACAGATCACAATTCAAAACCACACTCTTGAACTTTCAGGGCTTGCATCAAGATCCTCCTTGTTCCATATGACCAGAAGACACCCCCCCCCCAATCCCAGAGGCCTGTCTAGATATCATAGTGGTGAATGGGAGGGACTCAGGGCCCAGCCTGACTAGCCCACCCCAGCTCACTGCCAAGAACCATCCTCCCATCACTTAGAACTGCACTGTCTGGGTGCCTGGGTGGCTCAGTTAAGCGTCTGCCTTCAGCTTGGGTCATGATCCCAGGGTCCTGCGATCGTGGCCCGCATCAGGCTCCCAGCTCATCAGGGAGTCTGCTTCTTTCTCTCTCTCTCTGCCCCTCTCCCCAGCTTGTAATTTCTCTCTTGCTCACTCTGTCTCTCAAATAAATAAATACAATCTTAAAAAGAAAAAAAAAAAAGAACTCCACTGTCCAACATGGTAGCCACATGTGGCTACTAAGCATTTGGCTAATCTGAATTAAGATATGCTATATTTGTAAAATATACACTGGATTTCAAAGATACAGTAAGAAATGTAATTTAAGAAAATGTAAAATCTTATTAATAATTTTTATATTAACTATATGTTCAAATATTTGGGATATATTGGGTTAAAAATGTATTATTAAAATTAATGTCACCTGTTTTTACTTTTTAGAATGTGGCTACTAGAAAATTTGAAATCACATATAGTGATGCTCATTTATGGCTGTGTAGGGGAGAAAAAATGTCCCAATACCCTTCAAGATTCTTCCACCTGGTCTAAGAATTAAATTGACATGAGAGATTAATAGGAGGAAAAAACCCCAAAGTCTAATTATGTGCACACAGAGGCCCAATAATGAAATTGAGACCCAAAGAAATGACCAAGGCAGGCAGTTTTTATACTTTTTAGACAAAGAGACAATAAATCTGTGAGGAATTGACAATACAGAGAAAACTTTGGGAGCTTCAGTTTGTAAGGAATACTAACTGGAATTTAGGCTGGAATAGTAAATTAGCAAAACGTAATAACAAGGGTGTAAACACAGCCCTCTTGGCTCTAAATTTCCCTTCTCTTATAATAAGGATGTATCTTTATCTCTTGATACAGGGAGGAACCTTTCACATGAGACATTTCTTGCTTTCTGGAGACAAATGGTGGTGGTCAGAGTGTTCTTTTTGCATTGACTCTCAAGTGAGTTTTATTTAAAACCATCAATTTTGGGGTAACGCCCTTGGCCGCTACACTTGCATTATATTTCTATAGCATTGGCTTAAAAAAATGGTGATTCAAGATTAAGGAAAATCTGGGTTATAAAGAAGAGAGATACATAACCTGAAAGTATACTTGCAGGGAAAACACCCCCTAATAGGCAGCCCTCAATGAAAAACACTCAAACATTGCTTAGAAAGAGCTCACACAGGGATGCCTAAATGGCTCAGTTGGTTAAGCATCTGCCTTCGCCTTGGGTCATGATCCCAGGGTTCCGGGATTGAGTCCTGCATTGGGCTCCTTGCTCAGCAGGCAGTCTGCTTCTCCTTCTGCCTGCCACTCCCCCTGCTTGTGCTCTCTCTCTGACAAATAAATAAATACATCCCCCCCCCCAAAAAAAACTCATACAACCCAAAGCACCGACTATTGGCTATTTCGTTAGGACACAGGTACTATACTGAGGACTTCGTGTGTATTAATTCACTTGCTTATTATAATTGCTCTGTGACGTAGGTCCCCGCAGGACCCTGGGATCATGACCCAAGCTGAAGGCAGACGCTTAACTGAGCCACCCAGGCACCCAGACAGTGCAGTTCTAAGTGATGGGAGGATGGTTCTTGGCAGTGAGCTGGGGTGGGCTAGTCAGGCTGGGCCCTGAGTCCCTCCCATTCACCAAGACAGATGAGGAAACTGAGGCACAGAGGTAGGATTTGACTTTTGGCAATCTGACTTTAGACCCTGACTCTTACCTCACACCCTATACCTCAGCCCACTTCCTGTGACCCCTCCCATGAGCTCTCCTTTCTGGATGTACTTTCTACGGGGGAATCTTCTCTTTTTTAGTCCTATGTCCCCAGCAAGCCCATCCCACCTCTGCCTTGGCATTAAAAAACCAAACACCCCTGTCTGTCATGAGTGGGAAGGGCCCTTCCTTAGAACAACAGAGCCCCAAATCCTGGAGTTTGGGGCAAAGCCAAGTGTCTCAGAATATGGTTCTCTCAAATTCCTCCTTTTATCAACTCAGCGGATTGTGAGAACACAGTTTTATATTTCTGGCCCCTACAGCCTAAAGGCTGGAAAACTTTACCAGGTTGTATCTTTTTAACGGTTCTCGAAGACCGTTGTGTTTTGTTTTTTTTTCTACCTTTTGCATAATACTTCCCAAGCCTTCCCAAAGCGACAGTTGGCTGCTTGCGGATGTTCTAAACCTCAGCTAAGGAAATACTCTCAGGAGTAGCCAAGAGAGGCCCTCTTGGAACGCAGTTCCCACAAAGAGGGAAGACAGTTAAATGCTCGATCAAAGAAGCCTTCTGCCTCTTTCACCTCATTTTTTTTTCCTGACTAAAGGTCAGGCTGTTGCCCCTCTTTTCCTCAGAAACTACACAAGTTAAAGGGTTTTGCTTTTGGTTTTTAAAAGTCTCACGCATAAGAATAATTAACTTATTCATCCCAGAAAGATGCTGCAATTGCCATCTTCTTTGCAACGTTATTATAATTAGTGCTATTAGTACTATTAGTACTACCAAGGGTACTCTGGGAGCGAGGAGGCAGGACACGAGAGGGGGTCAGGTGGTTGCTGTCTTCTTTTGCAGTCAAGGCACTAAGGCCCAGGGACTATACACCCCACGCAAGGCCGTGTCCCAGCAGTGAAAGAGCCGGGGTCAGAGCTGATTTCTATCAGGCCGGAGGAAATTGGGTGAATCACCCCACCCAATGGAGCCACCACCGTGGGACTCGCATAGGCCCGCCAGCCTTCCTTCCTCCCCTTGGCCCTTTCTCAGACTTACCTTTCGGGCTGCCCCTTCCTGATGTTTTTGTTGGATTTTGTTTCTTTGAGATTTTAGCTATTCCCGCTGCCTGAAACACTCTATTCCCAGATACCCGCGTGGCTCAAGCTCTCGTCTTTTTCAAGTCTCTACTTAACTCTGATCTTTTTTTTTTTTTAAGTAAACCTTACACCCAATGTGGGGCTTGAACTCATGACCCCAAGATCAAGCGTTGCATGCTCTTACTGACTGAGCCAGCCAGGTGCCCCAAATGTGACCTTAGGAAGGCTAACCCTGACCCCCATTTCATGCAGCAGCCTCCTCCCACACACTCCCTACCCCAGCCCACTTCCTTTTCCTTTTTTCTATAGTATTTATCAACTCATGCTCTGCCTTCCCCGCTAGAATATAAGCTCCACAAGGATAGCGGTCTTTTGTTTGCTGATGAATACCAAGCACACAGAAGAATCTCTGGTCAGAGCGGGTGGTCTGTAAATACTGGCTGAAATGGAAAGTGTTGAAAGCTGTTCTCCACGTTCAGCAGCTCAGACTGTAAGAGTCTCAAGGCAAGGACTGTGTCCCTGCCCTTGCCTTGTCAAGCATACCTGCAGGCCCTCCCTCAGGTTCAAAGTCAAGTCTAATCTGCATAAAAAGGTCAGGAGAGGAGATCTTATTTTATTTCCCTACTTCTTTACACTTTCATTTCATTTCTAACTGTCCTGGAAGACGAAAATAACAAGTGAAGGTAAAATAAAATTCTGAGGAAGGAGAGAGCCTGGAAAACTCTGAGAACAGGTTTCTTGGGACTATGGGAAGGGGCCAGGTCCCTCTTGCTTCAGAGGAGAACAGGCTCAGAGAGGTTCTGAGACGTCACAAGACTTTTTGCCAGCACCTGAAAGAACTGACTGATCAGCAGTTTCCCATTTCTCCCGGTGACAGAGCAAGAGAAAATGTGCCTCTTTCTGGGTAGAAGAGAGTTCAGTGAAATTCAGCAAGAATGCCTTCCTTAGGAGATGCAGCCTGAATAGAACTGAACCAGGGGAAATTTGAGACATCCAACTTTATTTTTTATTTTATTTTATTTATTTGACAGAGAGAGAGAGAGATCACAAGTAGGCAGAGAGGCAGGCAGAGAGAGAGGGAGAAGCAGGCTCCCCACTGAGCAGAGAGCCCAACGCGGGGCTCAATCCCAGGACCCCGAGATCATGACCTGAGCCGAAGGCAGAGGCCTTGACCTTACACTGAGCCACCCAGGCACCCCGAGACATCCAACTTTAAAGTCATCTTTTGACTTTTAAAAAAAGCAAACGATCAAAGCGCCAACATTCATAGGACAAAGTCAGTGTTCCTTTTCCCAATTCTCCTGTGGATCCTAAATATTAGGGTTATGCAGTGGCAAGAAAAATGGAATGGTTGGAGATTGGGGCTTGGCCTGAGACCTCGGGGGTTCCAACCCGTCCCTTCCTAGCCGTGACATCAGGCGTGTGGGTTAACCACGCGTGCCTCAGGTTTTCTATCATTAAATGGGGTGATGATTGCAAACTCCTAGGAACACTGGGGAATCGAACAAGTGTATCCCTGTGAAGACTTGGCACATGGCAATAAAGAACAAAGTCAGCACCCGGTAAATAGGCGCTCTTACCATTTGGGTGTGGTGGAGTTGGAAGTCCTTAGAAGTATACGTGATTTCCCAGAGGCAGAGAGCTGGAATAGGGTCATCTTCATAGAGAGAGAAGCTACAAAGAGACACACTAGATCTGGGAACTGAAGACAGGCCCTGCTCTAAGCACTTTTCACATATTAGCACATTTAATCCTTTGAGACTTGTACTGACGAGGAAGCTGAGGAGAGAAGTTGATCAGCTGAGGCCGGGCTCCGGGGTTGAACACAGCCAACCTCTCCAATCCAGGGCAGGCCTCCAGAACTCAGGCCAACGTGGGCCTCCATGGCGCTGACCCTCTGGGGGAGAGAGTTTACACTCCACACCACCAATCCTGTCACTACTCAGAGGCCAGAGCCGGCTTGTTACAACGCGAATCAAATCAGATGACACCCTGCCAGGCCCTCCAAAGGCAGGGCCACCTATGAGGCACGATTCCTTCCCAGGTAAAATGTAATCCTGGCCTCAATGTCTCCTTGGGAGGAACCTCTCTACTATGATCCGCTGGCGGCCGTCTTTTCTTCTACGGTGTGTCTGTGAAACAGAGATAGGGGAAAACTCCACGACGGGCGTGTGAGGCAAGAGCCCACAGAGGTCCAAGGCCTGGAGATAATGGGGCTCTCGAGACACCTGACCTCTTGCTTCAGTCTCCCAAAGAGGATAATCATTACCTGAGGGTGACCGCAAAGGATGAGGTTAGGGCCACTCAGTGGCCCTCCCCAGGCAGCCTTGTCACCTCGTCGTTCTTCTTCCCCTGGAGAAATGGCTCAGAGAGTCTCCCTTTCCAGATCTGTGCCTGACTGGGAGCTTTCAAAACCTCACCCTCAAGGAGGAACTAGCAGTTGTATTTTAGACACGGGGTGGTTAGTGAGGGAATATTCTGAGGCAGGACCTTCACCAGTTAGCAAATGCCAAACCAAACCAAAAAACACCCTACGTGTTCTTCGTCTACAAGTCAAGTCCTCTCGTGTGCTGACAAAAAGGCCTCGGGGACAACGGCCGAGTCGTGACCCTGTGGACCCCAGGAAGGGAAAGGTGGCAGCAAGTGCCCTACCTCCCAGCTCCACAGAGACCTCTACTTGGAGCAAGAGGGAGGTCAAATGGAAGACCAAGGGGTGAAGTCAATGAGACAAAACCTCCTCCCTGAAGGCAGGTCTTTACCGCTCTCACAGGACCCCGAACCTAGAACGGGATCCCCACGTGAACAAGGATTTTCTCTCTTTTTTTGTGTGATTTTATTCACACCCACGAAAAGCTGAAGATTAAAAAAAAAAGTGAAAGATTTTGATTAGGCATGCACTTAAACCACTTTAACCGAAAGGAACGAACTTCCATGAACTCAAGACAAGAGGTCACGGTATTTAAAGTTTCCCTTTGGTTGGTAGTTTGTGGATCAGATGTGTTTCTTTTCCCAAGCCTTTTTCTTCTCCAATCAAACTACCTCTGGGCGCCTGCAAAAAGGACCTCGGCCTTCGCTACAAGCTTCCCACTGAGCCACGAGCTGAACGAGTATTTACTGAGCACCTACTATGTGCTAGGTGTAGAGCCCTGGGGTGAGGCATGAACACATCGAGTGTGGCCCTCGAGATGCTCTCTCTGTCTAGCCAGGACAAGTAGAGGATTTCAGCCAGCCACACCCCGGTTACGCCTATCACGAACCCGGCCGCAGAAGTGTGGTTTTTATATTATAATGATGTTGCGACCGTTAAATTTTAAGAAAAACCTTCCCCGGTCACTGCCCATAATCTCACCGTCTTAGCGCACCCGTTTCCATTTGTCTTTCCTTCCAGGTCCTTGCTACAACCCACACATCGTATTTTCTAGCAGAAGCAATCACAACATACTGACCAGATAATATTTCTGCACCATTTATTCTTTCTGTATTCCTGCCTGGTCTTCATAATTAGCCTGTCCAAAGGGCGACATGCTGTTCTATCCTGAAGCCCGTGCCGGAGTCACTCACTGTCCGCTACTGTTGGACTTTCATGTTTCTCTGCGGTTTTTGTAGTTGCGGAGGACGGCGCCGGCTTCACTGACTTAGCAATGCCTGCCAACTGTCCGAGGTCCTACACAGACAGCATCGGGGCCCAAGACGCCACCCGTCAGCCATGGTCCTCACAGAGCTAGCTCAAGGTCCCATCGGCCCTTCGAGTCCTCGGAGGAACACCAGCCAACTGTTGCGATAAAAGGCAAAGACCCCTTGGAGGACAGACAAAAGGCATCATGCTAAAAGTCCCACCAGAAAGGACCAGAACCTGAGGGGCTCTGCATTTTCACAATGACCAAAGTGTTTGAGGAAGTCCCAGCAGCTCCCGAGGTTCGGTCCCCAGCAGAGCTGAAAGCCCCACAACACAAACTGTGTTTCTAGGTGGCAACTCCTGATTTCACTGGCAACTGAGGGAAATCCCACCTGTATTTCAGAAGGAACTCCCAAACCCTGTGGAGAGGCCGGGAAAGCCCAGATCCCCTCCTACAGATGGGAGCGGGAGTTCAAGCCCGAGTCCAGTGGGGAGCTTACTGCACAGCCTGGCCTGTCTATGGACCTTTCTTCCTCTTCTCCACTTCTCGCTCCAAGCAGGATGGGGAAGAAACGTGGAAGGAGGCTTGGTTTCAATGCCCCCCTCCTCGCCCAACTGACTTTCCTGCTCTTTCCTAGACATAAATCTTCTAAGAACTTTCACTTTCACTTATCCTACCCCACCGAGTCCCATAAATATCCCACTCTCGGGTCCCCACCCTGCCCCAGCTGCTAGAAACTGATGGAGAAGAGAAACCGAAGGTACGCAGTCCGGCTAGGAAACCCCAGGCCTCAGGCAACGTAGGGTTCAGTTCACACGCTTGTGGGTTCTTCCTTTTCTCAAGACCACTATGGGGTGGTGTGGGAGGAGGGATGGTTACTGGTCAAATTTGCCCTTCTGGAAGCTTCTGCACAGAACTCCTTAGCCTATCTCCACAGTGCTCGGCAAGTGTCAGGGGATCTGGCAGAGCACTTATCACATGGGATCGTGCTGTGTTGTGAAGGGCAGTCCCCTCGCCCCTACAGAGCCTTGTGGGCAGGCACCGATCCCACAGTGACAGCTTGGTGTCAGTACCCCGGAATCGTGAATAAGGAGCCCTCTCTGGAAGCTTCATCCCCTCCCAGTCTTTGTGAGACAGGGGATCCAGGATGAGTCACATCCAGATCCAGGCAGGTCCTCGTGACGCAACGACAACAGGACCGTCCCTGCCAGTAGAGGGCCACGTACCAAGTACACTAGACTCCTTGGTCTGGATTCCAGACCAGCCTCAGACCCCCTGAATTAGGGCCCAGGAGTCTGTACTTTTTTTAAGTAGGTTCGATGCCCAGCACGGAGCCCAACCCGGGGCTTGAACTCATGATCCTGAGATCAATGACCTGAGCTGAGATCAAGAGTCTGATGCTAACTGACTAAGTCACCCCAGGGCCCCTGGAGTCTTTTTTATTAGCACCCCAGTGATTCTGATGTTAACCAAGGCTCGGGCTCAAGCCCCACCTCATGCCAGCCAGGAGCTGAGGCGCTGGGAGGGCTGGCCCTTGGCCATAGCAGCACGGAATCCCAGAGGAGGGGGAGGATTAGGACCAGGGCTGGGGGCTCTGGGCCCCGTGCTCCGCGGCAGCCATACAGTACCCGTTATGTAAGCCAATCAGCTCTTCTTGTGAGATCCCGGGCTTCCGAGCCCCCGTCCTCGAGCCTCCAGGAGCTCGAGCTCTGCTGCCTATCGGAATCACCTGGGAACTTTCAACGATCCAGAGAGCCTTCAGCAGCGGGTACAAGAAATGTCCTCTGGGGGCACCTGGGTGGCTCAGTGGGTTAGGCCTCTGCTTTCAGCTCAGGTCATGATCTCAGGGTCCTGGGATCGAGCCCCGCATCGGGCTCTCTGCTCAGCAGGGAGCCTGCTTCCCGCTCTCTCTCTGCCTGCCTCTCTGCCTACTTGTGATCTCTTCCCGTCGAATAAATAAATAAAATCTTAAAAAAAAAAAATGTCCTCTGGTATCATCCCATCTCTACCACATCCCCCTTTCTCCAGGCCTGCGCCCAGCCTCCGGCGGGTGAGAGAAGAGATTTCTGTGACTGCCTGATAATCGCTCATTTTGCTCCACCCACTTGATGAACCGGCTGCGTTTGTGGGATCTAAGCTTGAGAAGGACCGAAGACTCCAAGGGAGGGGAGGTAACCACAGAGTAAGCACTGCACGTCCCTAAGCCCAGAGCCAGGGCAGGAGGCCTCGAGGTTAGACAGAGAAACAGCAGGCTGCCTGATCCAGAAGCAGTCAGGGGGCACACACGGCCCTCGGGACGATCCAGTGCAACATGGAACATTCCCTTCTCCTGAGCATGTGGCCAAAAACCGGGGGGGAAGGAGCTACCACACTGGTGGGGGGGCGAAACGGATCAGGGTCCCCCTCTTCCAGAAGAGGAAACGGAGGCTCAGAAAGATGAAGCCGCTCGCCCTGGGTTACACCGCAGGCAAAGAGAGAGCCAGAGTTTGAACCCTACGGTCTCCCAAGACGGGGTCCTTTCAGTTTCTAAGCAGCCAAGCTAAGACCCAGATCCCAGCTTCCAGATTTCATGTGCAGTGCCCTTCGCCGGTAGCTGCTGTCGGATGATGCATGAAGGTCTCAGAGCTCCTCGTGAGAGTCACCACCAAGCTCTCATCAGAACAGGGGTGGGGACAGTGACGCCTCCAAGTCAATAGCCCCCCGCCCCGCGCCCCCAATGCACTCCCCACCTCTCAGTCTCCCCAGCCCTGGGTCCGACTCTTCCTTCTCATTTGTCCCAGAAACCCTGGTCTGGGTATTTCCGGGCCCATGTGACTGAGGCCTGAAACACAATGTATTTGGTGAATTCTTTTTAAAGAAATAGACCTTACTGAGTTCCAAACCAAACCACCCCTTCCCCCCCGCCGAGGAGAATCACTAGTCCATGCCCAGAAAAGGCAGGAAAGTTTGGCCTTCTAGCTACTCACCCCTCTCAGGCTCCTGTCCCTGTCTGTGTCCCAGCCCAAGCTGCGTGGCCAAGAACCAGAGTTGAGCAAGAAGTTAGGCAGAGTCGGACTGGGAAAGCTTGAGTCTTTTACATACAATAGGACTATCTTCAGGTCAGCCGCAGGTCTAGTCCAACAGAGGGCTCAGAGATTGCTTCTCAAGGTCTCCCCAACCCAGAAAGCACTTACGGGTAACCAGTCTGGGAGATCAGCTTAGAGGGGCACAACAGCCAGGGGAGGGATCCAAGGTCCTCGGTCCTTGTTGGGCTAGGGTTAGCTTCTTGCATTTGTGACTTAGTGAAAAGAGCACTGGAGTTAAATGGAGGAGACGGGCTCATTTATCAACCTATTAATCTATTCACTTCTTATCCATTCGTCCATTCATTCACTAGCTAGCGTGGGGCCATCTGCTATGAGTCTGGCAATGCTATTTATGAGAAGGTCAGTGACAAGACATCCCAACGAGTCCAGTTATGGTTTTCTCAAAGCAGTCCATGCCCCTTAAAGTGTTCTTAACTTCTAAGGCATTATAGAAACCCCGTAAGACCATGATGAACCTTCTCGGAAACATGACTAACTATAACATCATTTGGGTAATTTTAGGGGCACCTGGGTGGCTCACTAGGTTAAGTGGCTGCCTTGGGCTCAGGTCATAATCCCAGGGTCCTGGGATCGAGCCCTGCATCAGGCTCCCTGCTCAGTGGGGAGTCTGCTTCTCCCTCTCCTGCTCCCCCTGCTTGTGTGCTCTCTCTCTCAAATATATAAATAAAGTCTTTTTAAAAATATTATCTGTGGGGCACCTGGGTGGCTCAGTTGGTTAAGCGACTGCCTTCGGCTCGGGTCATGATCCCGGAGTCCCGGGATCGAGTCCCATATCGGACTCCCGGCTCTGCGGGAAGTCTGCTTCTCCCTCTGACCTTCTCCCCTCTCATTCTCAGTCTCTCTCTCTCTAATAATAAATAAATTAAAAAAAATATTATCTGTGTAATTTTAGGCGTCTCAATGTACCCCCAGGGTTGCAACTCCCAGCCTGATGACTTCTCTCCCTGGGATCTGCCACCAAGTCTCCTGGACACATTCTTTCCCTACTGTAGGCCTCAGTTTCCCCATCTGTCACATGACTTCTCTGGACTCTTTTGGCCAAATGGTCCCTGAGGACCTCTCAAATCTCAGAAATCACTGATTTCAGAAGCGCCATCCTCCCCCTCTGGGTTTAAGGGAGCTGGCCAGCTGAAATGCGATTAGGAGGAGGAAAGTATGTATGACCTCGGATTTACCTGAGAGTGAATAGAAGGTGAAAAACACAAAGCATTGTCCTTCAGAGAGATAGAGGGAAAGAATGCTCCTGTCCCAGCCCAACATATAATTAGTCTTCCACTAGGACAAAAGTCGACCGGATGGGACAATAGTTTGGGTTTAGTCCCGCTGGGAAGCTTAGGTGCTAAGATGACCCCCCAGAAGCCACCCATTTAATCAGAGGAATTCCCAGGAGGATGAGTTCCCCAAATCCCTCATCCATTCAACAAGTAATTACTGAGGAATGAGCCAGAGGTGGCCCCTGACCTCGTGGGGTTTCCTTTCCTGTGGAGTAAACAGATCACTCACATGTAAACCAAGCAGGATCATTCTAAATAGTCCTAAATGCCTAGAGAATAGAGAATACTGGGATAATCAAGGACTGGGGCTACCTGACATAGGGTCTACCCAAAGGGTGCTGTTTGAGATTAGATCAGAATGATAAGAACCCTCCCGCCAGGAGAAGGGGCGGGGAGGGGGCTTTCCGGGCAGAGGGAGCCGCAAGGGAAAAGGTCCCGAGGTGGGAAGGGGCTTGGCAAAGCAGCATGGGGGAGAGTGGGAGACACGGGTGTCTGAGACGCAGGGGGGGCCTTATAGGCCTGGAGCTGGAAGCCGCTGGAAGGGTTTACAGAAAGGAGTGAACAAATGCCTCCAAGGGTCCTCCTTCCCCTCCCCCTCTGACCTCACTGCGTCCCTCCCTCCCCCCTCCCGCTCCCCCCTCCCCCAGCCAGACTGGCCTTCTTGCTGTTCAAAGGACGACAAAGCTCCAGGCCACTCTTCCCTTGAGTTTTTCTGCAGTGGCCATTCCTTCGTCCTGAAACACCTCTCCCCCAGATATTCACAAGGCTCCCTCCCCCTCCTGTGCCAACCTTGGCGCAGACGTGGACATTTGCCTCTCGATGAGGCCTCCTTCTCCTCCAAACTTAAAATCATACCTCCTGGGGCACCGGGGTGGCTCCGTCATTTCAGCGGCTGCCTTCAG
>CM052812.1:24343446-24361675 GCA_028533885.1 Nasua narica | reverse complement strand
AGCGAAATAAGTCAGTCACAGAAAGACAATTATCATATGATCACTCTGATATGAAGAATTTGAGAGGCAGGGCAGGGGGTCGTGGGGGGTGGGGAAGAGAAATGAAACAAGATGGGATGGGGAAGGAGACAAACCATAAGAGACTCCTAAACTCATGAAACAAACTAAGGGTGGCTGGGAGGTGGGGGGCGGTGGGTAGGGTTATGGACATTGGGGAGGGTATGTGCTATGGCAAATGCTGTGAAAAGCCTGATGATTCACAGCCATGTACCCTGGGGCAAATAATATATTATATGTTAATAAAAATTAATATATATATGTGTGTGTGTGTGTATATATATATATATATATATATAAAGCTGGGAAAAATTTAAATAAGTTAAATATCCCTCTGTCTCATTTTATAATTTTTTTTATAACTTTTTTTAAAGTAATCTCTACACCCAAAGTGGGGTTCCAACTCATGACCCCAAGATCAAGAGTCACATGCTCCACCAAATGAGTTAGGTGCCCCAATATTTGGTCCCTTAACCTCACACAAAACCTATTAATGAATAACTCTTCATAACAATAAAATATATTTTCTTTATTATTTATTCTATATCTGAACAATTTTATGCAGAAAAAGAATCCCTTGGGGTGCCTGGGTGGCTCAACTGGTTGAGCGACTGCCTTCAGCTCAGGTCATGATCCTGGAGTCTCAGGAACGAGTCCCGCATCAGGCTCCCTGCTCAGCAGGGGGTCTGCTTCTCCCTCTGACCCTCTACTTCTCGTGCTTTCTCTCTCTCTTAAATAAAATAAAATCTTTAAAAAATAGAGAATTCCTTTATCTCAATACAATAATTATTCAACAATATTACCTTGGAAGTCAGCATGGTACATGAGAAAGAACTAGAGGTTAGGATCTGACAAACCATTTAAATCCTGACTCTGTCACATAGGATATGTTAATAAACTCCCTACCTATAAATGGGAATGACAGTACTTCCTTCATAAAACAAGAACAACAAAACAGTACATCCTTCAGAGTTGTTATGAGAATAAAATACAGCCTGCTTAAGCACTCAATAAACATTAGTGTTTATTAGTTACAACTTCTTTTATTTTTTTTTAAAGATTTTATTTATTTGTCAGAGAGAGCGAGCACGCACAAGCAGGGGGAGCAGGAGGCAGAGCAGGCAGGGGGAGAAGCAGGCTCCCTGCTCAGCAGGGAGCCCGATGCAGTACTTGATTCCAGGACCTTGGGATCGTGACCTGAGCTGAAGGCATCTGCCCAACTGACTGAGCCACCCAGGAGTCCCTACAACTTTGAAAATTAAAACGTTCACTTTTATTACTTATAACATCTTTACAGGGAAGATGAAAAAATGTGAAGAGTATAATCAAGG
The DNA here is from genome assembly GCA_028533885.1 of Nasua narica. NCBI lineage: Eukaryota > Metazoa > Chordata > Mammalia > Carnivora > Procyonidae > Nasua > Nasua narica. Next base: position 24,360,287 of record CM052812.1, on the reverse strand, counting down.
TGTATGCATGTATTGTATACATTTCCATGTATTCATGATCCAGATGTTTATCATTTTAACGGTTATATCATATTCCCTTTTATTAGTGTACCATAGTTTACTTAACCCTTCTGCAACTATTTGATAGAGAATGTTTCTGGTGACTCTGCATTAACTAATCTATCTGATCCCCACAACCTTTCTGGAGTGTTGAGATAGGAAAGTTATCCCCATCTTAGAGATGAGAAACAGGTAGCACAGAAGTCTGAGTTCCCCCCAGGTCAGTCAGTTATAACCACAAACCAAACTAGAATCTCTGGCCTCCTATCTTCAAATCCAGTGATTTCCCCTGCTGTGTTTAGCTCTCTCCTTTACCTAGAACTCTATGTCTTATCTACAGATTTTTTTTTAATGACATTCTAATGCCTGCCACTGTTAGCTCAATAATTTATAAAATATTAAAAATATTTTTATTCAGAATGACTATTGATACTAAGCAAGTAAAAAAATCATATAAGCAATTAAATTCTCCAACTACTACCATATATATATTTAAACTGAAACGCTCTATTTTTTTTTTTTAAGATTTTATTTATTTATTGGAGAGAGAAAGACTGAGAATGAGAGGGAAGAAGATCAGAGGGAGAAGCAGACTTCCCGCAGAGCTGGGAGTCCGATATGGGACTTGATCCCGGGACTCCGGGATCATGACCCGAGCTAAAGGCAGTCGCTCAACCAACTGAGCTACCCAGGCGCCCTGAAACGCTCTATTAAATTCACTCAAGCATCCACACAGTAGTAACATTCTTTTTTGGGTTGATCTGGATGGACAAAGTGGAATTAATATCACTCATTGTTTCAAGAAATAGGTACCGTTCTAGATGCGGCGGAGACAGCAATGAATACAATAAAAAAAAAAATCCTTGTCATCAGGGAGCTTATATTTTAGTACTGAAGATGGGTGGTAAGATAAATCACTAAAATAGCCAATGTGTTAGATAATGTAAGTGTGAAGCAGGAAATAAAGCAGGAAAGGAGGACAGGAAGCGTCCGAGGGTGGTCTGGAGTATTCGATGGAGTGGCCAGTGGGTGCTCACTGGGTGGGAGACTCCTGAGTCACGAGCTGGAGGGAATGAGGGATGAGCCAGGTCAATAGCTAGGGGAAGAGCAGTCTCAGCAGAGGAAACAGTTAAGGGCAAAGACCCTGAGTCGGGAGCTTGCCTGGTGTGTTTCAGGAGCAGCAAGAAGGCCAATGGAGCTGCAGCACAATGAGACATGAGAGAATAGCAGAAGATAGAAGTAGAAAAGTTTAAGGGGCGCCTGGGTGGCACACTCGGTGGGTTAAAGCCTCTGCCCTCGGCTCAGGTCATGATCTCAGGGCCCTGGGATCGAGCCCCGCATCGGGCTCTCTGCTCAGCAGGGAGTCTGCTTCCCCCTCTCTCTGCCTGCTTGTGATCTCTCTCTCTCTGTCAAATAAATAAATAAAATCTTAAAAAAAAAGAGAGAGATACAGGTGAGGAGAAGGGGAGTCTCCTAGGCTTTAGGCCTCAGCAACTGAAGAAAGAAGTTGGTGTTTACAGCAAGGGAGGTGGGGAGAGGAAGGTTATCAGAAGCTCAATGTTAGACAGTGGTTTTAGAGATCCCTACTCCTTAAAAAGGGCAAATGTCACACCAGCAGTGGGACAGACAGGTCTGGAATTTGAGAGGTACGGACTGGAGATCTAAATGGGAGCCATCGGCGAAGAGATGTTATTTAGATCAAGGGAATGAATGCAGATGGAAAGAGGAAACGTCCGAAGACTCCACTCTGGGTAGTCCAGTGTTCAGAGGCTAGGGAAATACGGAGGAAGCACCACAGAAAAGAAAGAAAAAGAGGTGGAAGCTAAGTAAAAGCAGTGCTTCAAGGAAGAGAGACTAACAACTGTGCCAAATGCTAATGAGAAGTCAAATAAGATGAGGACTAAAAATTTACCAGTGATTTTAGCAACATATAAAACACTGGTGAACTTGGTAAGACATTGATTTTTTTTTCTTTTTTAAGATTTTTTTTTTCAGACAACACACATTTATTTCCAATTCCTAGGAGATAAAAAAAAAAAATCAGATACCAATGCTTTATGCACACTCAGGGCCAGCGTATGAATACTCCATTCAGTGACAGCTTAACACAAATTTGCATCGGTGAAAAGAAACTGGCAAAATCCACTTCTTGCCATTCAACTTGTCGGATGGTGAAGCCAAAACAGAATGTTCCATCAGTTTTTATTTTTTAAATTACTTTAATTATTTGAGAGAGAGAACTAGCTAGAACAAGCCTGTGCACGTGGTGGGGGAGGGAAGGGCAGAGAGAGAAGCAGACTTCCCATTGAGCAGGGAGCCCAATTCGGCTGGATCCTAGGACCCTGGGATCATGACCTGGGCCACAGGCAGATGCTTAGCCGACCGAGCCTCCCAGGTGTCCTCAGTTTTAATTTTTAAATACAACTGTCACATTGGAAAAATGAAATAAATACAGTGAAATAAACTGTACAAAGGCAAAGTAGAATAACAAAAAATACTTTACTAAAACATAAGATAACAGAAGTTTCCAGACAAGCCATACAAAATGGTCATTAGCTTTTTCTTGAAGGAAGGCTTCTACACTTGACAGCAAAGTCGTAATGTTTATTAGTGAGGGCTGAGATGTTTGTTTTAATGTTCCCACATTGGTTCAATTAAGCTTGTTCATCTATAGCATCTAAATAAAGTTAGACTTGGCTAGAGAGTATATTCTAAAGAACTGGTTAGCTGCTTTTAACCAAGGCAATTAGACCACCATAAAAGGGGGAAAGGAACCCATAAAATTAAAACTACTTCTCCACCCCCCACAAATAATAAAAACACCCACTCCCCTAGAGCTAATCTTCACAATTACCTTCATTCACAGTGCTTTACATGTACGCCATGATGGGGGAAATGAATAAAAGCAGAGAGGGGGCACTGCTTAAAACAATTCACGACAATCCAGATGGTATTTCTAGCCTCTGCTCCTGCTTTACAACAGTGAATGAGGACAAGACACAGATGTGCTAATGTGCATTTAATCCCCAAAGGACTGAAGATGTCCGGGCTTTTATTCCACGACGTCTCTAAGACTGTGTCTGCTAAGTGCAAACAAAAAAGGAAGAAGTCTAGGCAGAAGGGGAGAAGTGATGCACGCTTAAAGATCAGATCGATTTTAGGAATTATTCCTGGCATACAGCCTAGTGCACGCTCTAGCTTCTTCCACGGCTTGGGCTCCGTTGGTCTTGCACTGCTCGGCTACATCACCACGGATCATCGGCACTGGGAGCGCTCAGCAAAGCCTGTATCCGTAGCAGAACTGTAGATCCACAGCGCTGGGGAACAACTATCTTTCTCAATATCTAAACATATTCTTCCCAACATGTTTACGTTACAATGATAAATTCTGGTCTTGAAACATAGTTTAAGGGCTACCATCGAGTATCCTTCTGGAAGGAATGGTTCAAGTTTCAAAGTCCCTCCCTCAAAAAAAAAAAAAATAGTAAAAATAAAATAAAAGTTCCTCCCTCAAAGGGAAACCCTGGGGGCCAGCAATGACCGCATGAAAATAAGGCGCACTGTTCTCATCTGTTCTGCCTGGATGCCAGGAACTGCTTCCGCAGCAAACGCTGGGTTCCCTTCATAATCCTGGTGCGGCCACCTGGCCATCGTGTCAGCTCCCGGTTCAGCCTCTGGTCTTGACTCTGGTTCTGCTTGCTTCACACATGAGTGCTAAGATTTTGGTTTTTTGTTTTTTTAAACTTTTTTTTATTTATTTGACACAGAGAGAGAGAGAGATCACAAGCAGGCAGAGAGGCAGGCAGAGAGAGAGGGGGAAGCAGGCTCCCCGCTGAGCAGAGAGCCCGATGTGGGGCTCGATCCCAGGACCCTGAGATCATGACCCGAGCCGAAAGCAGAGGCTTAACCCACTGAGCCACCCAGGTGCCCCATTGTTTTTACATGATCTCTACACACAACATGGGGCTCAAATGCACAACCCCGAGATCAAGAGTCACATATTCTACTGGCTGAGCCAGCCAGGTACCCCAGGAAGGCATTGCTTCTTAACTCTGAATGTAAGAAACCTCAACATACCTGGTTGTTGAAAGGAGTGCTACGTATAACCTTGAAACAGAATTAACTAAAATCCATTATAATTTTAGAAGACTGTCAACATTTAAAAAAACTAGGCTTTATTTTTTAGAGCAGTTTTAGGTTCACAGAAAAACTAAGCTGACATGGGTTAGCTGGCTGGCTCAGTCGGTTAAGTGTCTGCCTTCAGCTCAGGTCTTGATCCCAGGGTCCTGGGATTGAGTCCCGCATCGGGCTCCCTGTTCAGTGGGGAGACTTCACCCTCTCCCTCTGCCGCTCCCCCTGCTTGTGCTTGCTTTCTCCCTATCTCTCTCTCTCTGTCAAGTAAATAAAACCTTAAAAAAAAAAAAAAAGAAAAACGAAGCTGACAATACAGAAGTACCTTACTCTCCCTTGCCTGCACACATGGGTAATCTCCTATAAACTGCCACATTTTAGTAGGTAAAATTTATTTGTTTGTTTGTTTATTTTAGTAGGTAAAATTTATTTATTTGTTTGTTTATTTTAGTAGGTAAAATTTATTAAGAAATGGATGGTAACACAGTGATTTGCCACCTTTGCAGGACTGTGACCCTCTAAAGTGGAAATTTTCGTTCTAGGCTCCCTAGAGCCCTAGAAAGTTCTATGGCACTGCCTTTGTACTATCACAGTGGGGTGGGAAGAAGGTGTCTAGTCGATTGGGCTGAGTGGATTCTGACCTGCTTAACCACAGTGGCTCAATCAATTTTTACAAATCGCATTTCAAAGAGATTTCACAAGTGGAAAAAAAAATCACTGAGAGCCTTTTCTCTGAGGCAGAGGTTCTCAAAGTGTAGTACCTAAACTAGCAGCATCGACATCACCTGGCATCTTGTTAAAAAGGCAAATTCGCAGGCCCCAACCAAGACTTACTGAAGAGTCCGGGAGTGAGCATTCTGTTTTAATAAGCTCCCCAGGGCCCTCCAGACTGATAATGTTGAAATCTGAGAACCATGCCTCAAAGACATCAGATATTTTGTTTGAGCAGCTGTTTATTTTCCTGCAAGCACTGCTAGTCTCAGTGGAAATCAAAATAAATTTTTATTTTTATTTATTTTTCATAATAGAATTTCTACTTTAATTTTTTTATTCTTTTTTAAATATTTTATTTATTTATGAGAGAGAAAGAGAGCACACACATGAGTAGGGGGGAAGGACAGAGGGAGAGGGAGAAGCGGACTCCCTGCTGAGCAGGGAGCCTGATGGAGGACTCGATCCCAGAACCGTGGAATCATGATCGGAGCCGAAGACAGATGGCTTAACCAACTGAGGCACCCAGGAGCCCTCAAAATAGAATTTTTAGGTTATAAATGAAAATATGCCAATATCAGTATTTTAGGATAAAATCAAAATATTTCCTATACAATATATTTGGACTAAGATTGCCCTTAGACTCCATCTGAGGATTATTTTTAAGAACCCCATTAGGTGATCACCTAGATGGCTCTATAGAGAATTCCCTCAGTATACTGAAGAGTCATGTACTAACATTGTAAATGAGGAATAAGAGCCTTCAAAACATTTTTTTTAACATTTTATTTATTTTACAGAGAGAGAGAGAGCGCGCACGAGCAGGGGGAGGGGCAGAGGAAGAGGGAGAAGCAGGCTCCCCACTAAGCAGGAAGCCTGACGAGGGGGTCAATCCCAGGAACCTGGGATTATGACCTGAGCCCAAGGCAGATGCTTAACCAACTGAGCCACCCAGGTGCCCCCAAATTTTGACTCATTTCAATAAAAATTTAAAATTTGGGGCACCTGGGTGGCGCAGTTGGTTAAGCATCTGCCTTGGGCTTGGATCATGATCCCAGGACCCTGGGATCGAGCCCTGCATTGGGTTCCCTGCTTAGTGGGGAGCCTGCTTCTCCCTCTCCCTCTTCCTCTCCCTCTCCCCTTCCCCCGGCTTGTGCTCTCTCTCTCTCTCTCTCTGTGAAATAAATAAGATCTTTAAAAAAAATTTTGTTTAAATATATCTGACATCCAACATACCTCTTTCATATATTGATTATACAGCGCTTCTGATGATTCCAGGTAAGCCTGTGCAGTTTCAATTTCTTCTCTTTCAGACCACAAGATGCCCAGGTTATTCTGGAAAATAAAGAAAAGAGAAATAAATAATGACAATACAAATCCTCCAATTAAAGTAATCTTCAGGGGCACCTGGATGGCCCAGTGGGTTAAAGCCTTTGCCTTCGGCTCAGGTCATGATCTCGGGGTCCTGGGATCGAGCCCCCCATCAGGCTCTCTGCTCAGCAGGGAGCCTGCTTCCCTCTCTCTCTCTGCCTCTCTGCTTACTTGTGATCTCTCTCTCTCTCTCTCTCTCTGTCAAATAAATAAATAAAATTCTTTTTAAAAGAAAGAAAGAGAGAGAGAAAGAAAAAGAGAGAAAGAAGGAAAGAAAGAAACAGAAAGAAAGAAAGAAAGAAAGAAAGGAAAGAAGGAAAGAAAGAAAGTGACCTCCAAGAGAACCTCACTGGCTCAGTTCGTTGAGCATCTGACTGTTGATTTCAGCTCAAGTCATGATCTCATGGTCATGGGATCAAGTCCTGTGTTGGGCTCTAGGCCCAGCAGGAAGTCTGCTTGAGATTCCCTTTCTCTGTGCCCCCCCCCCTTAAATAAATCTTTTAAGCAAACATTTCAATAAACTTCTATATTATTGGTTTCTTTTGTAACCCTTTACATTTTATATTATACATTTAAAACAAATATTCTGTTTTATGAAATATAGGCTTTACTAGACTGCAAAAGGGACACATGGCACAAAAAAATGTTTAGAAACCCTACAGTTTAAAGGTGACTTATCATTCCTCTGGAACACAGACTTCTGGTCTTCTGGCTTCACATAATGTTCCTATCATTTTTTTAAGTTAAGTGATCAGTCCTCAGTATGGACTATAGGTCATAGGATAATGTACTGAGCTGGGACAAGTGTTTCCTCTTTATTTATGAGGGTTCTTTGCAGGATCCTGGGGAAACCTGAAGGGCTCTGGCCCACTGCTAATTTACTGATTACTCTGCCCACCAGGCTCAAAGAATATAATTCCCCTTAATATTCATTTCCTGATCTTAGAAATGGAACCACAAGTCACCTTGTCTCACTCTCTAGTTCAACTTATTTTTCCTGACAATAGTCCCTGAGAAACTCCATTTAGCCATGACATCAATAAGCCCAACTCGAGCACACTGTATCTAGGCTACAGAGTCTAGAGATTTCCCTAGCATCAGGAACTGGTCGGCACATTTGCTCTATTTTGATGATATGGTGATATATTTAACCTGCTAGATCCAGCATAGGCTGTGCTACAGAAATCAACGACTCCAGTGTATGATAAATCTTAAACCAAGTAGAGAACCCTAGAATGTGTCGAGAAATAACAAAGGTTTTTTTCTTTTGAACCATAACGTATTGAGATCTTGAACGTAAAGACCATGCAACAGATCTAGAATTGACTTGATTTTTAAAAATTAATAATGTTTTTTCAGTTTTGCAGTTCTTCTTATTGAGATATAACAGACACATAATGTTAGTGGTCTTTTTAAATGTTCACTTAACAAAGATAAATACTATTGACAGTCTACATAAGTTATGTTTAAATATAATATAAATCCTAAAATACACCAGAAACTATTATATCATTCACAGAGCATCATCATGTTCCTATCCTCAGAATACCAGACTAGGTAGGAAAAAAAATTAAATAGAAAATAAAAACAGCTAGGGCACTTGGGTGGCTCAGTCAGTTGAGCATCTGACTCTTGGTTTCAGCTCAGGTCATGATCTCAGGGTCATGAAATCGAGCCCCACATCAGGCTCTGTGCTCGGCACAGAGTCTGCTTGAGATTCTCTATAATAAATAAATCTTTATTTTTAGATTATTTGAGAGAGTGAGAGAGCACAAGTGGAGGGGAGAGGGAGAGGGAGAAGCAGGCTCCCCACTGAGCAGGGAGCCTGATGTGGGGCTTGATCCCAAGACCCTGGGATCATGACCTGAGCCAAAGGCAGACACTTAAACGACTAAGCCACCCAGGTGCCCCAATAACTAAATCTTAAAAAAAATAAAAAATAAAAACAGCTAAAAAAGGTATTACTGGTGAATTCTACTAAACAGGTAAGAAATAATACCAACTCAAAAAAAAAAGAAAATAATACCAACTCCGCACAACTTCTTCCAGTAGAGGAAAGAAGGCTTTCCATCTCATTCTAAACCAAAGACATAACAAGAAAATCATTGCCTGATATCCTTTATGAACATAGATATGAAAAAATATTAAAATTTTAGCAAATTGAGTTCAACAATACATAGAAAGGGCAATACTTCACCCAAGTTTTTACTTGGTAGAAACTCTTGAGTGTATTTTATCACAGGAAGGAAAAGTTGGTTTTACACAGGAAAATCAATGAAGTTCATTCACCATATTAACAGGCTAAAAAAGAAAAAAAAAATGAAGGTCTCAGATGCAGCAATGAAATGGTGATGCTGAGTGAGAGAAGCAGACCAAAATAACAGATACACTGCATGATACCATCATGAAATTCTAGAAAAATTGGAGGAGAGACTAAGGAGAAGGGAGGAGAGAATAAAGGAGGGAGAGAGGGATTACAAAGGGGAAAATAATCTATTAATTTGTTAGGAAATTTACTAAGGTGAAGTAGTTAAATTTCACTCAAGATGAAAGGCACCTGGTTGGCTCAGTGGGTAGAGCATGCAACACTTGATCTCAGAGTCATGAATGCAAGCCTCACAGTGGGTGTGAAGCTTACTTAAAACATAATTTTAATCTAAAAAAAAAGATGATAATGCAAGTGTATGTTGCTGATAGCAAAAACTGAAAGGAAAACTAGAGAAAAATAATTTTTTTTTAGAGAGAGAGCTCATGCTCAAGGTGGGGGGAAGGGGATAAAGGGAATCTTTTTTTTTTTAAGATTTTATTTATTTAAAAAAAAGATTTTATTTATTTATTTGACAAGAGAGAGAGATCACAAGTAGGCAGAGAGGCAGGCAGAGAGAGAGGGGGAAGCAAGCTCCCCGCTGAACAGAGAGCCCAATGTGGGGCTTGATCCCAGGACCCTGAGATCATGACCTGAGCCGAAGGCAGAGGTTTTAACCCACTGAGCCACCCAGATGCCCCAGAGGGAGAGAATCTTAAGCAGGCTCCACACCCAGCACAGAGCCGGATCTCATGACCCTAGGATCATGACCTGAGCTGAAATCAAGAGTCGGATGCTTGGGGCGCCTGGGTGGCTCAGTGGGGTAAAGCCTCTGCCTTTGGCTCAGGTCATGATCCCAAGGTCCTGGGATTGAGCCCTGCGTCGGGCTCTCTGCTCAGCGGGAGCCTGCTTCCCCTTCCCTCTCTGCCTGCCTCTCTGCCCACTTGTGGTCTCTCTCTCTGTCAAATAAATAAATAAAATTTAAAAAAAAAAAAAGAAAAGAATCGGATGCTTAACTGACTCACACAGATGCCCTAAGGAGAAAAACATTCTTAAGGCCGTGAGAATCTAATGTGGATCCAGTTTTGTATTTTTATAGTTTCCCAAGAAGGAAACACCAGGTTGAGACAAAGCAGTCAGAATACCATAAATTCCCATGAGCTAATACTTTCAAATTTTTTCCTACACACACACACACACACACACACACACACACACACACAGAGTCTGTTACAAAATAGAATCATTCTACCTAATTGCAAAATGCCTTATGGTCTTCCCTCTCCCTCTTAATATTGATATTTTTGGTTAACAAATATAAATCATGGGGCGCCTGGGTGGCTCAGTCGTTAAGCGTCTGCCTTTGGCTCAGGTCATGATCCCAGGGTACTAGGATCGAGCCCCGCATCGGGCTCCCTGCTCCGCAGGAAGCCTGCTTCTCCCTCTCTCCTTCCTCCTGCTTGTGTACCCTCTCTCACTGTGTCTCTCTCTGTCAAATAAACAAATAAAATCTTTAAAATATATATATATATATAAGTCATTATTTTTTAGTGGCTGCACACTGTTATTCTGTATGGATGTTATCAGTATTTATTTAACCTGTATTTATTTATAACCAGCATTTATTTCTATCTACTGATATTTCAGTTTTTTTTTTAAATTGACATTGCTGTGATGACACCCAAGTTGACATACTTTTGCATACCCCACCCAATATTATTTTAGGATATTGATAGGGAATTTCAGAGTCAAAGTCTTGACTCCAGAATTCTGATACCTACTGACCTTCAGAAAAGTTCTGTGATTTTGTATTTCCACTAACAATATTGCTAATAGGTAGTATCTGTTGCCTCATAGTCTCTCCAATAACAAGTATAAGCAATATCTTTAATAATCTCTGCCAATCTGATACAATTTTTCTAATTCTTTTAGTTTGCTTTATTATTAGTGAGACCAACTCTTTCATCACTCAGGCCCCTGGGTGGCTCAGTCGGTTAACCTTGAGACTCCTCATTTTGGCTGGGGTCATAGTCACGGTCTCAGGGTTGGGAGATGGAGTCCCAGGTCCTCTGCACTTGGCACTGAATCTGCTTGAGATTCTTTTCCCCCTCCTCTCCCTCCCACTCTGCTCCTCCGCAGCTTGCGTGCTCTCTAAAATAAACAAATCAATACAATCTTTAAAAAAAAATCTCTCATCCTTAATGGCAAACATTAAATGTAATAAAATTCTAGTGCAGTAATGTCGTTGAAAATAACAGATCAGGGCGCCTGGGTGGCTCAGTTGGTTGAGCGACTGCCTTCGACTCAGGTCATGATCCTTGAGTTCCGGGATTGAGTCCCGCATCGGGCTCCCAGCTCCGCGGGGAGTCTGCTTCTTTCTCTAACCTTCTCTCCTATCATGCTCTCTCTCACTTTCTCTGTCTCTCAAATAAATAAAATCTTTAAAAAAGAAAAGAAAAGAACAGATCAACAGAACAGTAGAGTTAGAAACACACTAGCACAGACAGACTTAAATGACTATTGCTGTATAGTTTTGGTATCTGGTAAGCTAGGTACTAGCTAATTAAATTAAATTACTATTTAATCTAATCTAATTAAATTAGTATTGCTCTATAGTTTTAGTAGCTGGTAAGCTAGTTTCAGTGCATTTTTCTTTTTCCTATGTTCACTTTTCTTTATTCTTTCAGATACACATCTTCATTTTGTCAAGCTCCAGAAAAACTATTATGATTTCAGCAGAAACTGTATCAAACCAACAAATGAGTATCAGAATATGACTGTTATGTTTAATTCTTGCCTCCCAGGAAACTGTCATGTCTTTCCATTTAGGATTATCAGTTCTATTACCCCTAACAGTGCTGTTGTGAATGCATTTTCTAAAAATAATATATCTTTTTTAAGATTTTATCTATTTATTTGAGAGACAGAGAAAGTGAGAGAGAGCATGATAGGAGAGAAGGTTAGAGGAAGAAGCAGACTCCCCGTGGAGCTGGAAGCCCGATGTGGGACTCGATCTCGGGACTCCGGGATCATCACCTGAGACGAAGGCAGCTGCTCAACCGAGTCACGCAGGTGGCTCGCAGGCTCTAAAAATAGTATTTTTAACCAGTATTGCTTAGATACAGGAATACCACTGATATTAAATAAATATATTTATTTATATCCTCCCACTTTATTGAACTGATCACAGTTCTAATAGTTTTTCAGCTAATGCCTTTAGTTTTTAAGTATACCAGGATCACATATGCAAATAGATACTTTTGGAAATTATTTTATTTTTCCCAAATTTAGTAATTCTTATTGGCTTTCTATGCTATTTCAATAGCCAAAACTTTTTTTAATTTATTTTAAAATAAATTTTTATTTTATTTTATTTAATAAATGATTTTATTTATTCATTCGAGAGAGAAAAAGCAGTGGGGAAGGGCAGAGGGGGAGAGAGAGAGAAAGCAGCAGACTCCCTGCTGAGCAGGAAGCCTGAAACTAGGGCTGGATCCCATGATCCTGAGATCATGACCTAAGCCAAGATCAAGAGGCAGACGCTTAACCGACTGAGCTACCCAGATGCCCCTGCAATGGCTAAACTTCTAATCAAGGTTTTGTTCCTGATTTTAGTAAGAATTCCTAAAATAATTCACCCTTCAGAAAATGCTGGCTGCTTGAAATACTGTATTTCATTGAATGTAAGATGTCCCATCTGTAAGACACAATTATTTTATCTATCAACAAGAAAACACTGCCAAGTAAATTATGACACAGCTATAAGATGCATCCTGATTTCAGAAATATTAAGATATGAAACAACGTGCATATTAAAATCAGAATAAATACTGGACATTCTATATTACATTTAGAAAGGTTTCTAATTCTATTCTTGAGATGTTGAAATTATTAAGTTTTAGGCAACCATATGGTTAAAGAAAATTTCAAATAACTGAGGTTATGTTTGAGTTCAACATCTTATGAATTTCATTAGACTCTTCATCCCGTGGACAAATATTTAGAATGGCCTACTATGCAGGAGGTACTAAGGTCATAAATAGTGTGTAAAAGAGACATAGCTCCTGTTATTGTGTAGCTTTTAATTTTATTGGATCATGATAAAACAAAATGACCTATACAGCTTTCTTTTTAATTTTGAGGTTTTTCCCTTTGAGGCCTACTTATCATGTGATCAATTTTGGTAAATGTCGCCTGGATCACATATTTTAAAAACTGGAACTACTGGATGTAAAGGTTTGTGAGCCAAGTTACTAGCACATACAAGGAGTTCATACAAATCTGTATTTTTAAGTGTTATTTTCCAGAAGAGAATATCAGATTTCTTGCCTTTTTTCTTTTCTTTTTCTTTTTAAAGATTTTATTTATTTGACAGATAGAGTACACAAGTAAGCTGAGTGACAGGCAAGGGAGAGAGAGAGAAGCAGGCTCTCTGCTGAGCAGGGAGCACCATGAGGGGCTTGATCCCAGGACCCTGGAATCATGACCTGAGCCGAAGGCAGCCGCCCAACCCACTGAGACACCCAGGCGGCCCTCAGATTTATTTCTTAATAAACCAAGGACCATATGAATGGGAAATGATAAGTACTATAAGAATTCAAAGATACAAGTACAGAACCAAATGATCCAAAGAAAGTCATTAAAAGTATGAAGTTTGTTTTTTGAGATTTTTTTTTAAGATTTTATTTATTTATTTGACAGAGAAAGAGAGAGATCACAAGTAGGCAGAGAGGCAGGGAGAGAGAGAGAAGCAGGCTCCCCGCTGAGCAGAGAGCCTGATGTGGGGCTCAATCCCAGACCCTGAGATCATGAGCTGAGCCGAAGGCAGAGGCTTTAACCCACTGAGCCATCTAGGCGCCCCTTGAGATGGGTTTTGAAGAATGACCAGGAATTCCCTGGGGAACAAATATACATACATATACATATATATATGTAAATATGAGGAAAGGCAAATATATATATTTTGCAATATATATTGCAAAAACAGCAACCGCAGATTTTCAAACAATTTTGTTTTAAATTAAGCATGCACTCGGTTCATCCTCCGTAATTTCCTCGAGACCTTAAATTTAGATTTAAGTTATTATGGGTTTTAAATTAAATTACTATGGATTTCTTCTTAATACAATGTACAGGATTTGAACTGGTGGAGAAGAGCTGGAAAAGGCATTTACGATGTAGTAGGGGTTTCAGGAAACCAATCCGCTGACCACGATTAAGAGAAGCATCAAGTGATGGTTGTTGGAGTTTGCAAGCTGTTTATTCCAAAGCTTCAAAAACATGGGGCCAAACTGTGACTGATAACATTTGCCTTTGTCCTTGGCGAGAGTGGGGACCCTCTCCACCCCTCGCCTCTGCCCGACACCCGTGGGCCGGGCTCGCTCTCACCTGCGCCTGGATGTAGAGGGAGACGCAGTCCTGCGACAGCCGGTACCTGCGCAGCAGCCTCAGGCACTTCACCAGATGCTCCTCCCCCGCCGACAGCTCCTCGGTGTCGATGAGGTTCACCCCGAGGTGGAACTCGATCACCGCCAGCCTCACTGCCCCCTGGGCGATGGGCCCCTCGGCCTCCACCACTTCGGCCGGGAGCCCCAGGGTGTGGTCCCCCGCGCCCAGGCCGTCCTCCGCCTGAAGCCGCTCATCCTCGTCCTCAGGTGCGGGGCCCAACAGCGCCTTGACCTCTTCCAGCAGTGCTCGAGCGCCGTATTTGGACTTATAGGGTTCTTTCTCGGGGTTTTTATGCAACTCCACCCGCGACAAAGCCAGCGCGGCCTGGAATTTCTCACGAATCTCGGCCCACGGAGCATTCGCCATAGCGGCCTCTACAGCCGGGGCGTCCTCGGTGTTTGCAATCCAGACTCCCGCCTTCTTTCTGCTTTGCGACACTTCACTTACGGTCCCGGACAGATTCCCGACACTGCAGAACCATAACCAATGAGGTCCTCCAGAGGAAACCGCAGTGTGCTCGGCTGTAACCAATGGAAAGGCGTGGTGGGCACCACAGCAACCGTTGTCGCGGAAACGAAGCTCTCAATGAGGGTGGTCCCACCTCCAGCCCCACCCTCTGCAGTGATGAATTCTTCTCTCGCGTGACCCGTAGAAGTTCTATCTACATAGAAGTATGGGCTGCCTTTAACAGAACGCAGTAGAAACATACCTAACTACTCTCGTTCGTTGGTTCGTTGGTTCGTGTTTTTTTTTAAACAAGAAGTTTATTGGTATAACCTGAATGACAAACCTTTTGATATTTGTATGTAACCTAGCCCATGACTGGATGAAAATGTAACAAGGATTCATTTATTATTAATATATAGCTTCTTGAGTGAAAGGTAGCTTTCACTACCTAAAAAGCACTCAGTGATGGGCGAGTGTTTTCACTTCAACCCTGAAATAGGTTGTAGGTATGTGTACAACTTCCCAAAGTAACACAAAAGTCCCTGACCTGTGATAAACCACTTCAGGCGTGGCCCCTCCCCACTTCAGAAAACACAAAAAGAAAACAATAACAAAAAGCATGAATTCCTTTGTCTTTTACGTCAAAGAGCCCGCTTCATGGAAAACTTCTTAATGAGACCAGTGTGACTGCATCATCTTTAGTATATAACATCGATCTGAAAGTGTCAGAATATGCAACTGGACAAAAGAACAAAGTAAGAGGTATAATGGTTGGGAAGGAGATGGAGAAATTATTATTTACAAATTAGGTATGATTGTTTTCCTGAAAAAGTGAAGTAAAACAAGGGAACACAGAAAGTAAAAAAGTTCAGTAAGTAGGCCAGACCACTCACAAATAAAAATCAACAACTTTTCATTGGGGGAAAAGAGACAGTGAAGAAAAAGGTCACTTTTAAAGATTTATTTTATTTGACAGAGTGCATGCACACACACACACGTGCACACAGGGGGAAGGGGCAGGGAGAGAGGGAGATAGATATCTCAAGTCGACTGGCCCTGAGCTTGAAGCCTGAAGACTGACCCAGGGCTTGTTCTCATGACCCCAAGATCATGACCTGACCCGAAACCAGGATTCAGACACAACCGACTGCAACACCCAGGAGCCCAAGGATCACTTTTATAATAGCAACAATGACAACAATAGGGAGCAAACTTTTTTTTTCTTAAGATTTTATTTATTTATTTGACACAGAGAGAGATCACAAGTAGGCAGAGAGTCAGGCAGGGAGAAAGGGGGAAGCAGACTCCCCACTGAGCAGAGATCCCCATATGGGGCTTGATCCCAGGACCCTGGGATCATGACCCAAGCCGAAGGCAGAGACTTTAGCCCACTGAGCTACCCAGGTGCCCCAATAGGGAACAAACATAAGTTATTTAATGAGTCAGATAAAAAAATAATAATAGGGGCACCTGGGTAGCTCAGTGGGTTAGGCCTCTGCCTTCAGCTCAGGTCATGATCTCAGGGTCCTAGAACCAAGCCCTGCATCAGGCTCTCTGCTCAGGAGGGAGCCTGCTTCTGCCTCTCTCTCCGCCGGCCTCTCTGCCTACTTGTGATCTCTCTCTCTCTCTCTGTCAAATAAATAAATAACATCTCTAAAAAATAATAATAATATAGGACAATAGTCTTGGTTTCCAGATTGCAGGCCCTAAACAGCATTTTCTTTTTTTTTTTTTAAGTTTATGTATGGGGGCACCTGCTTCCCCCTCTCTCTCTGCCTACTTGTGATCTGTCAAATAAATAAATAAAATCTTTAAAAAAAAAAAGGTTATGTATGTATATATGTATTTATTTGAGAGAGACAGAGAGAGAGAGAACATGGGTTGGGGGGAAAGAGCAGAGGGAGAGGGACAAGCAGACTTCCCAGAATGCAGAGCTGGAGGTGGGGCTTAATCTCAAGACTCTGAGATCCTGACCTGAGCTAAAATCAAAAGTTCAATGTTAGGGGCACCTGGGTGGCTCAGTTGTTAAGCATCTGCCTTCCACTCAGGTCACGATCCCAGGGTCCTGGGACCAAGCTCCACTTTGGACTCCCTGCTCAGCGGGAAACCTGCTTCTCCTTCTCTTACTCCCCCTGCTTCTGTTCTATCTCTCACTGTGTCTCTCCCTCTCTGTCAAATAAATATTTATTAAAAAAAAAAAAAAAAGGGCCCCTGGGTGGCGCAGTTGGTTGAGCGACTGCCTTCAGCTCAGGTCATGATCCCGGAGTCCCGGGATCGAGTCCCACATCGGGCTCCCAGCTCCATGGGGAGTCCGCTTCTCACTCTGACCTTCTCCCTTCTCATGCTCTCTCTCACTCTCTCTCTTCCCAAATAAATAAATAAATAAAAT
>CM052812.1:24272713-24342946 GCA_028533885.1 Nasua narica | reverse complement strand
AAAAAAAAAAAAGAGTCCAACACTTAACTGACTGAGCCACCCAGGGGCCCCAGCCTTTCTTATAATAAGGAAACATGATTCCTTGGAGAAAATGGTCATTCTGGTTCTGGGGCAGGATGGGCCAGGTATCTTGTCACACCAGAAATCAAGGAAACTACCAAGGACTAGAAGGGTCAGGTAGAAAGGACTGAGAAGGTATGAAGTCAGAAAGAGGCTCTTGCTGGCCAAAAATTGGACAATTTGAACAGCAAAAATTAACTGCCATCAACGAAAGCATATCAAATATGTTAAAATCCACCAAATTATCATGAAATCAACACTAACAATGAAATACTCACTGGCTACCTTTAGAGAGAGCTAGGGAACAAATTATAATTTTGAAAATTGGTAGATAAATAAAAGGAAAGAGGGATGCCTGGGTGGCTCAGTCGGTTAAGCATTTGACTCTTTGATTTCAGCTCAGGTCATGATCTCAGGGCCATAAGATCAAGCCCCGAGTCCAGCTCTTCACTCAGCGGGGAGTCTGCTTGAGGATTCCCTCTCTTTCCTTCACCCTGCTCTCTCTCTCTGCCTCTTAAATAAATTAATAAATGGAAAGAATCAAGCACTTATCTGCCTTTTCTGTAGGAATAGCATTTGGGGTACCAAGTGTTAAGATGAGTTTCCTTCTTTAGAGGTATTTCCAGCTAATGAATAAGAAATGATAGAGTATCACCCATTTTGCAAGAACCCCAATGAAATTATACATGTAGACACTAATGATCTTTTGTTGTACTATCAAAAGACAGAGGGACAACTGGACACTGTGGGCTCTTCTAGAGCTGATTATCAGTTTACATTAAATACAGGGGGGAAAGGAGCTTGGTAAATGACAGATGGAGATGCATCAGCAAAATTCAGTATGTGGGAGAATCTACAGAACAAATGGCCTGGCTTCTTCACAAAATAAGTTGGAAGGCAGGAACTCCTCTAGAGGCAAATTTACCAATATATAATAAAGCTACATACAAAATAAAATTTAAAACTACATATGCACTTACCCTTTGGCTCAGCCATCCCATCTCCAGGAATATATCCTGAAGATACAACTCCAGCAGTATGAAAATACATATACACACGGTTGCCCATGGTAGCATTGTATAACTGCAGAATACTGGAAACAATCTACGTGCCTGTATGTTAAGAATAAGAAAATGGTTGCATAAACTACAGTGCTCCACACAATCCATTGTGTGTGTACAACAGTTATGAAACAAAGAGTTAAGATTTCTATGAACGGACATGGAAGTGACTTCTAGGATACACCGTTAAGGGAAAAAAAGCAAAGTGAAGAAGGGTCTATGGGATAGACCATCCTTCATGTTGATACCCGGTTTTGATCCTTGTACTATGGTTACATAAAATGTTACCATTGGGGGAAACAGAATTATTCTGAGGAATCAATGAAATGAAATGTCTGTCCTTCGAGTGTTAATGTTCCTCAGGATTGCTTCCTAAGCTTTGTCCCAGAGAGATCCTATCCATTTCCAGCTGATAGATAAGGAGGCAAAGATTTATACAAGGACATTCATTTTAGAGCTATTTATACATAATAGTGAAAAATTGTAAAAAACTAACATGGGCATCTAGAGTCCTGGTTAAATAGATAGTGGCACACCCATACTATGAGATCCCACGTAGTCATCAGAAATGTTGTAAGATCTGTATTTATAGAAAAGTGTGCACATGTGGAGAGGGAAAAAGCAATTCACAAAACTGAATAATTCAAATTTTGTCATGAATTCTTAGAAGAGATGCTCACAAAAAAAGTTAGATATGGAGTGACTATTAAATTTTTTCCGGTTTGGATTTTTACATTCGTAACTTAATTACTCTTAAAATAAAAGTTTTCAGGGGCGCCTGGGTGTCTCAGTGGGTTAAAGCCTCTGCCTTCGGCTCAGGTCACGATCTCAGGGTCCTGGGATCGAACCCCACATTGGGCTCTCTGCTCAGCAGGGAGCCTGCTTCCCCCTCTCTCTGCCTGCCTTTCTGTCTACTTGCAATCTCTCTATGTCAAATAAATAAATAAATAAAATCTTTAAAAAAAATTAAAAATAAAATAAAATTTTCAGGGGCGCCTGGGTGGCTCGGTTGTTAAGCCTCTGCCTTCAGCTCAGGTCATGATCCCAGGGTCCTGGGATTGAGCCCCACGTCAGGCTCCCTGCTCAGCGGGAGGCCTGCTTCTCCCTTTCCCATTTCCCCTGCTTGTGTTCCCTTTCCTGTTGTCTCTTTCTCTGTGAAATAAATAAAATCGTCAAAAAAAAATTTTCTTTTCAAGCTAGTCTCAATTTTAGGAAAAAAGCCACCAAAAACATAAATAGGAAATACTAGTATCTTTATTCTGGCATAAAGCAGTATTTTATACATTAACTCAATTTTACAGAAAAAGCATTTTATGTACAATTGTAAAGAAACTGCTGCACAGATAGCTCCAACATAAAAATGGACTGTATTTTAAAAGTTCATTGAGTTTGATACATTGGAAAATATTTTCTCTGTAGAAAATAGTAAAAACCACACTTCCCAGGCTAGCCCAACAACCCCATTAAAATCAAGTAATAGCTAGATTATAGATTTATAAATATGGTGTGGATTCCGGGATCCAGGAGAAAGTTCAGCTTCACTTATTGAAACATCCATGTTTTCTTTGTGTAAAGTGAAAATTCTCATTAATCTTCCCCTTGCTTTTGATTTCTGCCTGATTATTTTTCTATAGGTTAATCCATAATCCATAGGAAGGTTTTAACTGCTCCTTCCTAAAGGATAGGTACGTGTCCTTTCAATCTGCTTGATAAGGTATCCATTCCTCTCCAAACTGTGAAATATTTTGGTTGTTATTAAAATATGCTCAGTACTTGAGCAAAACCGCAATCTAATAAATTATAATCTACACAGCAAGTGAGCTGTCATCAACTTCTCCTGAATCCCTGTGGCTTGATGGGAAGCCATGAGGAGTGGGAGGAAAAGTCGTAGAACTGATAAGTGGATCAAGAAAATAAAAGCCAAGAGAATTACTGAAGACAGAAACATCAGGGACTGAAGGACAGAACTTAGGTCCAAGCAGTAAGGACACATTGCCTCAAGCAAAGAGTTGAGTTGGCTATCCGAACACCTTACTGCAAGGTCAGAGAGTTAGATAAAAAGACCAGATACAGTGAGAGAAACCAAGGCTTAGAAAGATTTCAAATGTTCAAACATAATCAAATGAAAACATGACCGGCCATGTTTAACTTCTCCTACCAGTTTATTCCCTGAGATTCTTAGTACAGAATTTCTAGGAATTAAGGCAAGAAAACAATGCCATTCTTAAGCTCCTGCACCGTGCAGAAGTTTGGAGGAAGTAATATTTGAGAACTCAGTTACCTGAACAGGGGCTATATTAAGTTCTTCAGTTCCCTCAAAGCAACAACTTAAAATAACCATATAGAGATATAACCATATCGATATAATAACCATAAGTGGCTAAAACTTATGCCATGGAATAGCAGTCTTACAGAAACAGGTGCTAGACGGTGGTTATAGGAACTAGGCCTCTGAGAAACCACACTGGATCATTCTGCCAAGAACCCCAGTTTACCCATTAGAAGTTAATCTCTAGAAACATTAATGACCTGCTGGTTTTACCAGGAAAAGAATGCTTTATCGTGTGTCTTCACTTGCTCCTCTCTTTGCTCTCAGAGGTGTAGGTTTCCTTCTAGCATGTGAAAAATATTTTCAGTGGTTTCTTGACTCCCATGAGCAATGCAAATATCTGCCCCCCCACTCCCTTAATTCCTTCTTGGTAAATAATGTTAATCTTCCAACAGGAAGGGGCGTACATTGTCATCGAGCACCTATATTATTCACCCTCTTTACCTATAAAGAAAGTTCTGGGGCCATCTTCTACATTTGGAATTCCTTAAAGACACTTGCTTTTTATTAAAATACTTTTTATATATAGATAAGTAGATAAAAGTCTGTGAAGAATCCACAGAAGCATGAATCACCTTACATTAAGAAGTTAAAGACGTACGTCACGATGGCTAACCTATATAACGTCTCCCACCAAATGGATCACCATCTCCCAAACCTAGCGCATGTGCTGCCATAAAATGCATAATGCATAAAATGCATTATGCTCCCTATGCATTATGCTCCCAACGACGTTTGAAACCTTGCTTCAAAACATGGCTCAGGACCAATTCTCCGAAGACAGGTTACAGGACCACAGGAGTCACTGGTGTGCAGGGGGCTGAGGAATGCCAATCACGGAGCCAAGCCCGACTGCGCAGAGTGCCTCTCCAGAGACAGCAGGCTTCCCCACAGGTATTCAGGGAAGGACACCGTTTAAGTATAGAGACAGGTCAACTTAAAAATATGGGCAAACACATGCTTGATTTTTATCTTATAATCTTTAGACAATGTACCAGAATAAAAATGTAATGAATTCATACACCTTTTCAAAAGAGAAACCTGATACAGAAATTGCAATCATTACAAGTGATTATCATCAGATGAAATAATTTCCACGAAGCTTGTCTCTTGTCTCTCCGGAAGAGATGGGGGCAAGGCAAGTGGTCAGGAAGGAAACACATGTGCTTTTCACCTTGTAAGAGAAATGAGTGTTCAGTTCCACGTTGCTACATAAATCCTCCAGTTCAAATTACTGTCCGAAAGCTTTACTGAAACTCCGCTTCTGGCCTTTGTTTTGGGATCTGTTACTCTTGTTGCCACCTCCTGATCGCTGTCCTCTGAAGCCTCGATTTCCTTCCCGCTGTCCCCTGAAGTTTCTGTTTCCTTCCCGCTGTCCTCTAAAGCGACTGCCTTCCCGCTGTCCCCGGAAGCCTCGACTGCCTTCCCGCTGCCCCCGGAAGCTGCGATATCCTTCCCGTGGTCCTTCCAGTTCCGGCTGCTCTGTGGCCACCGAGAGCTGCCAGCGCCGTGAATCATGCCATTTTTCCTGCAGAAAGACGGTTTTCTTTTTACCTGCTCTGATTTTAATTGAATTCGGTTATAAAAAGCATGAGAAAGACCATCTTTTTGCTTTTTCTCTAAAGAAAAACCTGATTGATAGCCTAAGTATTTAAAAGGTCAATGGTTAGAAAAAATACAACCTTCATGGCCTGAAAGCCAGTCATGGCAGTGTAAGAGAGTTTCACTATGAGAAGTACCCTCATCACTGTATCATTCATTCAGTGCAATTACTACCGGGTGTCCACAGCTATCAAGGAGTAAGACATGCAAATAAACCACATATAAACCCATTTCTCACAGCAGTACTGAATGAAGATATAGCAATTTAAAAAGATGTCTATGTAAGCCCCATATGACATACACAGGGGAAAAAAGCTAGATGTGCACGGGAAAGGAAAGAAGGAAAACAGGCAGGCTGAGTAAGAAAACTATCAGAATAAAAAGGCTAGGAGAAAAAATACTAAAATTCATTAATTCTAATCATCTTTTAGAAAAGGGACTAGAGCTGTTGTTTCTCTTTCCGTTATTCTGTATTTTCAGTAATGAACACATATTTTAAAAAAGATTTTCCTTCCCGCCCTCCCTCTCTTTTTCTCTCTCCCTCTTTTTCTTCTGAGAAAGAACATGAGCAAGGGAATGGGGCGGGGACAGAATCCCAAGCAGACTCTGAGCTGAGAGCCTTACACAGGGCTCAACCCCACAACCCCAAGATCATGACCCAAGCCCAATTCAAGAGTCAGATGCTCAACCAACTGAACCACCCAGGCGCCCCAGTAATGAACATTGTATAATTTAAACATGTTAACTTCAAAGCCCAAGAGACAAAAATACCTGTATTTCTGTTACTGCTGCAGTAGGGACATCAAAGCAGACACCCTAGAAATCAAAACAAATGCAAGTTAATCCAGCCTCTCACCAGAACTTTATACGTACATTAAGTGATATTCCAAAAGACCAGGTATTACATTAAAAACCAAAAACAAAGACTCTCGGTGTTAATTTTAGATCAACTTTAGAATAAGACCCAATACATTTTACCTCCCAAAGGCACAATAGCAAAAAACGAAAGATATTTGAGACTCAAATATCCTCAAAAAAAAAAAAAGGGACTCAGAATGATTCAGAACTGCTGGAGATCATTCTTGGCTATCACACTTTGCTAATTTCTCAAGTAGCTATTAGCTACATTTTAGAGCTGAGGAAACAGAGGTTTGGAGAGGCGGACTTATCAAAGGTCCCCAACTCATAAGCAGAGCAGGTTTTAAAAATCTGGTCAGTATGGCTCCAAAACCAATGGTCTACATTAAAATACAGTGCTTCCCATAATAAAGTATCTTTAAGATGACCTACTAAATGTAGAAAAATAAATGATTTTTTTTTTAAGAGAAAGGGAAGGAGGGGGAATGGGTGAAGGAAAGAGAGAGAGAATCTTAAGCAGGCTCCACACCCAGCATGGAGCCCAGTGCAGGGCTTGATCTCATGACCCTGAGATCATGATTAGAGCCGAAACCAGGAGCTCAGACACTTAACTAACTGAGCCACCCAGGCGCCCCAAAATAATGATCTTTTATTGTTACTTTTCTAGTTTTTCACAATTCATCCTGCTATAAAAAAGTTTTTTAAAAATCAGGGGCACCTGGGTAGTTCAGTCAATCAGATGTCTGCCTTAGGCTCGGCTCATGGTCCTGGGGTCCCAAGATCAAGTCCCACATCTGGCTCCCTGCTCAGTGGGGAGTCTGCTTCTCCCTCTTCCCCCACTCATTACCTCTCTCAAAAAATATATATATTTTTTATTTATTTATTTGAGAGAGAGCGAGTGAGAGAGCAATAGGGTGAAGAGCAGAGGAAGAAGCAGACTCCTGCTGAGCAGGGAGCCCGATGTGAGACTTGATCCCAGGACTTCGGGATCATGACCTGAGCCAAATGCAGACACTTAACTGACTGAGCCACCCAGGTGCCAACCCCCCCCCGAAAAAACCCCCTTTTTTTTTTTAAAGATTTTATTTATTTATTTATTAGGAAAGAGAGAGAGTGAGAGAGAGCATGAGAGGGGAGAAGGTCAAAGTGAGAAGCGGACTCCCCATGGAGCTGGGAGCCCGACGTGGGACTCGATCCCGGGACTCTGGGATCATGACCTGAGCCGAAGGCAGCCGCTCAACGAACCGCGCCACCCAGGCGCCCTAGAGCTCCAGTTTTAATTTCTGATACGACAAACATTAATAGATACAACCCACAAAAACGAAAGCTTCTTGGTATCCCCAACATTTACTAAGCATGTAAAGGGGTCAAGAGACCAAAAGTTTGAGAACTGCTGTGTTCTGTATACCATTAACTGAGAGCAGGACGCGGAAGGAAGAACACCAGGTTTGGAAGGCAAGATTGTAAATTGCAGGTTTGAATTAAAGATTCTGAATTCAATTTTGAGTAACTTTCAGTTGCTTCTACCCATCTGGGTAGAAATCGTCAGGGAAGCGGCTGGATATTCATGTCCGGCACTGCGTGCACAGTTCGGAGTAGAGCTACAGATGGGGTAACGGTCAGTGATTGATTGATTGAGTTTTAAGATTTTATTTTTTAATTTGACACAGAGAGAGATCACAAGTATGCAGAGAGGCAGGAAGCAGGCTCCTGGTGAGCAGAGAGCCCGATGCGGGGCTCGATCCCAGGACCCTGAGATCATGACCTGAGCCGAAGGCAGAGGCTTTCATCCACCGAGCCACCCAGGCGCCCCTAGTGGTCAGTGATTTAGTGGCAACTGAAAGTCACAGATGACATGCCCAGAGAAGACTATGTAGAGAACAAAAAGAGGCAGCATCCCTGCAGAGCAGAACTCCACTATTTTATCATCCACATTAAGCTACTGAACCAAAACAAGGTCACGACAGAGATCCCAGCGTTCCTTACCTGTTTTCCTTTGAGAAAAACCATTCCTTTCACTTTGGAATCAATATCCTCGCTCAGCTGCTCTTTAAGTTCTTTCCAAGCATAACTAATGTTCGGCATTTCAATTGAGCATCGTAAGATCATGGTCACAAAGCCCTTACGGAAGAAAGAGAACAAAAATCAGTCTCAAAAACAAACCTAACTGATAAAAAAAATTACTCTCATGTTTCTAAAATATTTCCAGAAAAGTTCTTTCAAAAAGCCTATACCTCCCCTCCACCAACACATACACACAAATTAATACAAGTAAAACTGGAGAACTCTGAACAAGATGGATGGATTGTGCCAATGTTAGTACCACCCCAGCTGTGATATTATAGTTTCACAAGATGTTACCATGGGGGGGAAACTAGGCAAAGTGTAAAAGGGATCTCCTCTCTGTGTTATCTCTTACGACTACATGTAACCCTGCAATTATCTCAAAAATTTCATTTAAGAGGGGCGCCTGGGTGGCTCAGTAGGTTAAAGCCTCTGCCTTCAGCTCAGGTCATGATCTCAAGGTCCTGGGATCAAGCCCCTCATAGGACTTTCTGCTCAGCGGCAAGCCTGCTTCCCCTTTTCTCTCTGCCTGCCTCTCTGCCTACTTGTGATCTCTCTCTCTCTGTCAAATAAATAAATAAAATCCTTAAAAAAAAATTTCATTTAAGAAAAAAAAAGCAAAAAAAACCCCACATATCTTTCTAAGTTTCTACGTAGACTGGCTAACGTATCACATGCATTTATGTGTTTATATGGTTGGGGTTTTTCTTTTAAAATATCGACATGTAATTCACGTACTCTAACGTTCACCATTTTGAAGTATACGTTTCAGGGATTTTTAGTATATTCACAAGGTTTCAACCATCACCGCTACCTAAAATTCCAAAATCTTTCATTACTCCCAAAAGACACCACAAGCCCATCCACACTCAATGTCATTCCCCCTCCACTGAGACACTGGGAACTACGAATCCACTTTCTGTCTTTATGGGATTTGTTTACATACACCTACCTTCGTACAAAAGTTAAAACAATTGAGACGTCTAACTGGACCCTTTCAAACCCTGCTCACACTCAAAACACCACAGGTCAGAGTTTGACGGGAAGCCTTACTGCGTCTGAGTTGATCAGAGAGCGCTGGTCTACCGACGTGGCTCCTGAAATATGGGCCAGGGCTGCTGCCAAGGCTTCCACGGCTCCCTTCTCCTCTATCAGTTTCTCCGCTGACTGCTTGAAGTGACTGATGGCAGTGGGAGGCACAGAATCCAAAAGCCTATGGTGTGATGGAGTATATTTGTTAGGAGAAAGGTCAGAAGTGGACAGATTGCATTTTCATGGCAATAGCACTCAAGATAAATCAGTAACTTTCAAATCTTTCAGAACTCTAAAGATATCATTTTGATGCAATGTACAGATACAATCATCACATTTCTGTAGAAATAAATCCATTCCTTTGATTACGTCTAATTTGACTTTACTATGAAATAAAAAAAAAGTTTCCATCCCAAGGAAATAAGAAATATTAAGATGTTCACCACAGTGCTAATTATAATACAGAAAGAGCATAAGATGTGCATAGAACACACTGATTAAATAAACCATGAAACAGATACAATGGAAGTCCATGCTGCCACTGAAGGTGATGCTAATAAATGTCGAACATTTCTTACAATAAGCATGTGTTACTTTTAGAATCAGAACACACTACAGCTATTTCCATTCTGAAATAAAAGGAAAAAAGACTTCCAAATCAGGTTAAAAATGATATGAACTTTTTATGAGAATACACATTTGTTAGGGAGTCACTATGATCTTGGTGATAATAAATGTCAGATCTTCGGGCGCCTGGGTGGCTCAGTTGGTTGAGCAACTGCCTTCGGCTCAGGTCATGATCCCGGAGTCCCGGATCGAGTCCCATATCGGACTCCCGGCTCTGCGGGAAATCTGCTTCTCCCTCTGACCTTCTCCCCTCTCATTCTCACTCTCTCTCTAATAAAAAAAAAAAAAAATCTTTAATAAATAAATAAATAAATAAATAAATGTCAGATCTTCAAAGGAAGGCATCCAGGTCAAGGTTCAACAGGCCACATGAGGCAGCCCCTTGTGGAAGGGCTGCCCTTCTACAGGACATCTCTTGGCATCCTCTTTGTCTCTTTTCTCCTTCCTGGCCACCTAACCCCAAATTTCCTTAACTGGTGTCACAAGGAAACCTGTCTGCAGAATACTTAAAAATACCACGCGAAAATAAACTTGAAAATATTGAGTTTAATTATCTTCCTTTGGAGACCTTTCTTGAGCTATTAATCAATTAATATGCTAGTATCCAGCATTTCTTCTAATCATAAACTCCCCCATTTCTCTGCCCAGTGCAGAGCCCAATGCGGGGCTTGAACTCAAGACCCTAAGATCGAGACCCAAACAGGGATTAAGAGCGGGGTGCTTAATGGACTGAGCCACCCAGGCACCCCCTCTCCCTATTTTTTAGGATAAGCATTACACATGTTTATAATAATTACGGAAAACAGCCTAAAAATGATGCTCAGACTCTGGTTCTTAAGCAGGGAATGTAGATCACCACTTGGAAAATAGTCAGGACCTTCTGGTTTTCGTGATACCGATCCCACACACCCCCTCCAGAAAACACCACACAGCCAGAGATGCCAAACAACTAACTATCCTTCAACTTGTAGCACGGTCCCACAAAATAAGTCTCTTACCCCCAATGCCAGTGACAAACACTGCTAGTTAACTAATCTTCACCAACTAAAAATACCTTAAAAAAAACAACCAACTCATTCCTACCAGTCGGGGGACTAGAACAATGACAATGTGGAATATAATCTCTGACTCTAAAATCTACCTCCACATGGGAAGCACCTGCGCCGTATCTAAGATATGGTTCCTTAAAATGCCCAGACAAACTCAACTATTAATAGTGATTTCCTCTGGTGAACAGGATTGGGTAGGGAAGAGGACAAATTAGGATTTTTATTTTGTAAAATTTTACTTCAGCACAGTGTATTTGTATAAGAAGTAGGTTATAAATCATTTTTAAAAATTAAATAAAACTCAAAAGACCAAATCTCCTTACTGCACAAAGTCAGGCAATAAATGGACTAAGCACCACCCTAGACCACAAGAGTGGTGGGAAACATACCTGATGGCATCTTTGCTGGAAGCTTTTATGATCTCTGTTGCCGAAGGAACCCCGATTCGCTTAAATTTAATTCCCTACAAGAAAATGAGCCACAGTTTAATGAACCATCTGGCAATCAACTGTTTTCACCAAGATTAAATCCCCTAATTTTTTTTATATTACCAAACATATTTACTACACATTTAAAAGATAAACTTAAAAAAATGCAAAAATTTTTTATCTTAGAATGGTTTTAGATTTATAGGAAAGTTGCAAAGGTACTACTCAGAGTTCCTGTACACTACGTACTGAGTTGCCCTATTATTACTTCTACGGTACATTTGTCATAGCTAAGAAACCAACATTGCTACATTACTATTAACTGAATTCTAGAGTTCATTCAAATTTCACTAGTTTTTCTATTAATGTCCTTTTTCTGTTCCAGTGATACCACAACATTCAGTTACCATGTGTGCTTGGTCTCCTCTGATCTGTGGCAATTTCTGCCTTTTCTTGTTTTTCATGTCCCTTGACAGTTTTAAGGACTGCTGGTCAGGTATTTTGTAGAATGTTATCCCTCACTGTGAGGCTGCCTTGGGTTTTTTGCATGCTTAGACTGAGATTATGGGTTTGGGGGAAGAAAACCAGAGGCAAATGCTGTCTCATTCCATCATTCTCAAGGCATACGCTTATCCCTGATGTTAACCCCCATCAGCCTGGCAGGGGAGTGCTTGCTTGCTCTCTACATGTTGCAGTGCCCCCCTCCTTCTCCTTAAGCAAGTCACCATGTACAGTCAGCTCAAGGGGAAGAGGAGAGATTAATCTACAAGAAAAATCAGTCTCCTCTCTCCCATTTTAAATTTATCCTTTTGAGTTTAAGATTTATTTATTTGATAGAGTGTGAGAGGGCTAGGAGGAGGGTGGAGAGTGAGAGAGAATCCCGAAGCAGACTCCTTGCTGAGCCCAACACCACCCTTGATCCCAGGACCCAGAGATCACGACCTGAGCCAAAATCCTAAGTCCGGGGCTTAACCGATTGAGCCACACAAATGCCCCTATCCTTTTGGTTTTGTGTTTTTTTTTTTTTAAGATTTTTATTTATTCATTTGACAGAGAGAGAGATCACAAGTAGGCAGAGAGGCAGGCAGAGAGAGAGGAGAAAGCAGGCTCCTTGCTGAGCAGAGAGCCCGATGCGGGGCTCGATCCCATGACCCTGAGATCAGGACCTGAGCTGAAGGTAGAGGCTTAACCCACCGAGCCACCCAGGCGCCCCAAAAATATTTTTATTTTTTTTTAAGATTTTATTTATTTATTTGACAGAGAGAGAGAGAGAGAGAGAGCACACGGAGGCAGAGAGGCAGGCAGAGAGAGAGGGGGAAGCAGGCTCCCTGCCGAGCAGAGAGCCCGAGGCGGGGCTCGATCCCAGGACTCCGAGACCATGACCCGAGCCGAAGGCAGAGGCCTTAACCCACTGAGCCACCCAGGCGCCCCTCCTTTTGGTTTTCAAGCAATTCCTATAACCCCCTAATCTGGATTTAAACTATCTAGAATGTGTTTATGTTATCATTGTCTGAAAACTGCCGTTCAAACATAAAACTAGCCCATGTAATTGTAAATACGAAAAAACAAAACCACTGCTTTCAAGTGCAAACTTATTTCAAAATGGCCTTCTATTGTAGGACAATGTATAAAACTACATGCATCTACAAGTTTTCAGTTGTGGCCACATGCTAGAAATAAATACAATTTAAAGTTACTACAAATTGAATTAAACATTGACTTTAGAATTCAATTCGACATTTGCTGAATGAAGGCTAAGAAAATAGTTTTACCGCTTTTTGCTCCACTTGTGCTAACTGATATTCTTCCTTGTGCTGATAAAAGCAGATGCAAATCCCCGTCCGTCCAGCTCTACCCGTCCTCCCAGAACGATGAATGTAGGACTCCACGTCCTATCGAAGTAAGATACATGAGTGACATTGAACGAAAAGAGACATAGACCTGAGCGGTCTATGCAGCCGCAAGCCGCAATTTATATTACATACACAGAGTGTGAGGCTCCCCAGGACTGCTAAAGTAAAGAACGGTCACAATTTTTAAAAATCTCTAGAATAGTGGTCCCTAGCCTATGGGCAAAGCTGCAAAAGGCATCATCTACATAATGCTGTGCTACAGAACCACACACGTAATTTCAACCTTCAGTTTTCTAGTAACCTGCTAGAAGGTTCCATCAGTGATATATTTTATTTAATTCAATATATCTCAAAGTTGTATCACCTCAATATGCTATCTACAGGAAACAGCTTATCACTGAGATATTTTTCATTTTTTCTCAGTCTTCAAAATCCAGTGTACATAATAGAAAGTTTAAAATAAAAAAAAAAAAAAAAAATCCAAGGTGTACTTTCTACCTCGAGCACACATGTCCATTAGGACAATTCCCAGAGCTTGACCGCTACACCTGGCTGTGGCCATCGCACCGGACAGCACAGCTCGATGGGCTCCTTTAAGTAGCATCTGTGTCCCACACCAATCGGACTGCCTTTGTAAGAACTGGCGCCTCCAGAGTCATCAGGTTATTTTTCCCTACCATCGTAAACAACCTTTTAATCCTGAGGGATCTGCCAATTTGCGGGGAGCCTCATGCTGGAAGTGATGGGAAGAGAACAGGCTCCCCGAGACCGACGTTTATCAACACGAGGAACCGCCCACACCACGTGCCCTATGCTTCAGGGCCCTCCCCCAGAGCTGCCATCACCCACAACGCCGGGCGGCTTTAACCACGGAGACTATTAACTACTGGCCTTTCTTTCCTTTCTCTGTCCTCCAGCTCAGGAGCTTATTCTACCCCCAACCCGCCTAAGTCCCATATGTCTTCAAAGTCTACTCAAACACTCCCCGCGTGAGCCTTCCAAAACCCCCTCCAACCAGAAACGATCCTTCCCATGTGGCCACTGACCACACGCTTCTACTCAATGGTCAGTTCTGAGGGAAGGACCTCCGAAGAAATTTGTTCTGAAAATCACCGTAGCACCCTAGCAGTCAAGGGAAAGCTATTACTAACCACATGAAAGTAAGTGCTACAACCTCCCATTTGTTTCAGTAACCAACCCCAAAAAACAACAAAATAAATCGTAGTACGGAACACTTACCTTTGGTGGGGAACTCTGTACAACCAGATCAACCTCGGGGATGTCTAACCCGCGAGCGGCAACATTGGTTGCAACCAGAACCCCAAAATCACCATTTCTAAAACCTTTCAGAGTGATTTCTCTCTGCTTCTGAGGAATATCTCCATGTAACGACTGGGCATCCTGCCAAAGAAAGAAACTGGCCTAAGAATACCAGTTGCAACAATACAGGTCCAATTAGCATCACACTTTAGGCCCGTAAAGACATTTGATATTTGTAATTTGGTGATACTTCTGGTGAAAATAAAGCGAAGGGAGAAATGTGTGCCTTACATGGACAAACCTCAAATTTCTTCCCACGCCTTGGTCATTAAGTCGATGTCCAGCTACATTCACTAGGTGAAGGACCCGAGACAAGAGTGATCAAACACGCTTTGCCTCGGGTTTGAGCCAAAAGTGACAGATCAGGTGAGCCCTAACATGTAAATGGGGTCTATCAGTTGAAAGAGGCTTCCTCCCTAAAGGAAAGGGAGGGGAAGAACCAACCTGCTTTATGGACACGTTCTGTGACAACTCCTGGGCTTCTTTCTTGGTTTCGCAGAAGATGATAGTGCGTCCGTGAAAACCACTATATACTCGGATCACGTCCCCAATAACTGCTGCCCTTTGAGTCCAGTGGCACTTGATAGCCAGATGCTTATGAGAGAGGGGAAAAAAAGGATCTATTAGTAAAGCCTACCTGGAACCTGAAATCACCCGCTCAGTGCTACTGGTGCTAGAAGCAATTAAGCCTAACTAGAGCAGACCACTGCCTCCGTGCAGGGAAAACACACACACACACACACACACACACACACACACACACACACACACACACCACTGAAGCAGAGAGCTCTCTCTCTCTCTAAAATAAGTAAGTCTTTTTTAAAAAGGGGAGCGGGACACCTTTAAGCATCTGACTCTTGGGGCGCCTGGGTGGCTCAGTGTTAAAGCCTCTCTGCCTTCAGCTCAGGTCATGATCTCAGGGTCCTGGGATTGAGCCCCATATCAGGCTCTCTGCTCACCAGGGAGCCTGCTTCCCCCCTCCCCCCTCCTCTGCCTGCCTCTCTGCCTACTTGTGATCTCTGTTAAATAAATAAATAAATAAAATCTTAAAAAAAAAAAAAAAAAAGCGTCTGACTCTTGGTTTTGGCTCAGGTCGTGATCTCAGGGTTGTGAGATCGAGCTCTGCATTGGGCTCAGGCCTCAGCATGGAGTCTGCTTCAGATTCTCTCTCCCTGTCTTTCTTCCATCCTGCCCCAAACTCTCTGTAAATAAACAAATAAATCTTGAAAAGAAAAGAAAAAAAGCAGAGAGTTTTACCCTTCCTCTGGTTCCTCCATTTCCTTTCCTTCCCCTCCCTCCCTCCTTTCCTTCTTCTCTTCTCTTTTAAAGCGCATTGCATGCCCAACACAGAGCTCAACACAGGGCCTGAACCCACGACCCTGAGATCAAGAGTTGGATGCTTGGGGCGCCTGGGTGGTTCAGTGGGTTAAGTCTGCAGGGTCAAACCCTGCATTGGGCTCTCTGCTCAGCGGGAAACCTGCTTCCCCCTCTCTATCTGTCTCTCTGCCTACTTGTCAAATAAATTTTAAAAATCTTAAAAAAAAAAAAAATTGGATGCTCAACAGAATGAGCCACCCAGCAGCCTCTGGTTCCTGAACTAACCAGGTTTCTGGTTTCTGGTTTCTGAACTAACCAGGAAAATGAAGAAAAAGAAACATCATTCCCTTGATTCCTATAGGAAACCAAGTAACTGACAAGAGAAAAAATTCTGAATGTTTTGTTTTTTCATCCACTTAAAAATGTGATTAGCCAGTTAGTCGGCAGGTCTGTCTATTCCTTGGGTGAAAAGAATTTTATGCTCTGGATCCTAAAATGAAAACGGCTTCAACACAAAGTACTAGATTTCTCTGCTGCCCTCAAGAGTATTTAAATTCTAGGTGTAATTTCTTTTTACTTACATATTTAATTACATTTTATTTACATATTCCATTTATTTACATAATTCAGACAGATACATAGATTCCAAAAGATTTTGAAGTCGGACTACCAGATAATGAAATTTAGAAAACACACATACCACATACAACTCAAATAAAAACAGATCTTTACTTGGCTTTTCACATGGATTTACTATTTATCTGGAAACCGGTGTATATTTGCCATTCTTAATACCATGAGACAGGGAAAACATGACATACAATTTATTACTAATTCTAGCAGCTGAATGAATCACTTACCTCCACAGTTATTGCCGTTTTCTGGGTCTTTTTACCAATCAGGTCCACCTGTTCATATGTAGATTTCATGTATTTCTTAGCGACATTATATACCCAATGAGGGCAAGTTGCAGAAAAAAGCAACGTTTGGGGATTGTCTTCCGAATCTTTGGGGGGAAAAAAAGACAGTATGAATAACCCAAATAAGCCCACACAGTACTCCACCTCACCCGGTTCTCCCAGAGGCCACTGACTTGCTACAGCGACCACGTGAGGCCAAGCCAGGCACTGACGACACAGAAATGAAAGACACAGAGATTCCTAATAGGCAAAG
Organism: Nasua narica; assembly: GCA_028533885.1. Classification (NCBI taxonomy): domain Eukaryota; kingdom Metazoa; phylum Chordata; class Mammalia; order Carnivora; family Procyonidae; genus Nasua; species Nasua narica. The sequence continues at coordinate 24,326,170 of CM052812.1, read as the reverse complement.
AAATACTGCCTACGTCATTTATGTGAAGGAGACTTGAAACACCAAAAGTTCTTCAAAGTTATTTTGCTTCCTGACCGTTGGCCTTCATGAACCATGAGGGAAATCTGTCTGTTATGAGACCTAACTGGAAAACACCTATTTATCAAGCCCAGGAACCCTCCAGTTTAGATCCCTAAGCAAACAACCTACAATAAACACCGGAATAGATTCTATACTCATCTATACTCTCTAGCATTTCCTCAGTCTTTAGAGTTTCAGCCTATTCACTCTTTGAGGTCAGGTACCAAAAAGCTCCCCTACACCCCCCCCTTTTTTTTGAGTTTGCTCTTTGAATAACACTGCATTTTCATATATTTCAAATGATGGTTTAAGTAAATAGAACCCTTTTGGAGAGCAAATTAACATTGTACATTGAGAAGCACGAACTATTTATACCTTTAAACTCAGTAATTCCATTACTGGACACCCATCCTAAAGAACAAATTCCAGTGGCGCCTGAGGGGCTCAGTGAGTTAAAGACTCTGCCTTCAGCTCAGGTCATGATCTAAGGGTCCTGGGATCGAGCCCCGCATTGGGCTCTCTGCTCAGCGGGGAGCCTGCTTCTCCTTCTCCCTCTGCCTTGCCTCTCTGCCTACTTGTCATCTCTCTCTCTCTCTGTGTCAAATAAATAAATAAATAAAATCTATAAAAAAAATTTTCAGTTTTCCAAAATAAAATAAGTCACCCCCCAATTTAAGGTTTCATGTAACATTTAGAAGACCGCTTCATCACCATTCTTCCTCTAAGCCCTTCCAGCAGCTCCTTGAATTTGGAGCTTACCTTTCTTGTACGCCACACTTAAAATCTCTTCCACTTGATCAGCAAACCCCATATCCAGCATCTGGTCAACTTCATCCAGGACAACATGCTTAAGTTTGGTGAGATCTAGCTTGCCATTCTGCAGGTGGTCTTTGATACGACCTGGGGTCCCAACCAGGATATCAATCCCATTCCGCATGCGTTCAACTATAAAGAACATCAACGATAAAACATGCTGGGTTTTTAAGTCCTTTTACTAGTCTGGGGTACACCAGTTAGATATATTTTTATTCTAAAATACTTATTAACCAAAAATACAAGGTAATATGCTAAGTATCAAAGATAAAGATACTCAAAGGGAAACTCAAGATAGTCTAGGGGGAACTGGTAAGAAGTGACAGGCTAGTGTATTACGTGACGTAACTGAAAAACACGGAGTGCAGGATAGAAGCAGGATGGAAGCACCAGGAAAGAAATTACTTCCTTGGTGGTGGAAAGGGCCAAGGTTTCACAAAGTGAGAACGAGAATCTTAAAGAAGAACTTTATATAAGGTAAGCAGGTATGGAGAGAATGAGACCGGGCAGAAGGGCAAGTATTTCGAGAAGGTCTAGAGATGTTCAGGAAAATGGAGCCCAGTACAATGAGGTGACATGATACTGATGCAGCTTTTTACTGAATTGCCCTTACAGTCTAAGGGGCACACTGGGTACTCTACACGCATTAGCCAACTCAACCTCACAATACCGTTACAGGATGAGTTTATTAACCTTGTTTTTTTCACATGAGCAAATCAAAGTGCAGAAAAATCAAGCACCTTGAACTTAAAATTACACTGTGAGCAGAGTCTAGATTCAAACATATACTTCTCTGATGCCAAAGCCCAGTTCATTTAACCAAAGCTGAGAAGAAATAATCGCAAGCCTTACATGCCAATCGCAACATTTTTAATGCTTTAAATCTTTTCCTGAAATTATTTATTTGCTCTACATAATAAAGTTTCAAGGTCTTGAATTGGTAAGTAATGGAATCCTACAATAGAGGCCTGCAACATTTGCCTCCTGGGCCCACCTGTAGCAAGAAACAAACAAAGAGGGGTGCCTGGGTGGCTCAGTGGGTTAAAGCCTCTGCCTTCAGCTCAGGTCATGATCTCAGGGTCCTGGGATCAAGCCCCACATCGGGCTCTCTGCTCAGCGGGGAGCCTGCTTCCCCCTCCCTCTCTGCCCACTTGTGATCTCTCAAATAAGTAAATAAAATCTTTTAAAAAAACTTATTAAAAAATAAATAAAAGAAACAAAGATCCCCAAAGAGGCAGATTCATTGTCCTTGACAGATAAAAAGAGTTAACTCCGAATCATGACTTTCTAGTGCCAAGGGCCCAAATGGACTCTATCCTCTTAGGTTCAGTAAGAGATCTTTATAGCCTTTAGATAAACATACGTGAGCAATACAAAAATCGGAAGTAACTGTATACAGGATTTGACACATCATCATGTACGACCGTGTTCTTGACCATCTTTAAACAATAATGACAAACAAAACAAAAACTACTATAAATGACTAAACTAGGCAAAGCCAGATGCCGAGATCCAAGAAACCCAACCAGGACATCAACCATGGTAGGCATTTTTCCTTCCCTCACTTTTGGATTTACTTACTCTGACCTCCATAGGGAGTTCCACCATAAAAACAAGCCACTGCCAGCTTTCTTGTGATGTCACTGAAGTCTCTGCTTACTTGATTTGCCAACTCCCTCGTGGGTGCAAGAACCAGCACCTGAAAAGGAAAAACTAATCATTGAATTCAAAGTACTATGCAGTATTTGTTTCTTAACGAATTTGGAATTCACCAGAAGGCTCAACTCATCCTACCAAGTATTTTCAAGACATCTGTTATATGCTTTGCAACGTACTTTGTGTGGGAAAGGATCATAAATATAATACAGTCCCTGACAAATGGACTCGGAAGAAAAGTCTGTGACCCTACCAATCTGAAGGGACGCAGGGCCCAAACATGTGGTGTTCCAGGAGGGTTGCACAGAGCAGGCCCAAGGAACTGGGGAATTTTCTGGAGCTGCTACTACTTAAATAGCATTCCAGGAAAGCAACAACTTGAGCAAGGATAACTGTTGATGACGACAGCCTTAGCTAATCTTTGAGCTTTTACTGTCTAAGGCTCTACTAAATGCTTACTATGCATTATTCTCACGAGTTATTGACCCCCCTACAATTGTATTATACAATTGTACCTACAATAAACACACAAAAGATTTTGAGCCAAAAGGCTAAGAAGCAAAGCCTAGACTTAAATTCAGACAGCTGGGCTCCCAAACCAATAGACTGAATCTCTACACTGTAGTAAATTGAAAGTAGAACAAAGACAAGTTATGGCAGGAGCAAAATGGTGAGGGGCTTTTGAATCCCAGAGCGGTCCTGAGTTTAACCCAACAGGACACACAACATGAAACTACTACAGATCCTTAAGTATGGTAAGAGCATGAAACAAGTATGATTTCAGAATATTCATTGATTCATCAGATAAATTCATCCAACAGCTATTTACTGAATATCCACTATGTGCCAAGCTGGAATAATTCCACGTACTGGGATAATTCATTTGTTTAATGCTGCATTTGTTTAGCGCAATAAACAGTGAATGAATGAGCGGTGAGTACGGACACTGGCAGGCCAGTAAACAAGTGAGGGGGGGCCAGAAAGTCAAGTGCAAGAACCCATAATCACGATGACAACATAGGCATTTCAGTGAGGCTGAAGTTTGTCAAAGGTCAAGTTCTCCAGAAATGAATCCAATGAGCACCATCCTGACAAGGGAGCTTGGCCTTTTCACCTCTTTGAGGACGCCTCCTTCTATTCATGCCTCTCCACTAAAACTGCTTTTTCCATCTAGGTAAAAATGGTCAAAGACACCTGAGCAAACCTGTAAGCCCCAAGGACATCTAATAGTTTGAAGGGAACACAACGAGCATTAATAATACAGGTGATCACAACCATGGGCCAGATTATAATATTTAAATATATAGGGTTTGCGGCCAAAAATCTTAAAAGAATCATCCTGCTTTAGCTTCAAATAAAAATCTATGATAGAATTAAAAAACAAAAAAAGACTTTAAGGAGAACCCAGTAAAAAACTATAGTATATGATGTAAGCAATGCCTAAAAGAGGTTTTTCTCCTGAGCAGATATGGAGCCCCTGAGGTCTGTGTTAGAGACAGTTACCTGAGGGGCACGGCCCCTTTTGCGGTCCTGCAGTTCTCCCTGAAGTTTCTCAATCAAAGGGATGGCAAAGGAGAATGTCTTCCCAGTTCCTGTCCGTGCCTGTGCAATTAAGTCCTTTCCACTATAGACGTGGTGAAATGTCTTCGCTTGTATAGGAAACAGGAAGGTCACCCCACGGGCTGCGAACAAATTAACCATGTTATCTGACCACCGCAGCTCTTAAAATCCTGGCCGTGCTTCTGGTCCTGCAGAATGAAGGAATTCTACCTTCTGCTCAAAATCTACAAAGTCATGTTTTCTGGGAGGGAAGAATCTGCTGGACTGAAGATTATCGACAAACTTTAAAGCACCAAATTATAGTAAATAGTACTTTAAGATTTTAATCACTTGTCATGAAATCTCATCCACAGGTGAGGAGAAACCCCCAGATCAGGTGCTCTGCAGTCCAGACTCCACCACATCTGATTCCGAAAACACCAAAAACACCGAAAAAACGCGTGTCTGTGACTACCTAGTTCATGCATGGGCACGCTGCCAGGCTGAGTGCTGGGCAAGGCTGGTATCATGAAGAGACGTGTCACCAAGCGGGAGAGGATAAAAAGAAAATATGAACATGGCATGAACCATGTCTTTGCACCAGTGCCATCAGTCCTCACACTTCTGAATACACATACTGCTTTGAATAAAATTGCACCACCTATTTAAGTGACAGTAAGATGGGGGCACCTGGGTGGCTCGGTCAGTTAAGCACCTGCCTTCAGCTCAGGTCATGATCCCAGGATCCTGGGATCGAGTCCTGCATCAGAGCCCCGCATCATCAGGTTCCCTGCTCAGCGGGGAATCTGTTTCTCCCTCTCCCTCTGCCCCTTCCCCTCCACTCGTGCTCTCTCACTCTCTCTCTCTCCAATAAATAAAATCTTTAAAAAAGAGGGGGAGCAAAGTCATCATTAGTACAGTCCTATAATGTACATACAGATCTACTTCACTATATGGGTATATATATTGTCCTTTATCGCAACAAAAACAGTGGGGTGCTTCCAAATAAATATTCTAACATTATACAATATTTCCAAAAATATTACCTTTGAGTAGTTTAATAGTCTGTTCAGATATGGGAAAATTAGAGAAAGCTCCTTCTTTTTGTTCCACAGGTATTTCCTATCAAGTAAAGGGCCACAGAAAGAAATCAGTAACTTCACCCCTACAGGTAATCATTGAGAAAGCCTTCTGAGAAAAAGAACCAATTCTAAAGCATCTCTTGTAAATCAACCAAAAAGGCACAGAAACTCTGGTAAGCAAATCAAGATCCGAAAAGGAAATATAATCATTTATAAAACCCTAAGAAAAATCGTAGCAAATATATACTGTACACATACTATGTGTGGCTAGGGCGGGCAGATTCAGTCTTGACTAAGACCTAGTCCACTGCCAACGTATATCAACAATATACAGTAGTCCCCCCCTTATCCACAGGAGATTTATTCTAAGACCCCCCCCAGTGGATACCTGAAACCATCAAGAGTATGGAACCTTTACATAGACTATGTTTTTTCCTATACATACCCATGATAAATTTATAAATTAAGCACAGTAAGAGACTAACAACAATAATAATAGAATAAAATAATAATAATAGAATAAGGGGCGCCTGGGTGGCTCAGTCATTAGGTGTCTGCCTTTGGCTCAGGTCATGATCCCAGGACCCTGGGATCAAGCCCTGCATCGGGCTCCCTGCTCGGCGGGAAGCCTGCTTCTCCCTCTCCGCCAGCTTGTGTTCCCTCTCTCGCTGTGTCTCTCTGTCAAATAAATGGATAAAATCTTTAAAAAATAATAATAATAATAATATAAAAATTATATATGTGAGGGTCCTGGGATGGAGCCCTGTGTTGGGCTCCCTGTTCAGCCGGGAGCAAGTTTCCCCCTTTTCTCCCTCTCCCTCAGCAGCTCACCTGCTGGTGTTCACTCTGGCGCTCTCTCTCTCTCTCTCTCTCTCCCTCCCCCCCTCTATCTCTCTCAAATAAATAACTAAAAAATCTTCAAAAGCTCTGTATTTTACATTTCCCTTGAGATATCCTTTTTGACCCATAGATCATTTACAAATACGTAGCCAGCTTTACAACTGTTTTGGAGATTTCTGTTGTTTTCTATTATTTCTAGCCCGATTACTATTTTCAGAGAACAGACCCTGATTTCAGTTATCTTAGGCTTTGTCAGGGGCTCCTAGCGGGGTCAGTGGGTAGAGCATGTGATTCTCGATCTCGGGGTTGTGAGTATGAGCCCCACATTGGGGGCAGAGTTTTCTTCAAAATAGGGCAAATTTGGTTAGCTTTTAACATGACAGCAAATGTAAGCAACAGAGAAGGATGAATTGGACATCTTTTCCTTTGGCCATTCTTTAATAGTAAGTCAGCTGGCAACAAATTCTCATGCTTCTTCATATGCCCTCCTATACATATCCATGATAAATTTATAAATTAGGCACAGCAAGAGACTAACAACAATAGAACAATTATAACAATTATCCCATAATAAAAATTATGTGACTGTGGTCTTTCTTTCTCAAAATAGCTTCCTGTACTGCATTCACCCTTCTTGGGATGATACGAGCTGATAAAATGCCTAAGTGATGAGATGAAGTGGGGTGAATGACGCAGGCATTGTGATGCTGCGGCAGGCTACTATTAACCTTTTCTGACAATGTGTCAGGAAGAGAATCATCTGCTCCTGAACACAGCTGACAGGGAGTAACTGAAACCCTGGACAGCAGGAGCCTGGGAAGCTGAGGCGGTTGAGCATCCAACTCCTGATTTCGGCTCGGGTCATGATCCCAGGGTTGGGAGATGGGAGCCCCGCCTCTGCTCTGTGCTCAGCACAGAGCTGGCCTGAGATTCTCTTTCTGCAACCCCCCCACCCTGCTCATGCTCTTTCTGTATCTCTAAAATAAATAAATAAAATCTTCAGAAATAAAGAAAGGGAAAGGGATAGGGAGGGAGAAAAGAAACTAAAACCCCGGACAGCAAAACGTCAGATCAGGGGGGACTACTGGGCTGTTCAACAGGTCATTAACCCTTTCCACAGCCACATCTTTCACACACATCCACAGAAAATAAGCAACAAACATTTATGACAAAGTGGTCACTGTGGCATTATTTGAAAGTAAAAAAAATCTGAATGCCCAATAGAGGAATTAAGTGATTTCTGAACATTTACACAATGGGTTATGGAAACATTAAAAATATTTAATATTTAAAAGTGGTGTAAAGTGCTCGAGATCCTCTCTCCCTCTCCTTCTGCTCCTCCCTACCACTAGCGCGCACTTGCTCTCTCTCCCTCTAAAAATAAATAAAATCTTAAGACAAAACAAGACAAAACAAAACGAGTGGAGTTCAAGAGTTGCATGCTCTACTGACTAAGCCAGCCAGGCACCCCTCTCCCACTTTTAAATAAAACCAGTAGCAATTACCTACTTATTTATCTGAAACAAAAATGAAAGAGACATTCTATATACTAAAATACAACCTACCTGCTCTAACTCACTGTTACTTTCCTCCTCTGGGGTTTCACTGGAGTTGGAGACAGGTCCAGAATGAAGGAATCCATTCTTCAGTTTGGGGCTTTTCTCTCTAATTTCTCCATTCATTTCCTTTTCTTTCTTCATCTTCTTGGGCTTAGGAGCATCTATTTCTTCTTCAGAAGGTTCTTCACTTTTTTTTGCCTTTTTGGTTTTAGGAGAAACAACTTTCTTTTCAACGGACTCCTTTGCTTTTTTCATACTTTTAGTTTTAGGAGAAATCACGTCATCCTGAGATGGCTCCTCTTTCTTTTTTGCCTTTTTGGACTTAGGAGAATTCATGTCAACCTCATTAGAGTCGGCTTTCTTTTTAACTTTTTTAGCTTTGGGGGAAATTACTTCTTCCTTTACTTCTGTTGCCTCTTCGGTCTTATTAGATTTTGGCTTCTCTTTTCTACCTTTCTAAAAAATTAATAAAGAAAATACAAACTACTGACAAAAGCATGTATACATTTGTATGATACATCAATTCTGGATTATTTCAAGATCACATAATTATGAAGAATGTAATTTGGGGGCATTTTTCAACATTTGTACTTTCACCTTGTAATAAGTCAAAACACTATGCTCCTTAGCTATGTTTCTTAGCTATCTGGAAATAAGTACAGTGTATATCGATGATTCCATCAGCTTAGAAAAGAATGCCTCTTGGTATCTATTCAATTCATGTTGGTTAAATATGTTGTCAAGCCTTCATAGGGGATTTGGGGTGGCTCATGGGATCCTCCAAAAGGCTCTAAATTAAATATGTATGTCTACAAAAAGTGATCAAGTACAGTTTATTTCTAATAGAGTATTAAGGCCACATACATCCACAGATGGACAATGTTAAACACATTTCTTTCTCTGCTAAAATTCCTATACAGGTTAAACGGATTCATTAATACCTCTTTTGGCTATCTGGTAAGTGTAAATGAATTTAGAGAAACATTTTATGAACCAAAAATCTATAAAACCCCACAATATATCACCCCAGGTGTAAAAAAGATGTATCTAATTTAAGGGAGAGGGAGCACCATTACAAGGAAATGGTAGGGGTGAAACTTCCAAACCAAACCAAACCCAGGACGATAGCTCCTATCTGAAATGTCTTACTTTTTCCAACTTTTCATAATTAACAACATAAATAACTTAATGAAAGTTAATTACCTAATATTACTGAAACCAAGTAGACAGGTGCTGTAGCCTCTGTTAAAATCTCTCTGAAAGGCCAATCCCAGAAGTATGGTGACTATTACATTTAGCTGAAATCGCCCTCAAAAATTTCAGGCCCCGCTACTGTTCTCAAACCATGAATGAGGGTACTCCTTCCCACACGATCATCTTTCAGACATCTGAAAAATAATCTGGTCTCCCCACAAGACTTCGGTTCTTTCGGCCCTAACCCAGTGGCCTCTTCTGGAAATATAATGGGGTTTGGCCAGGTCCCTCTTCACTTGAGCATTCCACAACTGAATACCTTCACTGATGCGAAGCAGGTAAACCAGGACCTCCCCACCTATGTGGACAAGTCTGTGCTCCCCCGGCTTCCTACAACGCCAAAATGTTGCTGTTGTAAAACCTCCCATCAAGGGGCGCCTGGGTGGCTCAGTGGGTTAAAGCCTCTGCCTTTAGCTTGGGCCATGGTCTCAAGAGACATGGGATAGAGCCCAGCATTGGGTTCTCTGCTCAGCAGGGAGCCTGCTTCCCCCATCTCTCTGTCTGCCTCTCTGCCTACTTGTGATCTCTCTGTCAAATTAAATAAATAATTAATTAACTAATTAATTTAAAAAGCTCCTCATCAAAAAGACCCACACGCAGCCAAGGAAAGGGAATTCTAAGTCATGCACTATAGGAATTCAGGGACAATCTTTGTTCTCACTGACTGACCTTATCTTAGAACAGAGAATCTGTCACAAGTTGAATCACTAACTAAGGAAGTAACAGTAAAGAAACAGACAGCCATCAAGGTAACTTAGGACCACTACACACTGCCGACCCCTCTCAAAAATACGGCGTACACTCGGCACCCCAACACATCTTTACATTTCCACGGAAAATCTCGTCAGTAAACATTAAGGCGAATACTTCATCTTCTAAAGGCTGCTGGCCAGAGAACACTGTACTTCCCTTACTACTCAAGAGTCACTGCAGACCCCGCTCACATGTGCAGGTGGAACTGAAGTGTGGCTAGGTCTAGTCTAAAGCTTCGGTCCCTACCTTGACCGACAACTCCCTCCGCACACGCTCACGCCCGGATTCAGGTCAGAGCCTGAGCCAGCAACGTGGGGCCCAAGCGTGAACATCCGAGGGTGCCCCGCACGGGCGCCCAGACTCGAGGACCACGTGGGAGCCGGCACTCACCGCTGCGCCGGACCGCCGCGGCCGCTGGCGCGCCCACCGCCCCCTGGCAGCCCTGCCGCCGACCCCACGCTGGGCTCCGGACGCGCCGGGTCCGCGTGCGCGCCACGGGCTCCCAGCCTGGCATCTCACTCCGCTCCCGTACCCCGTCCTCTCAGCGCCCCGGGTCCCTCTCGGCCCTCGGTGGCACCCTCTCACCTGCTTTCGCGGCGTCTCCACTTTATCCATGGCCGTGTCTGAGGCCAAGTCCGCGTCACTGAGGAGTTTCCCCGGCATTATCAGCGCCAGCAGTTCAGGCCGACCAGTCGGGTCCACCGCGTGGAGAGGAAGAGACAGTACCACCCGTTTGGAGCTCCCACCTTCGTCACTTCCGGTAGCGAAGCAGTTCCTGCGGAAGCAGGAAGCCCCAGCGAGGCCGGAGCCCACGTGGTAGCCCCGAAGTACCGGCTGCTCCGGCTGGTGGTGGAGAGGGCGTGGGGTGGTGAATTCCCCGCTCACCGCTCCCGGACTAGAACGCTCTGACCGGGAGGAACCACAAAGGTTGTCAAACGCTGATTCTCCCTGGCCTCGGCTGTTAAATGACTTGTTGCTTTTACGTGGTGTCTCTTTTGCTTTATAGTAGATTGCTGGAGTCTGCAAGATCTTTCACGCGCAGATGCGACAAATGTGTACTCTTTTTTTTTTTTTTGTAAGATTTTATGTATTTATTTATTTGACAGAGAGAGAGATCACAAGCAGGCAGAGAGGCAGGCAGAGAGAGGGGGAAGCAGGCTCCCTGCTGAGTAGAGAGCCCAACGCCGGGCTCCATCCCAGGACCCTGAGATCACGGACCTGAGCGGAAGGCAGAAGCTTTAACCCACTGAGCCACCCAGGCGCCCCGACAAATGTGTATTCTTGATCACCCTGTGGGAAGGTCCACACTGAGAGGAGACGCCCAGACTCACAAGCCTGGATAAGAACTAGAATTCGGTAGGGCTTTGTTCTTTCCTTCATTCGTGCTGGTAGACATACCCTGAGCATCACTGTGATGTCAGGTGAGAAACAAGGCTAGGATCCAGTAACCGACGATACACAAGAGTTGTCATCAACAAACCTTATAGACTGGTGGGAGATAGACGGAAATCAGTTGTGCTGAAGACACAGGCAGGCACCCGAACCGGCCTTGGGATCAATAGAAATGGCCCCCAAACCACATGGATCTCTATTAGAAAATACAGGGCTCTAAATCTTGTATATGTGGACAATATACTAATTCAAGTTGAGGGAAAGTTGTCCATTGGATGATCTGTGACAATGTCGCCAAACTTCTCTGAAGAACTAGTGATTCAAAGAATTGGGAGCTGCTTCAACACAAAATCATTTTTGAAAATCAGTTGAAATCATGCCTGACTTTGAAAACCTGCACTGCTTGTTCTGTGATTTTGCACACATTACTTAATCTGAACCTAAGTTTCTCATGCATGAAATGGGAATAACAAACTTACTTCATGGGCTGGGAAAATTAAGTGAGATAATAAATGAAAAGGGTTTAGTAGTGCCTAGCACCTAAAGCATGATAAATGAGAGCTATTAAAACTTATAGGTATTTAGAAAAACAACTTAAAATATAATCATTTTATGACAAAGGAAAATGCTGTGTAAGTTTTATTTCTGTATTTCATAAGATTAGTTTTTACTGCACATTTTTAAGTGACAGTTTAAAGGAAAAATTTCCCATTTCACATAAACTTACTTGATGTTTCACAGTTTCAGTTTTTTAACAAATTTATATACTATAGCAATGCTTTAACTTATACTCTGATATCTTTAAGCTAGGAGCCCTGATTTATCCATCTTTGTATACTGAAGATTTCAAACAGCTCCTGGTACATAGGCACACAGATTTTTTTTAATTTTTATTTATTTATTTATTTATTTTTATTAACATATAATGTATTATTTGCCTCAGGGTACATGTCTGTGAATCATCAGGCTTACACATTTCACAGCACTCACCATAGCACATACCCTCCCCAATGTCCATAGCCCAGCCACCCTATCCCTACCCCCCTACCTACCAGCCACCCTTAGTTTGTTTCTTGAGTTTAGGAGTCTCTTATGGTTTGTCTCCTTCCCGATCCATCTTATTTCATTTCCCTCCCCCACCCCCACACGACCTCCCACCCTGCCTCTCAAATTCTTCATATCAGAGCGATCATGTGATAATTGTCTTTCTCTGACTGACTTATTTCGCTTAGCATCATACCCTCTAGTTCCATCCACGTCGTTGCAAATGGCAAGATTTCGTTTCTCTTGATGGCTGCATAGTATTCCATTGTGTATATATACGGCATCTTCTTTATCCATTCATCTCTTGATGGACATTTAGTTTCTTTCCATAGTTTGGCTATTGTGGACATTGCTGCCATAAACATTTGGGTGCACGTGCCCCTTCGGATCACTACATTTGTATCTTGAGGATAAATACCTAGTAGTGCGATTGCTGGGTCATAGGGTAGCTCTATTTTCAACTGTTTGAGGAACCAACATACTATTTTCCAGAGTGGCTGCACCAGCTTGCATTCCCACCAACAGTGTAGGAGGGTTCCCCTTTCTCTGCATCCTTGCCAACATCTCTCGTTTCATAGGCACGCAGATTGACACTAAATGTTGATTGACCATTAAAATGGCAATGTTGGGGACGGGAGAGAGGGAAGCCCTTGAAATAAATTTTAGCTATATGCCCAGGCAAGAAAGCAATTCAATCATCCTGGTATTAGGTGTGGGATAAGGGGGAGCAAATATGAATGCAATCAACCAGCTGACAAAAGGCTTAACATCTGGGACTTCAAGCATCGTATTTCAGACTTCAGAGTACCTAAATAAAGGCCCGGTCCCTGCCTCAAGGAACCACTGTGAGACTGCTATAAACAGTACAGGGGCATTTGTATTCGGTAAGAGAGCAAGCCCGGAACACTACTTAATGGAAAATTGTTGTCAAGGCTTACAAACTATGTAAGTTCCTTTGTAATATACCTGCAGGTAGGCATAAGGCCAAAATCTAAGAGGAAGTATGCCAAGGCCCTCTCTGGCTCAAAGGCAGCCAAATTACCATATTAAATCTAGTTATTGCTATAAAATTCAGTAACAAGTAGAAAAAAATGGGTCTCATATGTACATTTGATTGGAAATGTGAAGTTCTGTTTGGATATTCATTCTGCCAGACCAGCTTCCTCTGATGTAGATAATGTATTATTTTTTTTTAAAGATTTTATTTACTTATTTGACAGAGAGAGAGATCACAAGTAGGCAGAAAGGCAGGCAGAGAGAGAGGGGGAAGCAGGCTCCCTGCTGAGCAGAGATCCCAGGACCCTGAGACCATGACCTGGTCTGAAGGCAGAGGCTTTAACCCACTGAGCCACCCAGGCGCCCCGATAATGTAGTATTTTTATAAAATTGGGGGAGAATTTCTATTTCAAAAAGTATGCATACATACCAGAACACACCGTGATTCAGAAATCTACACAATATGTTAGCAGTAATTATCTGAGTGATGTGATTATGGATGGTTTTTATTTTTTCCATTTGCTTCTCTATTTCTTTCAAATTTTCAACAATGGATGCACATTACTAATATGAAAAAATATGGTAAAAAATTTATTAAGCACTACTCGCAAAACGTGAAACAAAAACAAGGTGAGAGGAAGCTCTGACATTCACACCTAAATGTGAACTCATTTAAATTTCTAATGCTGGGGGCACCTGAGTGGCTCAGTGGGTTGAAAACCTCTGCCTTCAGCTCTGGTCTTGATCCCAGGGTCCTAGGATCTCCCGCAACTGGCTTTCTGCTCAGCGGGGAGCCTGCTTCCCCCTCTTTCTCTCTGCCTGCCTCTGCCTACTTGTGATCTCTCTATCTCTCTGCCAAATAAATGAATAAAATCTTTAAAAAATAAAGTCAACTGATGAGCAGCTTTAAAAAAAATTTCTAATACTGAAGGGAGTAAAACAGATACTTACAAATTTAAAAACTGAAGATCAGGTTAACTGGTTTAATTGAATTCAAATAGCTGGTAAGTGACCACACTAGGGCACAGTGTACCAAACAGGAGGCTCTGAATAGCCAAAAGGAAGCATGAAGGTGCTGGGCTCTATGAGAAAGGAGCAAAATAAGGGGTTGAATGCAGCCCAAAGCTGAGAATTCTGCCCCCACCTTCTTCCAGAAGGTATGGAAAGCTATTACTTAATCTTGTCAGGACCTGCCCCATTTCCCTTGTTCATAGGAAAGCCAGCCTTTATTTAGCAAGTGGACCCCTAAAATCTACCTCCACTCTGCTAGTATTTACCTACATGCTTTTCTTTTTCACTCACTTTCCTGAAACCCTTCAATGTCTCCCCTAAACACGGCCTATAAAGCCTTCCAAGATACTTTTTTTTTTTTTTTAAGATTTTTATGTATTTGTTTGACAGAGAGAGAGAGAGATTACAAGTAGGCAGAGAGGCAGGCAGAGAGGGGGAAGCAGGCTCCCCGCTGAGCAGACAGCCCAATGCGGGGCCCGATCCCAGGACCCCAAGATCATGACACGAGCCGAAGGCAGAGGCCCTAACCCACTGAGCCACCCAGGTGCCCCCCAAGATATGACTCTTGCCTTGTTCTCATCACTGCTTTCCTCAGAGCCAGCATCCCAGCAATAAGAGCTACTTCACCATACTTAGACCTTGTTTTATTAGCTATTCTGTGCCCTTTCCTGGATGTCCAGTCCCACTTTTTGCTTCTTTTACCTGATTGAATTCATGTTCAATCATCACATCCGAAAAGCTTTCTCTGAACTCCCACCCCTGCTCCTGGGCTGGGCTAGGAGCCTTTATGCAGGGCTCTCAAATTATTGCCCTTAGTCACTGCCAGGGACCTAAGTTTAGGTGTCCATCGATTTCACTAGATTCTGAGCTCCTGAGGCAGAGACTAGGCACACCTTACCTTTGTACCCCAAACACAGTGCCTGGGACATTGTAGATATACAACTTACGCAGACTAAATTACTAGTACTCGTGCACCTTTGTAGGAATGGAGCCCCTCTTTCACCTTCAGTATACATCCAGAGCTTACAACTACTCAGATGCAGAGCTGAGACTTTCTCCCCTTGTCATAGTTATCTGGAACCCCATTTCCCATAATCAAAATTTCTCCCTTTCTTAATCTAGCATGGAGTCCTCTCCACACTCCCCAGGCTTAACTGAAATCTGGCTCTTCTTGAAAAATACTCCTGCAACTTTCCCATGCATATGTTGCTCATTCCCTCACATCCCATCTACCCTGGTAGTGTGTTCTTCTCCTCAAAACCATTTCCAAGCTATTACCCCTTCAGCATCGTGTAAATGCCCCGGTCCCTTTGAAGACATGTGGCAATACCACCCTATACTCTTCCTTGTTCCGGTAACTTAACCTCCCCTATTCACTGATAGTTTGGCCCCCGGCTTAGTCTTCCTCTCCCTCCTCAGTCCTGGAGACTTCATTGTCCACGAAAACACCCACGCCAGCTTCTCTGCTCTTTGACCATCTCAATTGAAGTGACCTTTACCCCCAACGGGCCTACTACCAAACCCTGTACTTGTCTTGTCCCCAACTGTTCCAGTCTTGAAATCTCAGAGAGCTCTCAGTGACCTTCAGTCCCTTGTCCCTTCTACATTCTCCTTGTTATCAACCCCACCTCCGCTTCAATTCCTAGGCAGTCTAGGCTCCACAGCCTATTACTCCAGTAACTTTTGCCGAAGTCCTTAATATAGTCACCTTGTCATCCTTTCATCTCCCAGAGCAAACCCCAATTCTGGATCAATCATCTCCCATCTCTGCTCCTACAACAGAATATTGAGTATCGCTACAGGAAATCCCTCGAGGGCTCTAATCGCTGCCACTACACATTGTCTCTAATCTCACCCGGATCCTCAAAGCTTCCTGTGACCACCAATTTGTCTAGTAAGCTCTCCATTTTGTTCTGCGGTTGATACCTCAGCATTTCTCCAGCCTCCTCAGATCTTCTAGCCTGCTACTTTCCTCTTCACCCCTAGCAGACGACCATGAAAGAGTACCACAGGAAAAAAAAAAATAGAAATCAGGCAGGCAATCTGTCAAGTTACCTTAACACCTGCAAATTCACCTACACGATAAACATACTTTCTTCCTGGCAAAATGTTGGAGATGTGCTTCTACCAACTAAGATTAAAATCTCCAGTGTGTGCTTTAGCCCATCCTTCCAGGTCTTCAGAGGGACCTTGCTCCATCATATATTCTCTCTTCATCCCTCCTTTCTCTTCCCATTTTAGTAGTTCATGCTCGAATTTCTCTCATCCTCCCCCAACACACACGTACAAAAAATTGTCATCTCATGTCCTTTCTTTTACATCCAGCTTTTGCTTATTCGACCCTACTTCACAGCCAAATTTCTGGAAGACATATTTGCTCTCCTTAGTTCTTTCTCTCATTTCCTGCCCAGCCCACTGCTAAATGGTTTCTACTCTCCATACTTCGTGAATATGGTTGCTTCCCATGTCACATGTCTTTTTTGCCAAATCAAGTGGCTGTCTCAGGTTCATCTTCTGGTTCCTTGGAAAGCCTCATACTCCTAGGCTTCTGCTGCCTTCTCACCTCTTCTTGATGGTAATGGGATTCCCTTCCACTGCTATGCAGTAAATACATTACTCTGCCTCTGAGTTCCCTCCTTAGTCCTCTGTTCTTCCTATACATTCACTAGATAATCTCATCCACTGCCTCAACTACCATTAACCTTTTTAAAATTATGTGCAAGTCTTTATACCTTGAGAACAGGTCTCTCTCCTTCAAATCTATAAATCCAACTTTCTACTGTTTATCTCTTCTTACATAGTCTTTTATTATCTCATGGGCTATTTAATATTAAAATATACCTAATATTGAACTAATTAAAGCTCCCTCCCATCCCCACGTCACTTTTATTGTTCTTCCTCCTACTACCTGATCTCAGTGACAAAGATCTCTTTCATTCTTTTGCATCTCTCTCATCTTCCAATTCAATCAAGCACTAAGTCCTAACAGTTTTATTTCCTACAACTTTGGAGGTGCCTGGCTGGCTCGGTTGGAGGAGCATGTCACTCTTGATCTTGGGGTCACTGAGTTCAAGCCCCACATTAGGTGTAGAGACTACAAAATCTTAAAAAAGAAAGGAAGAAGAAGGGGCACCTGGGTGGCTCAGTTGTTAAGCATCTGCCTTCGGCTCAGGGCATGATCCCAGGGTCCTGGGATAGAGCCCCGCATCGGGTCTCCCCACTCAGCAGGAAGCCTGCTTCTCCCTCTCTCACTCCCCCTGCTTTTGTTCCCTCTCTTGCTGTGTCTCTCTGTCAAATAAATAAATAAAATCTTTAAAAAAATAGGTGTAGAGAGATTACTAAAAAATAAAAAATAAGAAAACTTAAAAAAAAAAGAACAAAAAACTCTGGAAATCTATCCATATTTCTCAATGTCACCACTGGTATTTAGCACAGTGGTTAAGAATGCTGGTTCAGAAGCTAGACTTATTGGGGTTTAAAAATCTCACTCCACTACATATTATCCAGCTGTGATTCTGGACAAGTAATAAGATCTCAAATGCCTCAGTTCTTATCAGTCAAAATATGTTCCCCAGCATTAGTGCAGACCATCACCTCTACCTTGGATTACTCCAACAGCATCTTAAGAGGTCTCCTGACCTCCAGTCTGGCCCTTCTCCAATCCAGTCTCTTCAGTCATGCTAAGGCTAAGCCAATAATCTTTTCTAAAACACATATCTCATCATGTTACTCCTTACTTTAAATCTTTCTTCAAGAGAAGGTTTAAACTTCTTAACAATGCACACAAGGCCTTTAAGATCTGGTCCCTGTTAAATACTAAATCATTCTCTCTTATTCCTATCCTCTGCCTGTCGTATGCAAACCATACTGAACTAATTGTAGGTCCTCAGACTTCCCATGGTATTCTTTGGCTCTGGGTAGCTGCATATGGCGTTCTCCCTGCCTGCAAACCCTCTCTCTTCTAAACTCTTCTTCCTACCATACACATACTTGCTTTAGATCAACAGATACTTTTAACTTCTTCACCACTTCTAAGCTCTCTGACTCCAAGACTGATTTGGTACACCCCAACTCGGTCCTTAGCGTTCCATACCTACCTACCTACTTTACCCTTTAGACGTTAATCTCTCTTATAATTGCTTGATTGTCTTTAGACTGTAAGTTCCTCGAGGATAGTGCTGTGCCTTGTGCACCACTATATCCCTAATGATTAACATAGCGATATGCACACAGTAGACTTCAATCATTATCTGGTGAATAAATTGAGTGTACAGTGCTTGCACACCCTTTTAATGAACTGGAATATAGAATTTAAATGCTACACCTAACCAATCAAGTAACCAGTTTCTATAGCCCTTTTTTTTTCTTTTTTCTATAGCCCTTTAATGTAGAAGAGATTTCTTATTTTCTACTACATATCCTATGGAAGGAATGATCTGAATACAAATACACCACGTTTTGCAAAATGCAAGTAATCTTAAGTAGGACTAATTTGACTGTTATGTTTTAGAAGAACCTGTAGATTACATTGACAGAATTCTTAACGCGTAGTGAAAAGAGACAATAAAAGGAGGTTTTTTTTATTCAAAGGTATAATTGGATAAGTAGATTTGTTTACAACCATTCTTGTGAAATACTTTTTAAAAAAATATGACCAACTTCTTTGCAAAGAGCAGACACATACCTCAACTATGATGACCTAATTTTGGGTGGATAATGTACATGATTGGGCGGAAATAGGCAAGCTCACACTGGTAGATTAACTATCAAATACTCAGTCAAAACTCCGTTGGTGGCCCCCGCTTCTTGATCGATTTCTATTCCCACTTCGTCGTCTACCATCTTGTCGACTTCCTGACCGACTTCCCTGGCGACTCTGTCTACCTGACCGGCCACCAGATCGACCACCTGACCGGCCCGACCGACCAGAACGGCCACTTGACCAGCCACTCCTCTGCCTGGAGTTAGATGTGTTTCCATCATAATATTCTTCAATTTCAGGTAACTTGGCTGGCAATGAAAGCATCCAGTCTGAATCATGCCACTCTGCCTGTTGGGGGAATTTAGAGGATTCATATAAATGCAAAATGGAAACCATAAGCAAGCATAGGAGTACAGGAGATTCTTTTTTAATATCCACCCTCTAGTAGCTAAAGGCCATCCATCCATTTAAATTCAAAGTACCTGAAACAAAACTGAAAACCAGAAAACAAAACAAAACAAAAAAGATTCAAAGCTCATTCATTAAAATCCCTGAATTTTAGTCTTAGGAGAAACTCTCAGGCTCATTTTGAGGCTCATAATTTCATACTCAATTTATACATTCTAAAAGAGAGCACACTGGGGCACCTGGGTGGCTTAGTCAGTTAAGCATCCAACTCTTGATTTTCGCTCAGGTCATCATCTCAGGGTTATGAGATCGAGCCCTGCAACAGGCTCCGCACTCAGCGGGGAGTCTGCTTGCAATTTTCTCTCCTTCTTCCTCCTCCCTTCCCCCCCACTCTCACATGCTCTCTCCCTCTCAAATAAATATTTTTTAAAAATTCAAAGTAAAGGGGCACCTGGGTGGCTCAGTGGTTTAAGCCTCTGCCTTCAGCTCAGGTCACGATCTCAGGGTGCTGGGATCGAGCCCCGCACTGGGTTCTCTGCTTGGCAGGGAACCTGCTTTCCCCCCCTCTCTCTGCCTGCCTCTCTGCCTACTAGTGATCTCTCTCTCTCTGTCAAATAAATAAATAAAATATTAAAAAAAAAAAATCAAAGTAAAAAAATAAATAAAAGAGACCATTGATTTCTTGGCACAAAACAAATAAGTCACTAATAAGTAGTGCACAGCTTTCAGTGGTTATACTGACAGAAGCAAGAAGTGAGAGCTACTGATGGGGACTAAAAATCTGTTGAAAATATGTAGCCACTGGAAATAATTTGGTAGGGGAGTAAACAACTCAGGATTACGCGAATCAGCAGCTCATAAGCGCATCACTATGTTATGTCCTGCTACATTAACTATTATTCATTGTGATCATGAGTTGCCAGGGAAAGTGAATATTAAAATACCCTGTTGAGGGGCGCCTGGGTGGCTCAGTTGGTTAAGCTACCGACTCTTGATTTCGGCTCAGGTCATGGTCTCAGGGTCGTGAGATCGAGCCCTGAGCGGGGCTCCGCACTCGACGGGGAGTCTGCTTGAGGTTTCTCTCTCTCTCCCTCTTCCTCTGCCCCTCCCCCTGCTCGCACGCTCTCTCTAATAAATAAATAAATCTTAAAAAAAAAAGTGTCCCTAATAGTTAGGTATATGAAAATATTCATGGTTGAAATGATAAGAATACCTACAATTCGTTTCAAAAGAATACATACAACTCTTAAACCCCTTCATCTATTTCACCCAACCTGCCCCCACCTCCCCTCCGGTAACCAACAGTTTATCTCTGTATTTAAAAATATATTTTTGGGCGCCTGGGTGGCGCAGTTGGTTGAGCAACTGCCTTCGGCTCAGGTCATGATCCCGGAGTCCCGAGATTGAGTCCCACATCGGGCTCCCAGCTCCATGGGGAGTCCGCTTCTCACTCTGACCCTCTCCCTTCTCATGCTCTCTCTCTCTCTCTTTCCTAATAAATAAAATCTTTAAAATATATATATATATATTTTTTTTCTGGCTCGTTTTTTCTTTGTTCATTTGTTTTCTTAAATTCCACATACAAGTGAAGTCATATGGTATTTGTTTTTGTCTTAATCATACTTCGTGTAAAATTAAAAATTATAAAAATGTATTTACGCACTGGGTGTTGTATGGAAGTGTGGAATCACCGTGTTGCACACCTGAAACTAATATAACACTGCATGTTAACTATACTGGAATTTTTAAGTTTATTTAAGCATTAAAAAAATATTGTTGTCACTTTCTCCTAGTGTAACATGGAAGAGAAACAGACAAAGCTGAGTTTGGGAAAAAAATAAGATAAAATACACACAGGAGAGTGGGAAAATGGATGGAAGGGACATGAAACCATGAAAGGAACTGGCCATGAGCTGATTATTGTTGAAGCTGGGTGATGGGTACGTGAATATTCATTATGCAATTCTGTTTTTTATATTTGAAATTATTTATAATAAAAAATGTTTTAAATTATGATATAGACTAGATACATTACATTAAGGAACGTTAATTGATTTAGGCATCATAAGGATATTGTCACTTTTTAAAAATTCCTGTTTTTCAGAGAAACATACTCAATTATTTAACATAAAACTTTAAAAATACCTGTAACCTTTCTGACTCAGTTGTGGGAACGTCAAAGCAAACACCCTAAAAGCAAAATGAAAACATTTTTATTCAAATGCAGATGAGTTGATTTTTTTTTACCAATACGCTAATACTTGCTGGTAATTTTGTAGTAACTAAAAAAGAAGAAAAGAAAAGATAGGGTGTGCCCCATGAATGTTTGTAAGATTAAAACAGTTAACATATAATAATGCATGACACAGAGTGGCTGCTTATTGTATTTTCTATATCTGAAAAGTAAACATAATATCTAACAGGAATCTACCGCTACGACTAAGAATCTAGAGTATTCTCTGAAAAAGTTCTTGTAGACACTGTAATGTTTAATGTATAAATTCCTTGAAAAACTTAGTATCAAAAAGTTTCTATCCTCAAGAGCTGCAGTGTTTATCAGATAATAAGAATGGTATAACTCAAGATGTTTCTTTTTTGCTTCTGGTTGCCAATAAATTGAAAATTAATTTACTTCTCAAATATGGAAACTAGTTTGGTTTAAGGATCTTGTTATATTTTTCCCTCCCCTCTGTATTTTTTCTGAATGGGTATATTTGTCTCATACTTGCCACAAAACCCTCTTGATGATAATAGTAAACTTTGAGAGAAATGATTCTTTCCAATAAACAATCAAGATAACAAATTCTAGGCTAGAATAAGCCTATGTAGTAAAGTTAGATGAATAAATATAGTATCTTTTTTCAAACCATTAAAGAAACAGAATCACTAAGATTAGAGATAGTTTTAACTTTGCTATTTCAAAAATACTCCTTTACTTAATTATCCTCATTAATAACAATGGCAAGTCACTTAACAGTCAATATTGAGTATTCTCTGAGTAATAGCTGTTTAACTATTGAAATCATAAGTTAGTTAGTTATAGAATAAAACACCACACGCAACCACACAATATGTATCCAAGAGCAGATACTTGGTTTTTACATATTAGATATTACATCATTAGATAACTTGGTTATTACACAAACTAAGCAGTATGACTGACAGCTTTCTAGGGGGATAGGTTATTTATAAGAACTCCTCA
This sequence comes from Nasua narica, assembly GCA_028533885.1. NCBI lineage: Eukaryota > Metazoa > Chordata > Mammalia > Carnivora > Procyonidae > Nasua > Nasua narica. The sequence continues at coordinate 24,303,859 of CM052812.1, read as the reverse complement.
AATTTACAATTGGAAACAAACTATCACACAGAGAAAACTGTATCATTCATCCCATTAGACTTCAAAAAAAAAAGGGAAAGAAATAAGATCTGCCAGTCTTTAGAGACATTTATAGTAGCTGATTGAGAAGCTTTTGACTTGTCTAGAAAAACCTACCATATTTCCTTTTAGGAGGCACATTCTGGTAATTTGGGACACAGCATTACTACTCAGCTTTCTGTTAAGTTCTTTCCATGCACAGCTGATATCCTCTATTTCTTCTGGGCTTTCCAGAGTCATGGTGACGAACCCCTTAAGAAATAAAAGTCACATTATCTTTGGAAAAAAAGCAGCAGCAGGACAATGAAGTTCTAACTCTACAGCCCTTTATGACTTCACTGTACATTTCTCAGGAGCCATCAGTATAACACGGCTGCCAAAAAAAACCCTTCTCTTAAATAAAGATTGTATTTGTTTGTCAGAGAGAGTGTGCGAGAGAGCACATGCAGGGGAAGCCACAGGCAGAGGTAGAACCAGACTCCCCACTGAGCAGGGAGCCCGATGCAGGACTCATCCCAAGGACCTGAGATCATGACCTGAGCTGAAGGCTTAACCGACTGAGCCACCAGGTGTCCCAAAAATAACTTCTTTAAAACTAGATTAATAGAGGACTAATGTTTACAGATCACTGAAAGAACCATTCTTCTCTGTATTTCTGTAAAGACTATATATTAATTCTAACCATCATGCTTTAAGGATAATTCAATTAGAGCATCAGAGAAAAGACAAAGTAGTGAAGAAGCGAGGAAATGCTAAAAGGGTCAAAGTTACTTGGACAAAGAGTCACTTGGAGTGGAAAAACAAGACATAAATCTCTTTAAATTTTTGAAGGACTATTCCACATCCAAAAATTACTTATTCTGTAAAACTTCGCCGGACAGCAAAAAGTTCAACGTGAAGAAGACACAGGAAGGGATTCATCCAATAATTTTGTTTTTTTAAGTTACCTCTACACCCAACATGGGGCTGGAACTTACCACCCCAACATCAAGAGTCACATACTTTACCGACTGAGCCAGCCAGGTGCCCCTCATCTAACAAGTATCTATTGATTGTCCTCTATGTATGTGCCAGAAACCACAGTAAGTGTTACAGATTCAGCAGTAAACAGGCCTTTCCCTCATGCAGGTTACATTCTAGGGCTGGGGGTGGGGATGGGGGGGACGAGGTGGGATAGACAGTAAACAAATAAGCAAATACGTAAAACGCCACACAATAATAAGCATCATAAAGAAAAATAAAGCAGGGCAAGGGAATAGAGAGTAAAGGGAAAGGTAAGCTATTTTTAGACAGGGTGATCAGGAAAGACCTCTGTGATGTGGTGATATTTGAATAGAGTTCACTAGAGTGAAGGAGGAAGCCGCGTGTACAAAGAACGACCATCTGAAACAGTGCAAGTGCGCAGGTCTTGTGCAGGAGCCGGTTTATGTTCGAGTAACAAGTAGGTCAGGGTAGCCGAAACAAGCTCGGACAGAGTGGTAAGAGATGAGGTCAAAGAAGTGCCAAGGGGAAGGCCCTGTAGGACATTTGTGGCAAGGACTTTGGATTTTAGTTTAACTATAAAAGAAATTTCAAACCCACTCACACACAGTTTTTAAGATATTTAGTCAGAAGTTAGATGACCCATCTGCCAAAGAAGGATTCTTTTATTAGATAAGGGTTGGGAATAAATGATCTCTTAGGTACTTCTTAGCTCTAAAGGCTATCTGAGTATTTTCCTAAAAGGTACGGCTTAAGTATTTTCTTAAGAAGTATTTGGTGGTAGGGACGCCTGGGTGGCTCAGTGGGTTAAGCAGCTGCCTTCGGCTCAGGTCATGATCTCAGGGTCCTGGGATCGAGTCCCACATCCGGCTCTCTGCTCAGCGGGGAGCCTGCTTGCCCCTCTCTCTCTGCCTGCCTCTCTGCCTGCTTGTGCTCTCTCTCTCTCTCTCTCTGTGTCAAATAAATAAATAAAATCTTTAAAAATAAATAAATAAAAATAAGATTAAATAAATGAATAAAGATACACTGTGGGGAGGAGGGCATCTGGGTGGCTCAGTAGGTTAAGGCATCCGACTCTTGGTTTCAGCTCTGGCCTTGGTCTTAGGGTCATGGGATGGAGCCCTGCATCAGGCTCTGCTCTGGATATAGAGCCTGCTTGGGATTCTCCCTCTCCTGCTCCCCCACTGCTCTCTCTCTCTCTCTCTCTCTCTCTCACTTTCTCTCAAAAAAAGAGAAAACAACAACATGCAGTGTATGGGGAGTGGAGGGAAGAGTTGGGACACATGAAGTTACTCCCAGCAAAATGACATTTGACTAAACCATTAACACTTGCCAGATGGAAAACATCAGACACCGTCGATGTACTCATTTATACCATACCAAATGGTCACCTGCAAGTTTACCTGCCCTGACCATTCTGTTCTCCTCTTCCACCAACTCTCCCTCTTTCTCTCGATCTCTCTGTCCCCAACGACCCATCAGAGAGCTTTCTTGCTGAGAGGTCTTGTCATCCAGGGACTCTCCTCACTTATACCCTGATGAGCAGTAAATCTTTGAACTACTTGCAACCAACGGGTCTGGTGTGGTTTGTTTTAACATCTGATACTAACCGAACAGGGGGCTAGGTCAGATGGTGTCACACTACACACACCCCCCACCCCACACACGTAGCCCCTCCACATATACAGGTAATCCTAACTTTGCATGGCACTGTGTTAAATGCACAGAATCTGTGCTTTGATTTGCATGGTTCCATGGCCACTTACAAAATAAAGAATAGGGTCTGGTGTATAAGTTTCAGTTAACACAGTACTGTGCAAAGTGAAAGTCTCCTGTTTTTCTCTCCAGATAGATGGATTATCTATGGTTCAATTTTAATCTTTTCTCAACCATACATGATTTTCTTACAGATTTCTACCTTATCAGAGGTGATCAAAGATCGTGGTTCAAAACTTGATGCACCAGAGATGTGGGCTAATGCTGCAGCCAATGCATCCACTGCCCCTTTCTCTTCTATCAATCTTTGAGCTGATGGTCGGAAAAAATCAACAGCAGCATAAGAAACGGAAGCCAGAGACCTATGGTTTAAAAATAGTAAATTTTCTTGGTCAAGACATAGGTAAAAAATTAAAAATAAGAGAATGAATGGGAAAAGAAAGAGCAACGTTTTTGTATTTTAATATAACTTAAAGTCTGCTGGTAAAACTGGTGATTAAGTTTTCTGATATTTGAACTAGAAGAGCTTAAAGATGAATAGCCTAATACAAAAGAAAAACTTATTCAGCAAGGTCAGAAAGCATACCTGATGGCATCCATGCTTTTAGATTTAACTAAATCCATTGTAGAAGGTACACCTACACGTTTAAAAGTAATTCCCTGAAAATGAAAGAATTACATTAAAGAAAAATGGAAGTCTTCACAATTAATTCCTAAATTCATATAGTTTGTTGAATTTCCATTTCTTGGACTTAAAGATTTCCAAGCCCCAGTAGATCAAAAGACCTGCTTTCTCTAATAAATCATCAATTACAAATTCTAGGAAGAGAAAAAAAAAAATTTAATTGCCCTTAGTTACAGTCATGAAGTTTCACAGCAAAATAAAGCTGATTCCAAAAAAGGAAAAAAGATGCTGATCACCTCTATCAACTTTTATTACCCTATCTCATTTTACAAAGTAGATGAAATAGCATTTAAAAACACACATCATGAAAATAGGGAACAAAGTCAAATACCACACAAAAAAATACAGGCCACAAAAAATGTATACAATTTCTTATAGAAACTGGCCAGTTTTACCTTTACTCAATATAATCTTAACAAATACACCGAGACTATGGCAGTCACCCCTTTACAATGCTGGACAACGAGATACTGAAATCACAATGAATTCTGATTTTAGAATCAAGGGAGAAACTCAAGGGAAAAATGAGAAAGTCAGTTCTTCTGTCTTCACAATAAAAGCTGTATCAAAACAAAGTCTTGCAGCTCGTATAAATTTAGCTCTCCACATGTTTCACATCCAAAAGCAGCTTAAACTGAGAAAAGTTATAAGCATCTATTTGTGAGAACAAATATAAAAAGAGCTCTTTTCTAAGGCACCATTTAGATAATAAGCCTGAAATAATTTAACTCTACTTACTGCTTTTTGTTCCACATATCTTAGTTGACCTCTTTCTCTGGGTTGATAAAAACATATGCAAATCCCTGTCCGACCAGCTCTACCTGTGCGTCCAGAACGATGAATATAGGACTCAACATCCTGAAAATAAAAGAAGCAATACTTTTTTTAAAATCTGGCCAAAAAAAAAAAAAAAAAAAATCTGGACAGTTACAGTCATTCCCACAACCAAATAATAATGGTAACAATAACAAAACTACTACTACCAATAGTAACATTTTTATTTCAAACCTATTGCTCTTTCAACATCCCAAAAGCTTTTATGCTGAATTTTTGGATAAAAGGAATAGGATTTAAAATCTTTATCCACCTGGCATCCCAGGACTCTTCATATGACAACTTTTTATAATCCCTTTGCATGATTCCATGTTTCAAATCCAAATAAAGACGTTAATCAGATGCTAAGACATCAAATTCTGATCAATTTAGCACTGCATTAGTAAAAAATGGCTAACAGCAAGAACAGATGGCTTATTTTTCATATTCCAAGCAGTATCTTATAAATAAAATGGCAATTTGCACAGCTGTTCTTATATTCCCTAAATAAAATCTCATTTCTTACCTGGGGAGGAGAACTTTGAATCACCAGGTCAACCTCAGGAATGTCCAAACCACGGGCAGCCACGTTGGTTGCCACCAAAACTTTAAAACTACCTTCTCTGAAGCCTTTCAGTGTAATTTCTCTTTGTGACTGGGCAATGTCCCCATGTAAACACTGGGCATTCTATTTGAAAAAAGGGAAAAAGTTGAGTGTAGCTCACACTTGCAATTAATAGCACCCTAACACCATATAGTCTGTGCTCTTTCTTGTTTTTCAATTTTTTTTTTTAAGTAATCTCTGCACCCAACATGGGACTCAAATTCATGACCCCAAGATCAAGAATTAGATTGCTCCACCGACTGAGTCAAGCTAGGTGCCCCGATGTTCTTATTTTCTGATAATTATAGTAACACATGCTTATCATTCAAAAAGATGAAACATTATAGAAAATATTTAACACAGGGGTGCCTGGGTGGCTCAGTCAGTTAAGCACCTGCCATTGGCTCAGGTCTCGATCTCGGAGTCCTGGGATGGAGCTCCGCATCAGGGTACAGTGTGTCTGGAAACTACAAATATATGAGTATTGTTGAACCACAGTGTGAAAGGGGAAAGTGATTAGAGATGAGGCTGTAGGGGAATATGAATTTTATCCTGTGGACAAAATGAAACAACTGAATGACCGGAAGCAGAAGATTATCCTGAACATACTTGCATCATAGAAGGAACACTGGTTATAATGTATAGAATGTATTAGGAAAGGTCAAAGCAAAAGCTAGGGAGACCTAGGTAGCAGGCTGTTGTAGAAATCCAAAGGAGCTATCAGTGGCCTCGCCAAGGCAGTGGCAATGACCGTCTATACATTCAATAAATATTTCGTGATCTACAACATGTTGGACACCAAGGATAAACTGGCAAACAAAAATAAGACTACCTCCGTCCTCATGGTCTTTATATTTGGTAGGGGAGACGGAAATTAATCAAATAACGAGGCATGCAAACAAATTTAGCCAACAAGTTTAAATGATGTTGCATCAGTCTAAGAGGAAAACAGCATTTGTTTATTTATTTTTAGAGAGGGAGAAGTGGGGAGGCAGAGAGAGAGAGAGAAAGAATCCCAGGCAAGCTCCACGTGGAGTCTGACACGGGGTTTGATCTCACAACCCTGAGATGATGACCTGAGCCGAAATCAAGAGTCAGATGCTTGGGGGTGCCTGGGTGGCTCAGCGGGTTGGACGGCTGCCTTCGCCTCAGGTCATGATCCCAGGGTCCTGGGATCGAGCCCTGCATTGGGCTCTCTGCTCAGTGAGGAGCCTGCTTCTCCCTCTCCCTCTGCCTGCTGCTCTGCCTACTTGTGAGTAAATGGAAAAAACTTATTTTTTAATATTATTTATTTATTCATTCATTCATTATTTTGAGAGAGAGAGAGCACATGCGCACATGTGAGCAGAGTGAGGAGGGCAGAGGGAGAGAATCCCAAACAGGGATTCTGTGGAGCCTGACGGGGGGCTTGATCCCACCACCGAGATCATGATCTGAGCTGAAATCAAGAGCCAGATGCTTCAATGACTGAGCCACCCAGGTGCCCCATTAATACCACTTTTTAAAAGGGAAACATGGGCAAAGAAACATGAAGTGACTTGCTCAAGGTTACACAGCTAGTGTAATACAACTGGGATTTAAACCCTAATGTATCTGACTCCAAAGTCTGTGATATTAATCACTCTGCTCAGGAAGAATACACAGAGTGAGAAGAAACAAGTACAGACATTAGATCTGTAAGGAATGCCAATATTTAAAGTATGAACAAGAATACAAAAAGACCTCAACAAACCAAGAAAGGTTAGCCGGAGAAGGAAGAAAACCTGTGCGATATCACAGAACCCAAGGTAAGAGAAATGTACAAAAAAGGAAATATTGCCTTACTGTTGTTGTTTTTTTTAAGTCATAAAAAAACATACTTTAAAATAAATTGGTTTTCCATAGTGAAATTTTCAAATTCACTTTTCAAAATTTTTATTTAAATTCAATTAAGTAACATACAGTGTATTATTAGTTTCAGAGGTAGAGTTCAGTGAATCATCAGTCTTGTATAATACCCAATGCTCATAACATCACATGCCCTTCCCAATGTTCATCACCCAGTTACCCCTTCCCCTTGACCCCTTCAAATTTACTTTCAAAAAATCTGAGGGGCGCCTGGTTGGCTCAGTGGGTTAAAGCCTCTGCCTTCGGCTCAGGTCATGATCTCAGGGTCCTGGGATCGAGCCCCACATCGGGCTCTCTACTCAGCAGGGAGCCTGCTTCCCCTTCTCTCTCTGCCTGCCTCTCTCCCTACTTGTGATCTCTCTTTCTGTCAAATAAGTAAAATATTTTTTTAAAAAAATGAACGTTTAAAAAAAATTAATACAACACTGATTTTTTTCACTTGATAATTAGTCCTAAGAAGTAACATAATACATTTATAATACCAGTGATGGTTTCCAGGTCTCCAACTTATGAGTAAATTATTTTCCAAAAGTTTGTGTGCATGGCATGCGTGGGTGTGTGTATGTATGCATGTGATTGTTTAGAATTAAGAAAGCATTGTCCTGGTAAAAACTGACTCTAAGAAAAAAAATTAAAAATTAAAAAAAAGAAACCACTAAAGTTCCTCCATTAGGCCCTAAAATCCTGTATCACCTATATTGATATTCTGCTACTACTTTTTACCTAAATAGTAAACCAGCAGAGGAAAAACTGCATTGCTCTCAACCACAGAAGCTCATTAGTAAGAGCGGAATTCTCAGCCAGCCTTTGCAGCAATGCAAGTCCTCCCTACAAGTAAAAACAATAGCTTCTGCAACACTACTGCTGCTGAGGTTCTAAAGAAGTAACAGGAAGGTAAATCAACTACCTTCGATCACTTTCAGTATTTACCAATCATCGTCTGTGTACACTGTATATAAAGCTAAAACTATACGGTTAGTTAAAATGATACTGGGGAAGATATTGACAGCATAGTCTTTGAATCTCCAGTTCCCACATAAAAGCAAACGGAGCAATTAGGATAACAAACTTAAAAATCCACAGACATCTAGGACAAAAGAAACGAGTATTTTCATAAGATTTCCAAAACATGAACAGATAGAAACAAGACCTGTATATATGGGGTTGGGGGATGATTCGCTGGTCCTAAGAACAGATACTCCCTAGAAAGCACAATGGACCAGTTTGAGGATAGCAGCTGAAACCAGAAGAGTTTTTGTACACTGAAGGGAGATTCTGAGGATCCAGAGGTTAGGTCTGAAAGAGGATGGAGCAGCCTGGACCCTTTACGAACTTTCAAAATTTACACGTCAATGCTCTCTTGCCAGGACAGAGGCCCATAGTAAGGAGAAAGGGTTGGACCTAGGATCCAAATTGAGGATGCCAGGGATCACAGAAGCAAAGAAAGAGAAGATTGAGATAAAAGGGAAAAGACAGCCAGAGCTCAGAAAGTGGGAGATCTTTTTTTTTAAACAGCTTTATTGAGATATAATTTACATACCAAACAATAACAGAAGAAGCAGCTCTCGAGCTGTGAAGCTTAAAACTATTCTGACCCACACTTCCCCATTTAAAGCTCATAGTCAGCAGAGCGTACAACTCTCTTGATCTTAGGGTTGTGAGTTTGAGCCCCACGCAGGGAGTAGAAATTACAAAATCTTTTTAAAAAGATTAATTTCACCTAAAAATGAGCAACAGTAAAGATCAAAGTTCCTGACACCAAAAAACCCCCCAAATAATCCAATTTAAAAATGGGCAGAAGACATGAACAGACATTTTTCCAAAGAAGACATTACAGATGGTCAACAGACACATGAAAAGATGTTTAATATCATTCACCACTGGGGAAATGCAAATCAAAAATACAATGAAATATCACCTCACACTGTCAGAATATCTAAAATCAAAAACACAAGGAGTGGGTGTTGGCAAGGAGATAGAGAAAAAGGAACCCTTGTGTACTACTGGTAGGAATGCAAACTGGGGTAGCCATTGTGGAAAACAGTATGGAGGTTCCTTGAAAAGTTCAAAACAGAGGCTACCTACGCTACCCTAAGATCCAGTAACTGCACTACTGGATATTTACCCAAAAATATAAAACACTGTCTCGAAGGGATACACATATCCCTATGCTTATTACAGCATTATTTACAACAGCTAAACTATGGAAGCAGCGCAAGTATCCATTGACAGACAAATGGATAAAGGAGATATAGTATGCATATACAATGAATATTATTCAGCCATAAAAAAAGAATGAAATCTTGCCATTCGCAACGCGGAGGGAGCAAGAGAGCATTATGCTAAGCAAAATGAGTCTGAGAAGGGCAAATACTATATGATTTTACTCCTATGTGGAATTCAGAAACAAAACAAATGAACAAAGGAAAAAAAAGGAAGAAAGATAAACCAAGAAACAGACTCTTAACTACAGAGAACAAACAGCTGGTTACTAGAGAGGATGAGAGTTAGGAGAGAGCTGAAACAGAAGATGTAGATTAAAAATGCTCATCATCATGAGCACTAAGTAATGAACAACTGGCGAATCACTACACTGTACACCTGGAAACAACTTAACACTGTATATTAACTATACTGGAATTAAAATTAAAAACTTAATTTAAAAAAAAAAAAAAGACAGCTGAATCCCACAAAAAGTAATTAGAAGAGGGAAAAAAGAATAAGCGAATAATATCCCCACAAATCATGAAAGAGCTCTAGAAAGGCATGCCCCCCAACAAACGGAAAACATGGAGTATTTCTGAAGCTAAAAGAAATTTTTAAATGACATATGAAGGAACAAGAAAAATCAAAATGAGAAAAACAAAACAAAACAAAAAAAATGAGGTGAAATGACTCAACAAAGAAGTAGAAATAAGGGGGCGCCTCATGGCTCAGTGGTAAATGCCTTCGGCTCAGGTCATGATCTCAGCGTCCTGGGATTGAGCCCCGCATCGGGCTCTCTGCTCAGCAGGGAGTCGGCTTCCCGCGCTCCTTCTGCCTGCCTCTTTGCCTACTTGTGATCTCTTTCTCTCGGTCAAATAAATAAATAAAATCTTAAAAAAAAAAAGTCTTCACAAATGAAGGCTTTACTGGAAGGAATACAAGACTGAGCAAACATAAGAGCTAATGCCTTAAGAATAGGAAATCTTGAAAAAGTGAAATAAAGAGATGAAAAGGATTTGAGATGAAGTGACGAAGAAGAGTGGAAAAAAAAAGAAACCAACATCAAAGAGTCCCTAAAGAAAACAAAAAAAGCAATCAGACAAACCAAGCACCAAAAAATTGTAATTCAAGAAAACTTTGCTGAGGGGCGCCTGGGTGGCTCGGTGGGTTAAAGCCTCTGCCTGTGGCTCAGGTCATGATCTCGGGGTCCTGGGATCGAGCCCCGCATCAGGCTCTCTGCTCAGGAGGGAGCCTGCTTCCCGCTCTCTCTCTGCCTGCCTCTCTGCCTACTTGTGATCTCTCTCTCTCTCTGTCAAATAAAGAATAAAAAATAAAATTTAAAAAAAAAGAAAACTTTGCTGAGATATTAAAAAATTATTTGAAGCAACAGTGTACCCACAAAACGTGACCAAGAACAATACAACATATTTTTTTATTACAAAATACATTCTAATAAAACTACTGATTTAAGATTTATTTATTTTAGAGAGAGAGTACCTGTGCGAGTGTGGGGAAGGGCAGAGGGAGAGAATATTCAAGCAGACTCCCCACTGAGTGCAGAGCCTGATGTGGGGCTTGATCTCACAACCTAGAAGATCATAACCTGAACCAAAACCAAGAGTTGGACACTTAACCTGAGCCACCCAGGAGCCCCTGATTTTTAAAGAAAAATTTAAAGTCTTTTGCCTGAAGGCAAAATCTTATGAGGAAAAAAAATCAGACTGGAATCAGACTTTTTGCAGAATACTTTATCCCCAAAACAATGGCAAAACATATTCAAGATACTGAAGAAAGAAAATATGAACCAAGAATTTTAATATCCAGCCAAATGATTTCCAGGTATAAATTTACAAACATGCTATTAGCAAAAGGCAATATTATTTCCATAAGCCCTTCTTCAGGAATCTACTAGATAATAAGTCACAGACAACAAAAATGATTGGACAGACACCGACATAAGAACTGATAGCATTACTATCAATGGATGTTAATATCACAAAAAGAAAAAGAACTATACACTATATATTCCTATGACACAGTTTTGCCCTAATTAAACAAACAAACCCAAATTTTCAGAAAATACAGAAGACAGAGGAACATGTTAAATGATTCCACAAGGAAGAAATACTCTAGATTATGGAAACTTGGTTTCTTAAACAACAACAAAAGCTACAAGAAAAAAATAGATGAGAATAGATGAGAAAGGAATCTCAGAATCCTAAAAAGAATTTAATGTATAATTAAAGAGATTTAATGAAATCACAGAATTTACAAGTCTTATTTGGATCCAGATTCAAGACAAAAACTATAAAAAAAAAAAAAGCAATCATGAGGCAACTGGCAATCTGAACACTACTTGACATTTGAAGATAATAATTACTGTTAATTTTTAAATACAATACAACAAACTGTTACCAAATACTGGTAACAGTATTGGGTTTTTTGTTTTAAGATTTTATTTACTCATTTGACAGAGAGATCACAAGTAGGCAGAGAGGCAGGCTGGGGAAGGGGGGAAGCAGGCTCCCTGCTGAGCAGAGAGCCCGATGCGGGGCTTGATCCCAGGACCCTGAGATCATGACCTGAGCTGAAGGCAGAGGCTTTAACCCACTGAGCCACCCAGGCGCCCCAAGTTGGTTTTGTTGTTTTTTTTTAAGATTTTATTTATTTATCTGACAGAGAGCGAGTGAGAGGGAGTTCTCCACAAGCAAGGGGAGTTTCGGAAGAGGGAGAAGGAAGCTTCCCGCTGAGCAGGGAGCCCAATGCGGGGCTCAGGCCCAGGACCCGGAGATCATGACCTGTGCTGAAGGCAGACCCTCAACAACTGAGCCACCTAGGTGCCCCATACTATTGAGTTTAAAAAAAAACAACAATTCTTTTCTTTTAGAAACACACACCCAAATATTTATGGATGTAATAATATGTTATCTAGGGTCTGCATCAAAATAATTCAGGAGCAGGAAGTGAGTGGGCAGTGGCTGAAATAAAGTAATTGTTGCAGCTGGAGAATGAATATGCAGGGATTCATTACACTGCCAACTTTTGTATCTGTTTAAAATCTCCTACTATAAACACTTAAAAGAAAAAAGACATGACTTAGTATTGTGATCCCTTCATTCAATAAATATTTGTGATTCATTTTATAACACAACTTTAATCTTTTTTTTTTAAAGATTTTATTTATTTAACAGAGATAGAGAGAGACCACAAGTAAGCAGAACGGCAGACAGAGGGAGAGGGAGAAGCAGGCTTCCTGCTGAGCAGGGAGCCCAATGTGGGACTTGATTCCAAGACCCTGGAATCATGACCCAAGCCAAAGGCAGCCACTTAACCAACTGAGCCACCCAGGCGCCCCTACAACACAACTTTACCCCCCTCTTACCCATAGAAGCTCATTTTGTTTTAACTTTTATGTTTTCAAGATCTTATTATGCAAAGTCTTAAAAAGCCTTCTCATGAAAATGGGTAGACTTCCATCCTGACTTAAAGATCCTGACAGGCTGGCTATAACTTCCTTCTGAATTAGACTCAAATTCTTTTTTTTTTTAGACTCTAATTCTAAAAATGACAATCTTGGGGTGCCTGGGTGGCTCAGTCGGTTAAGTGTCTGACTCTTTATTTGAGCTCAGGTCATGATTTCAGGATCATGAGACCAAGCCCCTCTGCTGGGCTCCACGCTAGGCATGGAGCCTACTTGGGATTCTGTTTCTCCCTCTCCCTCTGCCCTTCTCTCTGCCCCCCTACCCATGTTCTCTCTCCGCCACCCTTCTCTCTCTCTCTCTCTCTCTCTCTCTCAAAAAAAAAAAAAAAAAAGACTATCAAACCTAGTCCACAAAGGACAGTATTTTCATTCAATGAATCATCCTATAATCTCAATTAGAGAAAGCATGATAAAATACTTACCTGTTTTATATGTGGATTCATGGCCATTTCAGTTACATTCTTTTTGGTCTCACAGAAAATAATAGCCCTCCCTTCAGACCCACTGTAGACTTGAAGGACATCTCCAATAACTGCTGGCCTCTGAGACCAATGGCACTGGATGGCCAAATGCTTTGAGGAAAGAAAATACCAAGTATCTGTTTCATAAAAATTAGTGAAAAAGACTTATTCTGTAAGTTTTTTTTCTATCTGTTCAAGAATTGGCCTTTTTGGCATACAGTAAGAAGATTCTCCCCAACCCCACTTAAAAACAATATACAAATGGCCACCAATAGGTAAAAGGATAAACAAATTGTAGTATATTTATACAGTGTAATACTATTCAATAATTAAAAGGAACTAAAAAAAAAGAGAAAAGAATCAACTGATGCATGCCACAATATGGATTAATCTCAAAACTTATGCTAGGTAAATGAAGCCTTACAGGAAGAGAAAACACACAGGATTCTATTTATATCAAGTTCTAGAAGAGGCAAAACTAATCTACGGTAGAAAAAATTCAGAACAAGGTCGCCTGGGTGGCTCAGTCAGATAAGCAGCCAACTCTTGATCTCAGTTCTCAGTCTCAATCTCAGGGTCATGAGTTTAAGCCCGTTTTAAGGAGGCTCCACACCCATTTAAAAAAGAAAAGAAAAGAAAAGATCAGAACAGTGGCTATCCCTTGATGGGGGGGACTTGATGGAGCAGGGGCATGAGGGAAATTTCAGGGATGATGGTAATATTTCTATATTTGGTAGGGGTTTGGGTGATACACGTGTTATGAATCTGTGAAAACGAAAACATACTTAAAATTCTGGGTTGTTTTTTTTTTTCTAAAGATTGTATTTATTTGACAGAGAGAGATCACAAGTAGGCAGAGAAGCAGGCAGAAAGAGAGGGGGAAGCAGGCTCCCTGCTGAGCAGAGAGCCCCATGTGGGGCTCGATCCCAGGACCCTGAGATCATGACCTGAGCCGAAGGCAGAGGCTTTTTAACCAACTGAGCCACCCAGGCGCCCCAAAATTCTGGGGGTTTTTAATATAAATCTTATCTTTTAAAAACTGTAAATATTACATGAACCTCAAAAATATACTAACTAAAAGAAGCCCAACATAAAAAAGTCACATAGGATAGGATTACATTTATAGGAAGTATCCAAAATACTAAGTCCCTAGCGACAGAAAGCAGATTGGTGATGCCCGGGGCTGGGAAAAAGGGAGAATGGAGAGGAACTAACTGCTTCATGGTTATGGGGTTTCCTTTTGGGGTGAAGTGTTCTGGAAGTGTACAGAAGCTATGGCTGCACAATATCATGCATGTACATGCAGTCAACTGTACATGTTATAGTTTAATCATGTGAATTTTGCCTCAAAAATTTGTAAATATTGAGCTCTAGTTAACAATATGCATGCTAAAGTACTTATGAGGAACTATGCTCATTTCTGCAATATGAAAGGAATAAAAAAAAGATGAATATAAGGATAGGTAGATACATGATAAAACAAATAGAGTGAAATATTAACGATAGGATCTTTTGACTTGGGGCGCCTGGGTGGCTCAGTCCGTTAAGCATCTGCCTTCGGCTCAGGTCATGGTCCCAGGGTCCGGGATTGAGTCCCGAATCCAACTCCTCGCTTTTCCCTCTGCCTGCTGCTCCCCCTCCTTAGGCTCTTTCTCTCCCTCTCTCTGACAAATAACAAAATAAAATCTTTGAAAAACAATAAAATAAAAGTTAAAAAAATTTAAAAATAATAAAATCTTTAAGACAATAATGTTGGGGGCATAGATTGGGCTTTAAAGAGGGCACTTGATATAATGAGTGCTGGGTATTATATGTAACTCCTGAATCTCTAAATTCTACCCCTGAAACTAATAATACAGTATATATATATTTTAAAGATTTTATTTATTTATTTGACAGAGAGAGAGAGATCACAAGTAGGCAGAGAGGCAGGCAGAGAGAGAGCGGGAAGCAGGCTCCCTGCTGAGCAGAGAGCCCGATGCGGGCTCGATCCCAGGACCCTGGGATCATGACCTGAGCTGAAGGCAGAGGCTTTAACCCACTGAGACACCCAGGTGCCCCAATACAGTATACGTTAACTAAATTCATTTTAAATAAAGAATTTTTAAAATAATAATAATAAATAAAACTTAATGGGGAAATTGATGTTGTATATTCTAACTCTGTGATTTTAACATATATCTCAAAAAATTGTTTTTAAAATGTAATACATATTAACTACAGAACACCTGGAAAACAGAAAAGAACAAAAAAGAAAACAAAGTATCATTTATACCACTTATGACAGAGTCTTGTTTCTTCCCTATTCTTTTTTTTTTTAATTTTTTAAATTATTTATTTATTTATTTGACAGAGAGAGATCACAAGTAGGCAGAGAGGCAGGCAGAGAGAGAGGGGGAAGCAGGCTCCCCGCAGAGCAGAGAGCCCGATGCAGGGCTCGATCGCAGGACCCCGAGATCATGACCTGAGCCGAAGGCTGAGGCTTTAACCCACTGAGCCACCCAGGTGACCCTTCTTCCCTATTCTTAAAAAACCCGAGAATCTAAATCTGATCAAACTTCACAATACAACTATCAATTCACAGGAAAATGAAGGCGGAGGAAGATGTTAAATAACACCACAGGACTGGAAATCAGCAAAATTGAGACTGTGGAAAATTCATCATTTCCTTTTAACAAAAAATAATAAGAAAAAAGAGACAGAGGAACATGTACATATAAAAGATTTAAGAGAAATATAAACCAGTGGTGATTTATTTTTTTTAAGTAGGCGGCACTTGAAGTCATAACCCTATGATCAAGACCTGAGCTGAAATCAAGAGTTGGACATTTAAACCGACTGAGCCACCCAAGGACCCCCAACCAGTGTCAATTTAAAGATCTTATTTGGGGAGCCTGGGTGGATCAGTGGGTTAAAGCCTCTGCCTTCGGCTCAGGTCATCATCTCACGGTCCTGGGATCGAGCCTCGAATCAGGCTCTCTGCTCAACAGGGAGCCTGCTTCCCCCTCTCCTTCTGCCTGCCTCTTCGCCTACTTGTGAACTCTTTCTCTATGTCAAATAAATAAAATCTTAAAAAAAATAAATAAAAACAAAGATCTTATTTGGATCCAAACTGAAACTACTAAAAACAAAAACACTAGGGTAAGGCAGATACTAGATATTTAATGATATTTTAATAATACTAAACAACCAATGGGTTTTTCCCACTGTGATAACTGTGGTTTTGGCCTTGTTTTTTAAAGAATACTTATCCTTTACTTTTTAAAGATTTTATTTATTTACTTGAGAGAGCAAAAGTGAGAGAGATTTCAGAGGGGGAAGGAGAAGCAGACTCACCACTGAGTAGGGAGCCCGATGCAGGGCACGATCCCAGGATCCTGGGATCATGACCTAAGCCGATGCCAGACGCTTAAC
Organism: Nasua narica; assembly: GCA_028533885.1. Lineage (NCBI taxonomy): Eukaryota > Metazoa > Chordata > Mammalia > Carnivora > Procyonidae > Nasua > Nasua narica. The sequence continues at coordinate 24,287,573 of CM052812.1, read as the reverse complement.
TGACTGAGCCACCCAGGTACCCCAAAAGAATATCTATCCTTTAAAAAATATATACAGGGGCGCCTGGGTGGCTCAGTGGGTTAAACCTCTGCCTCCGGCTCAGGTCATGATCTCAGGGTCCTGGGATCAAGCCCCGCATCAGGCTCTCTGCTTGGAGGGAAGCCTGCTTCTCCCTCTCTCACTCCCTCTGCTTGTGTTCCCTCTCTTGCTGTGTCTCTCCCTGTCAAAAAAATAAAATCTTTAAAAAAAATAAAATAAATAAAAAATAAATTCTTTTTTTTTTTGAGATTTTATTTATTTATTTATTTGAGAGAGTGAGAGAGAGCATGAGAGGAGAGAAGGTCAGAGGGAGAAGCAGACTCCCCAGTGGAGCTGGGAGCTGGGAGCCCAATGTAGGACCTGATCCCGGGACTCCGGGATCATGACCTGAGCCCAAGGCAGTCGCTTAACCAACTGATGCCACCCAGGCACCCCCAAAATAAATTCTTTTGAGAATATTTTTGGTATAGGGTATGAGATGGGAGATCTAACTTTTTCACCTAAGCTTTAACACATTATTCTCCCAGTGCTATTCTCTTCAAATTGATATAAACTGAGCCCCCCTTTGTCCTTTTTTTACATGCTTTAAGCCTCTCTCTACAGCTGCTTATCTATCGTTTGTTTGGACTTGTCTGTTAACATACTTTTCTCCTCCAATTTATTCTATTCTACTCCTCAGTCTCAGACCATAGAAATATACAGGTATCTTACTGACTAGAGGCGAAAAAGAAAGACTTGGGATGCCTGGGTGGCTCAGTCAGTTAAGCATCTGCCTTCATTTCAGGTCATGATCCCAAGAGTCCTGGGTTCGAGTGTTGCATCGGGCTCCCTGCTCAGCAGGAGCTGTCACTCTCTCTGCTTGTGCATGCTCTCTCTATCTCTCTCTCTCTCTCTCAGAAATAAATAAGTAAGTAATCTTTAAGAAAGAAAAGAAAGAAAAATAGATTTGGCCTGAACTGGAACCCAAAATTTAAGTTTAGTTTCAACAAATTTGAAATACCAACTAAAAGCTACAATCTATCATGCCAGAAAGCTACTTACTTCCACAGTAGTTGCAGCCTTTTGAGTCATTTTTCCAACAAGGTCAACTTGTTCATATCTGGATTTCATGTATTTTTTTGCAACTTTGTATACCCACTGTGGGCAAGTTGCAGAAAAAAGTAAAGTCTGAGGATTGTCTTCAGAATCTTAAATAAACAAAAAGAAATCAAATGCTTTCTTAATATCCATGATGTAGTCAGCTCTCGAAAATCTCCCCCACAAACTTCAGAAAAATCATAAAAAATTCAAAATTTGCGGTACGTTTTGAATATACATGCTCCACTGCAATTATTAAAACTTTCAAAACTTTCAAAACTAGGGGAAAATGTCAAGAAAACTGAGCCCAGAAAAAAGGTGAGCATTTAAGAAGGAACAATGAGCTGCGAAATCAGTACGATGACTTAGTAAATCTAACTACCGACTATAAAAAATAACACGCTAAAGAAAGCACAGGAAGCTGACAGTTAAAGGACGCCATTGTACTTCCTTGTTCAGAAAGAGAACAGACACCAAGTAACTTCAATTTTGTCACAACACTGGGGACAATGGAGTAATAATCATGAAATAAAAGATTTGTAAGCTTTTAAATATAAGAAAAATTGCTAATGTGTTTATTTTTAATTAGGCTATACCCGTTTTGTAGGATTCATGGATAATGTCTTCAACTTGCTCAGCAAAACCTAAATCTAACATCTGATCCACTTCATCAAGCACAACATGGCGCAGTTTAGAAAGATCTAATCGGCCGCTCTGCAGATGGTCTTTGATACGACCAGGAGTCCCGACCAAGATGTCAATACCATTTCGAATATGATTAACTGTGAGAGAAGAGAAATTGCAGGATTTATAAGAACCAAATACATGTGTCCACGTTATTTCTTCAGATTTAAGTAGCAAACAGATCTTTGCACCACTACCATACATATTTACTCACTTTGGCTTTGATAGGATGTTCCACCATAAAAACATGCCACACTGAGTTTCCTAGTGATATCTTTGAAGTCTTTGGCTACTTGGTTTGCCAGTTCCCTTGTAGGAGCCAAAACAAGAACCTAAGCAAGAAGGTTAAAAAATAAAAAGATACTTTCTAAAGACATCTAAATTCAAACCTAGGAAACTTTTTCTTAAGGTGCATTTAAAACTAGGAATCTCAAAAAAACCCAAAAAAACTAGGAATCTCAACATTAAAGTCATAGTACTTAAAGACAGAGCACTCACACACAGATTAATTAAAAAACAAGGACAGCACAAATGACAACAAGAATAATAACATATTTAAAAAAAAAGAATAATAACATATTTATAATACCCTCCCCTCTTCCTTCAGGTCTCTCTTCAAAACTCACTTTCTCAATGAGGTTCTTAAACCTCTTTCCCTATGCTTCACTCCTCCCTTAACTGTTTCTCGTTAGCACTTAAGTCATGTAAAATATTTACATTTTACTTGTTTATTGTCTGCCTCATCCACTAAAATATTAGCTCCATGGTGGCAGGGATTTATGCCAATTTAATTTATGCCAATTTTTTACTGCATTCCTTACACTTCAAAAGTGCCTAGCATGGAACTAGTGCTTTACATGAATCACATAATTCAATACTCACAAAAACCCTATGAGGTGGTAGCATTATCCTAATTTTACAGATGAGGAACCCAGGGCTTAGAGAAGTTGAGAGTTTTGCCCAAGTTCAAACAGCTAGAAGTGGTAGAGCTAGAATTTCCAATTATGTCCTTCTAGCATAAAAAAAGCTTTTTAAGGCAGTGTTGGAACCGTGTCCTACTTCTATTACTTGCAGTCTTTCCTAATTTCACCTAAGAAACAAAACTCTCTAAAAAAGGTTTTTCCTGTTGGCCACCCTGATCCAAGACCATTATGATTTAATTATATTCATATATGTGAATTTACTTAAATATTGCAATACTATTTAGAAGTCTCAAAAAAACCCAAATTGCTTTTAGCCACATATCTGTTCAAATTATGACACTGATTTTTTTTTCTTCTTCACTTTTATTAACCCTAAAGTGAACACAGGTTCTGAAAACATCAAATTTTAGGCTAAAATTAAACTAGGTCCTCTCTTTTCTCTACTACAATTAAGGCAGACCACTAGTATCCCAATAACATAGGGACTAGCAAAATCATTTCTATAATCTCTTCTTAAAAAGTCAACCAGTGAAATAGATATTAACTGAATGATTAAATAAACGAATACCTCTTTAGCAAATTCATTGTTTAAAAGCAAAGATCAAGACTGAAAAAAAAGAAGAGAAGGTCACTAAATATACTCACTCTAAATATACCTAAAATTAGACATGCTGGCTTCATAACATACACTTATCAAACCCATCTATGGATCCATACACATTACACTCATATACAATAACTACTGCATTCAACTTCACTTGAGATTTATGTTAAAAATCAACTAATTTTTGTTTTAGGATCTAAATTTTTACTTTATGCCACAGACTTAACTTTTCTCTCTTGGTGGTACTTGAACTTAAGATCAGTATATTCCTTCCTTCCCTTTCCATTAGAGTAATGTTTAAACCTTTTACTCCTTATAATGGTTACCTTTGGTGAGCGGCTTTTTTTAATTGTCTCTTGATTTCTTTGGAGTCTTTCAATCAAGGGGATGGCAAAAGAGAATGTCTTTCCTGTTCCTGTCCGTGCTTGAGCAATTAAATCTTTTCCTTCATATACAGGACCAAAGGTCTTAACTTGAATAGGAAAAAGATAGGATACCCCTCGACCTGTAAAATGAGATTTCATTGAAATATATTTAAGACTAGCTTTAGGAAAAAATATTTTTATTTGAAAATGACAATCTAGATTCCTCAACATCAGCCTAAAAATACACCACCTAGTGACATTTACAGTTATTCCTAATGCAAAGAGGAACTGAAAAAAAAAAATGGATCTGACACTTGACAAATACATATAATTAAAGTTAAAAACCAGTTAGAATATCAAAAAGGATGACAGAAATAACTGTAATTAAAGAACAGCTATTTCTCTTACGCTTCCTACATTCTCCTTTTGGTCAGAAGAGGTAAAGATTTTTTTATAAAATCTAGTTGTAGATTTTTGTTTTATATCCATTAAAATTGATAGTACCTTTTAGAAGCTTTATTGTCTCTTCAGAAATAGGGAAATTGGAGAAGTCTCCTTCTTTTTGTTCACGTGTTAGGGTCTGTCAAAATGAAATCAAAGTTCTAACTAATATAGTTCATATTCAACTAGGTATTTAGAATCTTACTCATTTACCGTTTTTGGCTTTACTGAATGAGCTAACAAAAACAACTTTAGTTAGTATCTGCAAAAATTGTATAGGTTAACTTACATGATAAATTAGTCGAAAATCCTTTTAATTTCAAAAGTATCCCTTTACCTAGCAAGTTTACACATTTTCCCACAGTACATTTTCTTTTTTTTTTTTCATTTTTTTTTTTAGAGAGGAGGAGAGGGAGGGATGGGGCAGAGGGATATAAAGAATCTTAAGCAGGCTCCATGCCCAGCGTGAAGCCCAATGCTGGGCTTGATCTCACAACCCATGAGATCACAACCTGAGCCGAAATCAAGAGTTGGACACTTAACCGACTGAGCCACCCAGGCACCCCTCCCATAGTACATTTTAAAATGATTAACTCACAAACAAAACTCCCTTTGGAAATACGCCTACTACATAAATCAAAGCATATTTCCATTTGATTGAGACATTACATAAGAGCTATTTGATCATCTAAGTCATATTCACAGATACAGACAATATTAATTACAAAGTCTAACAGAAGCCTAAAAACCACCCTAAAAAAATTACACAATGAGGATAGTAAATTGTTTCTAAAAATAAGTGTTTAAAAAAAGTTGTTCTATGGCTCTTAAAAAGCATGTTTTAGGTCATGAAAACAAAGAAAAATTCTTGTAAGCTTGAAAATTTCTTTAACACATATACAGGTTAGCATGACATATTCATTTGACATCTATTGAAAACTTTATGTACTAGTCATTGTGTATCTAGAACAAAGACAATATAGCTACCTGTTAACTTTATTATTGTTTAAAGAAAGTAGTTCCAGAACCATACACAATAGCAGTTTCAAACAGAGAACCAGATAAAAGACATAATATCAAACTGAAATTGTAAGCCATTTAAGCAAACCTCAAGGCTATTATCTTTTTAAGATTAAAAGAAAATAATTTTATTATAAAAGTAATACATTTTCATTATAGAATAGAAGTCACATATAAACAGAAATAAAACTATAATCCAGTCAGCTAAAGCCACATTTGAAACAAATACTCCTCCAAACCTCAGTCTATGCACAAATAAATTTATTTATTATTTATTTTTAAGTAGACTCTATATCCAACGTGGGGCTCAAACTCACAACCCTGAGATTAAGTCACATGCTCTACACCAACTGAGCCAGTCAGGTACCCCTAAATGTTTTTAAATAAAAATAATACTGTACATACTGGTTTGTAACTTTTTTTCATTTAATAGGATACACTGAATACCTTCTAATAACTTTTTATTTTCTTGTAAGTAGGCTCCATGCCCAATGTGGGGCTTGAACTCATGACCCTGAGATCAAGAGTTGCATGCTCTACTGACTGAGCCAGCCAGGCGCCCACTGAATACCTTTTTAACATCCTTCTACAACCTTTAGGATTGATGTCATCTATTGCATAGATATAGCATATTTTCTAAAATCAACTGCCTATCAGGCCTTTAGGATGCATAAATTTTTTGCTGATATTAATAACGCTGTGATGTAAGAGTTTCATACCTCCCTGCACACCTCACGAGTATCTTCTTAGGAGGACAAATGCCTAGAAGTAGAATTTCTGAACCCAAGTGTGAACTAAAAAAATAATAAGCAACTAAGCCTATTATAATACAGAGCATTGTACCGGGAAAACCCCCAAAGAGCAAAAGCAACCCTGTACTTCTGCTACTGGCAAGACAAATTTGCAGGGCCTTATTTAGATCGACTCTCTAATGTATGTTGCTTGCTGACAAATATCAAATTCACAAATAAAAAAATACCATATTTTAAGGCAAAAATTCAACATGTTTTCCCAAAGCTCTGCAAAGAGTACACATTGAATCAGGCTCAAGTATATTTAAATTGTTGGCAGCCATCGGATTTTAAAATATAAAGAACTACTAATTACCGAGAATTATTAAGACTATCAGTGTTGTTTCTCTCAGAGGACTTGAGTTACTGACAATTTATGATACCTACACAAATCTATGAACTCTGCTAGACGAAAACTGAAGGAACAAATTGAATAAATTCTGTGCAAGAAAAGATCTACTCTAACAGGTATGGGCAAAAGCAACGGGTACAGCAATGCAAATTCTATATGAAGCATGTTTTCTACACCCCCCGAAAAATTAATATCCAAAACAGATTTCTTCAGATCATTTTTAGGTTTCATTTCTGTTTAAAAAATGCAAACAGCTTTAAGACTGAGTTACAATGAGATCTAAAGATCACTTAGAGTTGCTATTGTTACAGAAGCAGAAAAAGCAGAAGGCAAAATACACAGAGTCCAGAGGCTTTATGTACCTTGTTTCAGGAAGTCAGACGTCAATTCATGAGTACTGGTAGGGACTGAAATAACCATAAGAAATGCAAGTAGGTGACCATAAATAAGCAATTTGGAAGAACTATTTAGGAACCCAAATGTACAGGAAAGGTTTACATTTGACCATCTCCCCTGACCTCCACCCAGCGAAAAAGGCAATACAATGACAGAAACAAGGGACAAAGAAAAAAAGGCTCATCAGGTCTCAGCTGTATAGACTTCGCTGTCCAACTGAGGATACTGGACACCATGAAATCATTATGGAATCAATTCTAATTAGTCTAAAAATCCAATTAGTCTGTATTTCAAGGATATGGCAAATACATAACAAAAAGTATTCATACCTCCTCTAGTTTATTATCACTTGATTTATGAGTAGAACTATCTAAGGATGACACTCGCTTTGATTTTTTTTCATATTCATCAATATCTCCATTTGACAGATCTTTTCTTCTTGACTTATGAGATTTAGAAAATTCATCTGAAAGTCTATTATTACATCCTTCTTCAGTGTCTCCATTTAGCTTCTCTTTCATTTTAGCTTTTTTGGGCTTGGGAGCATCCAAGTTATCTGCAACACCATTTTCTCTTGTTTCGGGTTTCTCATCTGAGTCATAATGGTGCCTTGATTTCCTTCTATCATTCTGTGGAAAAACAAAGAAGCAGTGACAAGAGGGTCACAAGCTCTCCTGTTAAGACTCTAGAGAACTTAGAACATGACTCCCCAACCAGCAAAGTTCAATCTACCATCATCTTGAAAAGTTACCTGGTAGAAATCCAGACTGGTTGCTAATGCCAAGCCTAAGCCTCACCTCCTGCTTTCTTTCTCATCCCATTTCTTGCATTCTGAAGACTTGGCCTCTAGCCCCTCTCAGATCTCATTATGTGATTTAAGGGAAATCAAAATAGCTCCTTTCAGAAAAAGATGAGAACCCGAGATTTATAAATTAAAAAGCAAACAGAACAAAAACTTCTAATATCTCCAAGAGAGAAAAAAAAAAAAAAGTTAATATTATTGAGTACCTACCCAGCATTGTGTAATGTGCTTTCGGCTTATCTTGTTTAAATCTTCATAACAACCCTATAAGGGAAGTACAGGTCCATAATCCCTTATCCGAAATTCCGATATCCATAAAGCTCTGAAAACCAAAGTTTTTTGGTAACTTATTTGGAGACAAAACCTCACCTAACCTGAACTCACTTGGTGGAAAAATTTGACTTGAGCTGATGTGAGGCTATTTATAACCTTTATTTATTCCACTTAGTATGCATATTCATATTTGATATTAAGGTGTTTGATTATAAGTTGGGGGCCCCAAACCCTACTGGGCTGTTACCCTTCTAAAAATTCCCAGAATTCTGAATTAGCCCCAAGGATTTTGGATAAGGGATAGCGAACCTGTATTACCTTTGCCATTTTACTGATGAGGAAACAAGAGTTCTTAGAGGTAAGTAACTTGCCAAAGACTCACAGGCAGGATTTCCTTCAAGTGGAAGTGCTAGTAATCAAGCTCTGTCTGATTTGAAAGACAATGCTCTTTTCACATCATGCTTCCTCTTCGAATTTCGGTAATTAACAGGTTAAAGAATAAACAAACCAAATAAAACTATGTAATTCGCGAAAAGCTCTGTTATACTTTCACGGAAAGGCAAGTATATTAGTAATCCTTGAAACTTTTACAAAGTTTTTTTAGTTGATTAATAAAGCTTAAAAAAAAAGAAGCTTAAAAAAAAAAAAAAAGACCAAAAAAACCCTTTCGTTTTAAAATGCCAAACTGGTGACTAGTGATTTAATATTTGCAAACAGCAAGAAACTACTTGGCCATTTTATCCTTTGAAATTACTTGGTCAAACATTCAAAATAAATTACAAAGGAGTTATTAGTGACAGCAAAAACTACCACCACCAAAATTTTCACCATGATTTACATAAATTTTACAGGGTACTTTCACATACAATTTTCTCATCCATAAGATGGAGGAGATGCTGTGAAAACAGATTAACATATGTGAAAATGCTTTGTAAACAGTAGGGCTTTACATTAACATAAATTATACAGTTACACGTTACAACATTTGATCTTTCATTAACTGAACTAGCCCACATCTCCCCAAACCAGTAAGTTCTACAGAAAAACAAGGTTATTTACAGAGCCAGCCTTGGGGTTAGAATCACTTCTGGGCCACATACTTCAGGAAGATGAAGCAAGGTAAAGTGAGACCCGATATCCAAGTCCAAGGTGATATCCCAAGGTGATGAAATACATCATTCCACGTCAGATCCGTAGTGGGTGCCTGACACTGTCCACTTCCTCAGCTTCCATGACATTCTATATATCTTCCTTATTCTATTACACCTACCCTCTCCAATGGTTCCCCTCTCTCCTCCTTCTGTGGATGCTCCTAAGTCTCTGTTCTTTGTGTATACTTTTATACCATTTTCATGGCTTCAACAAACACTTCCATGCTTCTTTCCTCACCTGCACTCCAGTTTTGGGAACCTAAGGCCCAGCTCCATAGCTGTACATATCCAAAACCAAAGTTATTTTCAACTCAATGCCAGATCACTACCCAAATGTTATTTCTATTAGTTGGTACTCCAATCTGCTTCCCAATCTTTAGTTATCTTTCATAGTTGGAGGAAAATCAACAAGTATTTCTGGAGAACCTACAACGTGAAAGCTACCAATTTACAAGAATGTATTAATATGTAAGGATGGACAAATATATGGCCATTTCCCTAAAGAATCTTTGGAAACATTTTGGGGAAAACACACAAGGGAAAAGGGAGCTAACTTTACAAAGAAGCACATAATAAATGCCAACCAAATGATAAAGATAGCACTGGAACAGGAATTCAAAGGGGAATGAGATTACTGGATGTGTATACTGTAGTGTTTAGAATAGACACATAAACTAAACCCTGACAGATAGAAAGGATTTGAATGCAAAAGGAGATACAGGTATTTCAGGAGCCAAAATTACAACTGCTTGGTGATTCCACTTACATAAGGTATCTAGAGAGGTCAAATTCATAGCGACAGAAAGTAGAATGGTGATTTCCAGGGACTGAGGAGTGGGGGCAATGGAAAGTTGGTGTTTAATGGGAACAGAGTTTCAGTATGGAGGGTGAAAAAGTTCCAGAGAGGAACGGTAGTGATAGCTGCAGAACAGTGTGACTGTACTTAATGCTACAAAACTTACACTTTAAGATAGTTAAAATAGTAAATTTAATGTCATGTGTATTTCACCACAAATAAATAAATAAATGGTTGGCTGGAATGGCAAAATTTACCTTGGTGATAAGGTAGGAAAGGTAGGTTCTGCTCTCTAGAGTTATACAGAATATTTTCTTTCTTTCTTTTTTTTTTTTTTTTTGGTCAAATGTCAGCCTTCAAATACTTCTTCACCCACCTAGGCTCTGTTTTCTTTTCTCTAGGTCTCTTTCTTTTGAGGGTGGGGATGTGAATTCTCTGCAACCCCTCTACCGGGTCTTTGAGGGCAGAGACTTATTTGAACTCCTTGATGCCAGCAAAGTGTGTAGCTCAAACTAAGCTCATTAAGTACTTGCGGACTGAATTAAAATACTAATAGTAAAGCCTACTAGTGAAACAACCCACACGATCTCCATCACAGTCAAATCCTAGGAATGCTGGCTGTGACACTTTTCCTTAAGCCTCTAAACACTAGCTATCGAGGTTTGTAAACCTAAGATCTATTTCCCCAAGATTGTCCCTCACAGGTCAGGGTGACGGAGAAGTAACACATATTCAAGGCAACCATCTTTCTTAATCACCTTCTAAGACGGCCAACAAGAACCAAACAGGCCTCACAGCTTAAAGAAAAAGTGTAAAGAAAGAACAGATTCCGCGGCGATGGGATCTTGAGTCTGCCCATCTCGTAAGCTCCCACGGGAAGGGCTGAGGGAGCATCGGAGGCCGGGCCAAAGCCTAGTACAGCCCTTCTCCAGGTTACGGGTGTGGAGGTGGGAATGCGCCCAGAGCGACCTCAAAGGGACGAGGGCTGCGCGAGGGGAGGCCCTGGGATGCTCCGACCAGGTTGTCACAGGCCATCAGATCGGAGACAGGTCCCCTCCCCGCCCAAGCCGGCGCAGCCCAAAAAGAGGCGCGGCCCATCCTCAGCGCACCTTTTGCCTCTCCTTCCTTTGGCTTTCGGTCTCCTCCAAGGGTGCCTCCAGCTCCATAATGTCCCCCCAGAGGAGTTTCCCAGGCATCATTCGCCGCCGCCGCCGCCTCCTTCTGGGCTCGGTGGCCACAACCACCTACGGGCGGCAGCAGCGTGAAAGGAAGCGGGGGCAGGGCGGCCGCCCGGCCAGGGCCTACGTCACTTCCGGGACACGCACCGCACGGCGGGGAAAAATAATCCTGGATACTCTCGGTTTAAATTCTGCCTTTAGCGATGCACCCTCCCAGCCAATGAGCATGAGCGATCTCGACTGACCCACCCTTGTTCTAAAGTGATTGGCTAGTAGGACAAAAACCCTGGCCAACCTATATAAAGGACGCGCGAACTTATTAGCATAAAGTGATTGGCCTCCCCCCCCCACCTTTTCTCTCCCCCTCCCCCACTCCGAACGCTCATCCTGGGTGCCGCGGAGACACTTTGGGGCTTCCCAGCATGCACTGCTGGAGCTGGGAAGGCCCTCGATGGCGGCGGAGAGGGGCTCGCGCGCGGCGGGCTGGCGCGTGGACAGGCCCTAGGGAGGCGGGTAGGACCGCCACGCGCCGCCTCGTCTTTCGCAGCCGGAAGCTGCAGGCCTCGGCCCGCCCATTGTGGGGCGAGGCGTTAACGTCTAACGGTTTAGCGCTTGGCGGCGGCCGGGAGGTGGTGGGAAGGGGCTTCGCGGGGTCTCCAGTGGGTAGGTGGGCTTGAAGTGAAGGTCGGGACTGGACAGTCGTACCTCAGGTCTTAGCTTTTAGTCGTGAATTTAGTCTTTGGTTCATTTTAGGCCCTTGGCACACTTCCCCCCGAAGGAGGGTAAACTAAGCCCCTAGTAAGGGATCTTGTCTGAAGACACACATTCAGTTAGTGGCACAGTCAGGACCAGAGAACTCCTCTTCTGAATCCAAATTGAGGGCTCTCCCTACCACACCAACCTGAAAGCTTTGTTTCGAAAAGCGTTTTGGGGCAGATGCTGTCATGAAACTTAGAATGAGTAGGAAAACCCCGGAGAAACGTAGCGAGAAAAGCCAAAATGTCTTCGACAGATTATGTATTTGCAGTGAATTAAAAGATTTTTATTTTATTGATGGGGATTAACTGCTCCTAAATTACAACCTTAAACAAAACTAGAAATCTTTTGACCGTGCAAAAGGTTGATTCCTTAGCATACACTTTTCTTACATCACTGGTCCCCGCCGGTTGGCATTCTTTTCAGAACCATTTCTTTATCTCTTTATGATCTCTTCAACCCAGCTACTCTTGAGGACAAGAAACCTAATTGAGATGTAGGTGCACTTGACAATTTCTAAGACACCAACCTTGTAACCTGAACATCAAACTTGTGTCTTGGCAAAATAACAAACTGCTATTATCACGGGGTTTGGGGATTGGTCCTAAATAGCTGAAACCACAAATGATCCCTACAGGACTTCTGCACTATTACGGATTGGCCTGAAGTCAAAAGGGCTCTAGATTTTCTGAAAGTTACCGTAGGGTAACTGTGATCAAAAGGAGTGTCAGCCAATGATAGTGGAAAAATGTGTTTATCTCAAGAGTATGAGAGTCCCTATGCATCTCTAGATCTGTGCTTTTCTAAATCCTTTTCTTCCATTCCCTCACACCCACCCCAGTTCTACCATGGTAAAGTCTCTGTAGTCCTACAAGAGAGTATGATGTACGTAGGAAAAAGGAGTGGATGTGGCAAAGAATATCATATTTGTAAAATTGGGATAATAGAAACAGATTTTAGTATGTTGTGGTTGAAGATCAAATACAGATGAAGTAAAGTTTTTTTTCTCCCCAAATATGTTTATTTTAATTTTTCAGTGTTACAAGATTGATTGTTCATGCACCACACCCAGTGCTCCATGCAATACGTGTCCTTCTCGATACCCACCACCAGGCTCGCCCACCCCCCCCACCCCCAGATGAAGTAAAGTTTTTAGCCCCTTTAAAACATTGGTATTCATTTGGAGGTCAAATAGCAGGTATGTAAATAGAAGGGATTAGACTGTTTAATTCTCCCTTTGCAAGATACTAACAAGTATATTAAATGTTTTTCAGAATGACCTGTGATTTAGGACACTCTACAATCCCTGCCTTTCTAAGCCCCAAACTCATTGAATCAAACTTCCGTCTGCTGTCTTAAATCAAGTCATAAGTAACTTCAAGTGGCTTAGTGGAAAAAATTTGAGTACTACCAGATTTGGGTAACTCCATGTTCTCTATGGATATCAACTAGAAAACTTGGGAATGGTAATGAAGGAGTGGAGAATTTTTTTTCCTATCTGTTCCCTCTATAACTCTCAAAGAGATTTGTATCTGTTAATATCTATGGGAAGAACATGAAGGAGTAGTATAATTTCAATGTACAAATAATTCAAAATGTAATCTTATTAGAACTTTTATTCCCCAAAATATCTTACCAAAGTCACTGATATAATTTATTTCTTAAAATTTAAGAGTTGGGGTGCCTCATCTATTGCTCTGTTCCAAGATTCTATAAAGATTTCTCTTTAAAAAAAAAAAGGTTTCTCTTGCCTTTGGCTTCAGCTCCTTAAACTCTATGACCTTAAGATATAAAAATAAGAGGACTATAAAAAAAAAATAAGAGGACTATATACTTGCTTCTCTCTGGTCATTCTCAAACCTACAGGGCTAGATATTTTTGTTCTATAGAAAAGTAGACATTTCAAAAAAAAGTCATAATTTTGCATCTGCATATCAATCTTATGCGACATAAGGAATCAAACTATTGCTTTAAAATGTTATGACATGGAAAGAGTTTAAGGAGCAATTGTAAATTGCTTAAAAGGTACTGGAGGATAGAATGAGTGTTTAGAGTACTGAGAAGTGGGGTGTCTGGGTGGCTCAGTGGGTTAAGCCTCTGCCTTTGACTCGGGTCCTGATCTTAGGGTCCTGGGATTGAGCCCTGCATTGGGCGCTCTGCTCAGTGAGGACCCTGCTTCCCCCTCTCCTTCTGCCTGCCTCCCTGCCTACTTGTGATTTCTTTCTCTCTGTCAAATAAATAAATAAAATCTTTAAAAAAAACTTATTAAAAAAAGTACTAAGAAGTAAGGAGAAAATGAAAGAGGAAACAGGAGGGATGTTTCTGCCATTGTTAGCCATGTGATCATGGCCAACTCAACTCTAAAACCTGGTCTTTTTTTGTTAATAATGTGGGGACAAACATGCCTTCCCTGCTCTGATAGTACAGGGAAATTGGGAGAAACAGCTGATACAACATTACTGCAAAGATCATAATACAGAATAGCTTACATTTCTACCTTTAGCTCAAGGTTTTGACAGGTTTTGAAAGCCTTGGAAAAGACACAGCTTTGAACACATTTAGCACATGTATATGTATGTATATCTGTAGCTCCTAATTCAAACTTAGAAGAGCTTTTTTTAAAATATCTTATTTATTTTTAAAAAAGATTTTATTTCTTTATTTGACAGAGAGAGATCACAAGTAGCCAGAGAGGCAGGCAGAGGGAGAGGGGGAAAGAGCCTCCCTGCCGAGCAGAGAGCCCAATGTGGGGCTCCATCCCAGACCCTGAGATCATGACCTGAGCCGAAGACAGAGGCTTAACCCACTGAGCCACCCAGGCGCCCTTCAAGATTTTATTTTCAGTAGATTTTATTTCAGACATTTCAGTAAAGAGGATATCCAAATGGCCAACAGACACATGAAAAAATGCTCAACATCACTCGGCATCAGAGAAATGCAAATCAAAAGCACAGTGAGATATCACCTCACACCAGTCAGAATGGGTAAAATCAGCAAGTCAGGCAACGACCGATGTTGGCGAGGATGCAGAGAAAGGGGAACCCTCCTACACTGTTGGTGGGAATGCAAGCTGGTACAGCCACTCTGGAAAACTGTATGGAGGTTCCTCAAAATGTTGAAAATAGAGCTACCCTACGACCCAGCAATCGCACTACTGGGTATTTACCCTCAAGATACAAATGTAGTGATCCGAAGGGTCACATGCACCCGAA
>CM052812.1:24213009-24272213 GCA_028533885.1 Nasua narica | reverse complement strand
CAGGGGGTTATGGGGGGGGTGGGGAAGAGAAATGAAACAAGATGGGATGGGGAACGAGACAAACCATAAGAGACTCCTAAACTCACGAAACAAACTAAGGGTTGCTGGGAGGTGGGGGGGGGGATAGGGATATGGACATTGGGGAGGGTATGTGCTATGGCAAATGCTGTGAAATATGTAAGCCTGATGATTCACAGACCTGTACCCTGGGGTAAATAATACATTATATGTTAATAAAAAAATTAAAATAAATAAATAAAAAGATTTTATTTTTAAGTAATCTCTCCACCTGACGTGGGGTTTGGACTCACAACCCCAAGATTGAGAGTTCCATACTCCACCAACTCAGTGGGCCAGGAGCTCCTGGAAAAAAAGGTTTTCAACTTTAACCTTTGGAGAGAGGTCTCACTGTCTTTAACCAATTACTTTGTAAATGTTTTTAATGTAGTGCTGGAAAAGTAGTCATATCAGCTACCCAAAAGAGGGCACTATTACCCAAGGAATGGAAGCTACTACTCCTGAAGAGGGAATGAATTTGTTTCTGTTTCAAAAGCAAGAAGGATTTGTAAAGGCCAACGTACTCATGAGTTTGTTTTTGATACCCCTCTTTCTTGTTTTCATAACTCTCAGTGTCTCTCTTCCCCACTCCATTTTTTTTTAAAGATTTTATTTATTTATTTATTAGAGAGAGAGAGACTGAGGATGAGAGGGGAGAAGGTCAGAGGGAGAAGCAGACTTCCCGCAGAGCCGGGAGTCCGATATGGGACTCGATCCCAGGACTCCGGGATCATGACCCAAGCCGAAGGCAGTCGCTCAACCAACTGAGCCACCCAGGCGCCCCTTCCCCACTCCATTTTGACAGTAGTCTTTCTTTCCTATTCCCCAAAAGCCTTCTCGGGTAGCTGTAGGAAGGGTTCTCAAAATGTAGTGGTCCCCAACTTTCAACATTACTACTGTTCTCTCCATTGTTTTTTTTCCTCACAGATCTGACATTTTGAAACCTTTGTCTGCTAAGTTGCATTTTGGAAGAAACTCATGATCATTCTCCTAATCTATAAATAAGATACAAATGTAGCTTAGCGAGGTCACCAGCCCATTATGGTGTTGTATTACTGAGCTGGTATAATTTCAGCCACTGCCAAAGAAATGATGTTGTAATTAGCAAGGAGTTAAGAAAAGAAAAGATACAATTTTGAAATATTGAAAATTGAAATACTGAAAATCCCCAGCTACTCTCTTGAGTACTCCTAGGGATCTGGGATATCAGATGAGAGAGGATAATCTCAGAATGTTTGAAATGTCTAAAGTCCATGCTTTGCATATTTTATTCCTAGTATAGCATCAGATGTTAACTGAAAACTTGTTAGCCAAGGCATAATACCTCCCGAGGCAAATCTGGATTTGAACTGAGGAAGCTCCTTATAATCTTAAACTAAAGGACTTGAATCTCTAAATGGAGGAATTACAGACAATCTAGCAAAACTGGGACCTGTAGAGTAGGCCAAGTATTCACCTACCAGATAAGTTTTGCGAATATATAAATATATAAAAATTTACATACATATAACGATATCAGGTGCCTTCTGCATTGGGCACCTTGAATAGATTAGCCTCAGGTCTTACAACAGTTCTGTAAGGTTAGATATATCATTACTATCTCCCTTTCACAGATGAGAAAACTGAGAGAAGTTTGGAAACTTCCTCCATCACACAGCTCCCAATGATTTTAATTGGGATTCAAACTTGTCTGATTCCTAAATTCAGATCATTATTCTGCCTCAAGAAAACAGTTTTCTCTTTAGAGAATAGGCCACAATGGGGACAAGAAATCAAGACCTAATGTCATCACGCACAAATTACTATTGGGGGAAAAATTCAAATCATTTCTTTTAGTGAATAATCTCCCGAACAATTAATACATATACCCATCTTTAATACCTGTAGTCGGGACTTGTGTTTTGTAGAAGGAAAGTCTTATTGGTTTCATAATAGGCTTTATTTAATACATTTAGGGAGTGTCCTAGTGCATCTAAGTGGCAAAATTAGACGGATTTCATTGGTCCCTACATGTGACTAGAGCCACAAAAGACTTTGGATCCCTCACTCTATTAAGAAATTTGTCCAGGGGCGCCTGGGTGGCTCAGTGGGTTAAAGCCTCTGCCTTCAGCTCGGGTCATGATCTCAGGGTCCTGGGATCGGGCCCCGCATCGGGCTCTCTGCTCAGCGAGGAGCCTGCTTCCCCCTCTCCCTCTGCCTGCCTCTCTGCCTACTTGTGATCTCTCTCTCTCTCTGTCAAACAAATAAAATCTTAAAAAAAAAAAAAAAAGAAATTTGTCCAGGTCCAAAATCAAAGGTAGGACAGAGTTGTTGATCCTTTTTCCAAGGACTGACAAGGATTGGTACAGAAACAGAGAACTGGAAGAACTCAGGAATTTTGCATGAGTTTAATATCTCGCAGGATCCTTGCTTAATCTTTTTTTTTCTTTTTTTCCCCTTGAAATATACTTGACATATAATCCTCACTGAATTTTACAAGCATAAAACCTTACAATTGGAAGGAATCTTCAAAATCCTCTAGTTCAGCTATCCTGTTGGGTACTGGAAATACCTCTGCAACACACCAATCAAAGGATCATCAGGCCTCTGCCTGAATGCCCTAAATAATGGGAAGTTCATTCATTTATAAAAGTGTCTATTTCACTTACGGATATAGTTTTGACTAATGGAAAGTTCTTTAAATGAGCTGAAATCTCCTAACTTTCATTCACTGATGATGATTCTAAGCCATAAGACCCCCTAAAAAGATGTCTCCCCTATAAGCCTTTGCTATACAGATTACCCTTCTTGGTACTTTGTCCAGGATTTCAAATGTCCTTGTGACCACAGCCGATCTTCTTGGATGCCATGGTAGGTTGTTCAGAGCCACTAAAAGTCAACAGTCAGGAGGGAGTGGGCCAACCACTGCCAAATCCAGCAATGTATCTGATCTCCCCTCTTCTGCACTCCCCCAGCACCTGGAGGCCGCTCTCCACTGTGCTGAGCTTCATCTTGCATTCACTGTTATCAGGAATGTGTGAGTTAAAAGCGGCACTCTCCAGTTATTCAATCGTGCTCGAGATCGAAGGCCTTGACAATCCTTAGAAACCTCTTAGAAGAAACCCCCTCACCCATAAGTCAGCATTAGCATCTATCCAATATGCTGAAACCAGTCTTGACTGCTCCTTGTTCCCCAAACCCAAGAGAACTGACCATTCCACCACTTGGTCTGAAAAGGCGAGCCAGAAAAACTTCTAGCCAAGCTAAGTCTTAGTGGAAATACATCGAATGTAAATGAACTTTCATCCTCTTCCATCTTTTCTCCAAATCTTTCATTCAGAACCTCCTTTCACTCACAAAACATTCTGCAACCATTCTCCTTCCTTCCTATCTCCACCTGAGAACATCCTGACTTCTCACTGGCATGCTATAGAGAGCGCCTCAAATGTGAGGGGGAACCAGAAAAATAGTAGACCCACATGCTGCCACTGGTAGTTTGGACATTGCCAGTCAGTACAATTTGGGGCCATCTGTTCCCGTTCAAGGTGGTTGCAGAAAAGATCCTTGGTGGCAATGATTGGGTAGAAAAAATTCTTGTTGCAAAGTACCCAAAACATCTATATAAGTACTTTCTGATAATGATAAAAGACTTTAGTTGTAAACAAAGGATCTATACAACTCTAACACACTATTTTCTGGATTTCTGTGCTGAAATATGGTGAGAACCTTAACCTAAGAACTCACTATTAGTACAAGTAGAGAAATTCACTACTAGGTATAGTAAATTAGCACCCTATGTATCTGAGAAACTAATGAATGCCTGAAAATTTGAGTTAATTACATTTAATTTGAAAAGGGCCAAGGATTTTATGGTTTTTTAATTGAGGAGGAGTCTATATATTCCCAATAAATTCATAGTAAGCTTTAAAGCTTTAAAACATCAAAAAAAGAAAAAAAAAAGCCAGCAACTAGAACATAATATGTAATGAGATTAACAGCACCTATGCTTGGCTTTACGGAATTCTTCGATACTCAGCTGATTAAAATATTCTATATTAATCTGTACATTTTTATCAAAAAGTTTCCAAAAGAAAAATAAGAATTAAACATTTATGACTGGGGTTAGTTGTAGTAAGGAATTGGATGTGAGTGTTTGACCGCTCTTTGTGCCTTCAAAGTTTTGCAGAAAATTCTGTCTTCTTTTGAGTCCATCCAGAATGACTGAATTATTAGATGCCAGGCTCTGTGTCCTAAGGTATTAAAAATAACAGTTATTACTTTCCAAAAGGGCCTGGATTTCTCATCAAAGCATTATATCTTCATTTGTTACTTTGAAGCAGTATAACATTTACTAATACTAAGGTACACTTACCATATAAGTTAAACTTTATAAATCTAAAGTGCTCCTTATATTTTATTTATTTGTTTGTTTATTAAGATTTTATTTATTTATTTGACAGAGAGAGAGAGAGATCACAAGTAGGCGGAGAGGCAGGCAGAGAGAGAGGGGGAAGCAGGCTCCCTGTTGAGCAGGGAGCCCGATGCGGGGCTCGATCCCAGGACCCTGAGATCATGACTTGAGCTGAAGGCAGAGGCTTTAACCTCAGTTGCCTAACCAACTGAGCCACCCAGGCGTCCCAATAAATATTTTTTTTAAATAAATGGTAGGGTGATTATAGATGTTCAGTACTGGGGGCCCCTGGGTAGCTCAGTCAGTTAAGCATCCGACTCTTGATTTCCGATCAGGTCATGATCTCAGGGTCCTGGGATTGAGCTCCACGTTGGGCTCCAAGCTAAGTGGGAAATCTGAGGATTTCTCTTCCTCTGCCCCTCCCCTGTGCTTGCTCGTGCACACACACTCTCTCTCTCTCAAATAAATAAATCTTTTAAAACACTTGTCAGTACTGCTCAAATATTCTATTATGACCATAGATTATTTTCATAATCTGAACAATGTTACTTAAACAAACTAACATTGGGGTGCCTGGGTGGTTCAGTTGGTTGAGCGACTGCCTTTGGCTCCGGTCATGATCCTTGAGTTCCAGAATCGAGTCCCACATCGGGGTCCCAGCTCCATGGGGAGTCTGCTTCTTCCTCTAACCTTCTCTCCTCTCGTGTTCTCTCTCACTTTCTCTGTCTCTCAAATAAATAAAATATTAAAAAAAAAAACTAACTAACATGGAAAATCTTGGCGGAAAGTAGCTGCATTTCTTTTGCAACTGGTGGAGAACCAGAAATACAAGTGAAAACTTCCAACCCTCAGAGGAGCAAAATGCTTCATTTATAGCAGCTCCTTCCTATTTTCAGAAATAATTCAAGATTTAGTAGTAGTGGAGTAAATTTTGGTTCACATAGAAATGAACTCTATCCTATTATAGAAGAGATTTCATTGTAATTTGATATAATTTATTCAGTAAAGGCTGGCAGAATTACACGACTATAAAAAGTTTATTCAGGAGTCTCCCACTGGGTAATGCAATACACCCTTGATTTTAATCATTCCTGAGGAATAGAGGCTAATGAAACATGTTTACGTACACTTACCGTGGGGAATCTATTCCACTATCTCCCGCCATGCTGTGATTTTCTGTTCCTTCCAGACTGTGTTCGTGCTGGATATCCTGGGCCAACACTGGCATATGTGAAGTGTTGAAAAGTTCTACGTTCTGTGTGAGCTGCTTTCTCATTCCCTGATTCCGGGCACGCTGACTCCAGCTCGCTGGTTTCTTTCCTGGGTCACCAACAGGGTCTTGTAGGGTTTCGGTCTCAGAATCGGCTTTCCTTGTGCCGTAGTAACCGAATATACTTGCATCAGCGGATGCTGACGCTTGCGCACAGGTAGCAATGCCGGGTTCCTCTTCGTGGTTAAAACTGGACTGGGTCCCTGAACCGAGACCTCCGCTTTCAGCAGGGACATTAGATATTTGGTTTTCACCTGGATTAGCGAAAAACCCGGTGGGTTTGTAACACTCATTCCCTTTAAGCACCCGAGGCTCAGACCTGTGTACTTTGCTGTTGTACTCAGTCAGAGACCTTTCGGTCACTTTCTGTTTTCCCAAATGATTCCACTTGCTTCTCCCTGCAAAGGAATACTGAATGCGGCCGGGTAGCATTTGACCTAAGTCGTCGTTCTCGGAAAAGTCCTCCTCATCTAGATATAATGAACTACAGGCACCATCATCACCTTCTAATTCATTCTGATACAAGGCCTGGTTATCCTCAGAAAGCCCTTCATTTTCTAGACCCACAGTCTCCGGTTCCTGGACAAATGTCTTTCTCATTGCTATTTCTTCTAGGTCTCCGTCTTGTCTCTCAGGTTGTGTCAAATAGTTCGTACGAACTGGGTAATCCAAAAGACCAAGATTCTGGAACTGGTGTATTGTTTTATCAAGTAATCTACAGGTAGGGGAGGCATGGCCTAAAGAGGAGGACCCCTGTGAGGGCGGGACGTGCTGTATTTCTTCAGCCTCCTCTAATGTGTCAAAGTGAGAATAACTTTTCCTCCAGACTTCAGGGATTACCTCGTTTTTTCCACCGTGTACATCATTTCTCAACATGCTTTCCCGAAAGGAAAAACATTCACCGCCATTTTGCAAAACACTACATTGAGCGTAATTTGAGAGGCGACCTCTGAAGTCATCGCTGATAGGTCTGACGGTAGGGTTACTCATACAAATGGATTCTGCCATCGGTTTATCTTTCTGTTGTTCAGCATGTGGCTGCTTGGCTTCACTCTCCAAGATTCTCGAGGAATCCAAAGACCTTGGCCTTTGGAAAGGTTTTCCCTTTGGTCCAGTCTGACTGGGTTTCAGATCACTGGTCTTCTGGATGTTGTGCACTTTTGTCATTGGGCCCCCGCGGTGAGAGAAGCCCTGGAAAGGATTACTGATTCGCTTCTTGTAAATCAAGTGGGAACCCAGCACTGATAGATTCTCATCAGGTGGTGTCTGAACTCCTGCTTCATTTGGGCTTTTAATTCTGGGGCTGGGCTGTGTACCTGGGAGCTCGGGATGTTTCTCCAGTCTGATGCTTCCTGCCTGAGGCTCGCTACCCTGACTCCCCGCCTTGTGCCTATTCCTCTGAGAACGGCCCCGCCTTCGAAGCTTGGCAGACCGGCCCTGCCTTTTCCTAACTCCCTCTTTTGAAGGATATTTATGCCTCGTGGTCAGCATATCAGTGGAAGTGCCCTGGCTATTATATTGTTTCTGTTCTTCGTATTTTTGCATTAAGGCCGTATGTTTGATTAAGTTGTCAACAGTCAGGATGGGATTAATTCGTCTGATAATCTCATGTTCCACGTCTCGAGGGATGTTGTCCAAGTTCTCTTCGTCTCGAACAGGCCATTCTTCTGGCGGGAACTGGGCCGAGAAGCTGCCGTGCTCTGTTCTGGACTTTTCCTTCCTGGATACACTCCGCCAGAAGAGGCTGAAGCCGAACTTCTTGCCTTTTTCTCTGTCCTTTGCATCCGCTAATGGTTTGGCGCTCTCACCGATGTGATTGTCCCCAGACACTGAAACCGCTCGATTCTGTACCAAAGGTCTGGATTCCTGAAGACCTTTCTGGGCTTTTCTAGCCATTTCTGCAGCCGCCGGCGTGGCCTCTACATCCTGCGCGCAGGGATCGGGGAAACAGCGGCAAGACTGACAATGGGAAACCGGGGTAGCATTTTCTTTGGCTGACTCTGCACAGCTGGCCACGCCCACCAGATAGGTAACCCGAGTGGGCATCTGGTGACTTTCATCCCATAGGTCTCTCTTATTTTCGTGGTGGGTTGTGTTTGTGATGAAGTAAGTCTGAGGAGTGACTATGAAGTATCCCTCTCCAGTGTGATAGATTTTCCTTTCTTTAATCAGCGTTCCCAGAGTGGTATAGACAATATCTTGAGACGGAATTGCAATGCCTAAAACAAACAATCGTTTCGTTACAACGAGAGACTGTGAATTAAAAAACATTTTTTTTTTTTTTAACATTTCGATGTGGGGCACCTGGGTGGCTCAGTGGTTGAGCCTCTGCCTTTGGCTTGGGTCGTCGTCCCGGGGTCGTGGGTCGTCCCGGGGTCGTGGGATCGAGCCGCTCATCGGGCTCTCTGCTGGGCGGGGGAGCCTGCTTCCCCCCCCTCTCTCTCTGCCTGCCTCTCTGCCTACCTGTGATCTCACTCTGTCAAATAAATAAATAAAATCTTAAAAAAAAAGACTTAAAAAAATAAAAAATAAACATTTCGATGAGTGAAATCAGTAACTCAGAAATGACCACACATGTGCCTGATAAACCCGGAGCTAGCTGTAACACAACTAGTAAATGTAATTACAGGGCCAAAGAAGCGTTCATAATAGTCACAGTTTAACTGAGGAACAGGAATATAATTTAGTCCACGCAAAGACACAGGGCTAAATTAATGGTTAAGTAGAGAAAAAAACCTTGAGTTCCCCTCGAACACACACAGCAAATTACACAACCCCATCATGAATTTTAAATTTTGACATCGAGACAGCATTCCTGGAAGCAGACATGGTCTTTGAAAATAGCAGTTTCATTGCTTAAATCTTTACAATCTAAAGAGAAAATGAAAACCAGTGTGTACCACAATGAGGGCAAACTACCTAATATCTGTATTATGAGAGTTTTTCAAAGTAGGCAGCTAACAATTTTAAAAGAAATTCTCTTTTCCAAATAGCAGGGTTCAAAATTGTATTTATATTTTGAAATATGGTTGTAGAACACTGGAGGAAAATAGCTCAATATATCGACATTTCCTTCGGGTTGTGGTACTGTAAGTGGTTACCGTTCTACATTTTCTTGATTTTTCTAC
Source organism: Nasua narica (assembly GCA_028533885.1). Classification (NCBI taxonomy): domain Eukaryota; kingdom Metazoa; phylum Chordata; class Mammalia; order Carnivora; family Procyonidae; genus Nasua; species Nasua narica. The sequence continues at coordinate 24,263,368 of CM052812.1, read as the reverse complement.
AATAAGCATATCAATTTTATAATGGGAAAAATTAAGAATACTCTTCTACATCCATGCATTTGGGATATCATGCAGCTGTGAAAAGATGGAAATAAGTTAATATATAAGAATACAGAAAGGATACAAAATGTTTTTTTTAAAGATTTATTTATTGGAGCGCCTGGGAGGCTCAGTGGGTTAAAGCCTCTACCTTCAGCTCCAGTTGTGGTCTCGGGGTCCTGGGATCGAGCACCGCATAGGGCTCTCTGCTCAGCAGGGAGCCTGCTTCCCCCTCTCTGTCTGCCTGCCTCTCTGCCTACTTGTGATCTCTCTCTCTCTCTCTGTCAAGTAAATAAATAAAATATTTTTTAAAGAAAGATTTATGGGGGCACCTGGATGGCTCAGTGGGTTAAAGCCTCTGCCTTCGGCTCAGGTCATGATCTCAGGGTCCTGGGATCGAGCGCCTCATCAGGCTCTCTGCTCAGCAGGGAGCCTGCTTCCCCCTCTCTCTCTGCCTGCCACTCTGCCTACTTGTGATCTCTCTCTGTCAAATAAATAAATAAAATCTTAAAAAAAAAGATTTATGTATTGGGTCGTGGAGGGTAGGGAGGGAAAAAATGAAACAAGATGGGAACGGGGAGGGAAACAAACCATAAGAGACTCTTAATCTCAGGAAACAAACTGAAGGTTGCTGGGGGATGGGGGAAGAGGAATGGGGTGGCTGGGTTATGGGCCTTGGGAAGGGTATGTGCTATGGTGAGTGCTGTGAATTGTGTAGTCTGATGATTCACAGACCCATACTCCTGAAGAAAAAATATGTTATATGTTTAAAATTTTATTTATTTATTTGAGAGAGTAAGCACATGTGCATGAGGGGGGTGGGAGAGGCAGGGGCGGGAGAGAATCTCAAGCAGACGCCCCACTGAGCTGGGAGCCTGATGCGGGGCTCGACTCGGGGCTCCATCTCACGACCCTGAGATCATGACCTGAGCCAAAATCAAGAGCTGGATGCCTAAGCAACTACGTCACCCAGGCGCCCCCGCCAAAATATTTTTTAACTTAGGCAAGGTGCAGACACAATGTAGCGAATGATCTGCAAAGTAAAAGAAACGCCCTTATCAAATTCGTTGATGCAGGCCATCTCCTGGCAGGGCTCCAATACAAGGTTCTACAATAGGAAAAAAAGTGGATATCGCCCAGTTTATTCACATGTTTAAGAGGATTTATAAACAGTAAGCGAGCCGGGAACGAAGAGAGGAAACTGGTCACGCTACCTGGGTAGTGCTGCATCAGATGCTCCAAGAGCGATTCCTGGGTCACCGCGGTGCGGGCAGCGTTCATATCAGACACAGCACAGCAAAGAACTTCAGCCAAAGGTACAAACTGAGATTGAGCTATTGGATTCATCTGCACGGGAAAGACATCACCTAAATTGGAGGTTAAAAAAAAAAAAAAAGGTGAAAACATTCATAGTAAAAACTATTTGGGGTTAGTGAACCAAGAATAAAAACTGAATAGGATGGGGCGCCTGGGTGGCTCAGTGGGTTAAAGCCTCTGCCTTCGGCTCGGGTCATGATCTCAGGGTCCTGGGATCGAGCCCCTCATCGGGCTCTCTGCTCAGCGGGGAGCCTGCTTCCCCCTCTCTCTCTGCCTGCCTCTCTGCCTACTTGGGATCTCTCTTCTCTGTCAAATAAATAAATAAAATCTTTAAAAAAAAAACTGAATAAGATGTGGAATTGCTATTTTTCTCAGCGGTTTTCCCTCCCGACTCTGATCGCATGAACGATGATAGAAAGCACAGAAGAAAAAGGTTTATATTCGGGCCCCCCAATTTTTAAGAAGTTTGTAGAATTTGTCAGTACTTTACAGGAGAGAGAAAGTTTCCAGATGAAAGGCACAAAGTGCTGTCAGAGTTTAGGTCAGGCAATGGTTACAGGGTAATTCACATCTTTCAAAGTATTTTTTTTAAATCATATTAGCTATCTGAGGCAGGCAGGGATGGAATTCTTATTTTTTTACTTAAAATATAGAAAGCCATAGGGGTGCGTGGGTGGCTCAGTGGGTTAAGCAGCTGTCTTTGGCTCAGGTCATGGTCCCAGGGTCTTGGGATCGAGCCCTACGTTGGGCTCTTTGCTCAGCGGGGAGTCTGCTTCTCTCTCTGCCCTTCCCCGCCCCCTACCCTGGGTCATACTCTCTCTCTCAAATAAGTTAATAAAATTAAAAATAAATGGGCGGGTGCTTGGGTGGCTCAGTCGTTAGGTCTCTGCCTTTGGCTCAGATCATGATCTCAGGGTCCTGGGATTGAGCCCCACGTCAGGCTTCCTCCTGAGCAGGAGGCCTGCTTCTCCCTCTCCCTCTCCCACTCCCCTGTTTGTGCTCCCTCTCTTGCTGTCTCTCTCTGTCAAATAAATAAAATCTCAAAATATATATATATATATATATGTACTTAGCCATAGAAATCTCAAGTAATTGTCCCAAGGTCAGAAAGCAAGTGAAGTGACAAAAATAGGTCTTCTGACTCCTACTCGGGTATTTTCATCATCCCACGTTTTCCTGATTGGAATGATTAGGAAGATTTGAAGAAGGGCAGAATTTTTTTCCAACAGCACAAAGACATAGAGCGAAACCGTGGAAGGAGGAAAGCACAAGCTATGTAAAAGCACGAATAGAGTTATCCTGGTTGGATAGAGTTTAAAAGTTGTAGCAGAACGAAGTTGAAGACAGATAGGAAATGTAAGCTAGACTGTATTGTCTTTCCTCCTTGCCAACATCTTAAATAAATGTTTTAACCTGCTATTACTCATGTTAAGAGTTTTAGATTCTGGGGCGCCTGGGTGGCTCAGTGGGTTGAAGCCTCTGCCTTCGGCTCAGGTCATGATCTCAGGGTCCTGGGATCGAGCCCCTCATCGGGCTCTCTGCTCGGCAGGGAGCCTGCTTCCCCCCTCTGCCTGCCTCCCTGCCTACTTGTGATCTCTCTCTCTCTCTCTCTCTCTCTCTGTCAAATAAATAAATAAAATCTTAAAAAAAAAGTTTTAGATTCTGCCGAACATCCAAGAGAATCACTCAATTACTTGGAAATGAAAGACTAGGACTCAGGAAAGAGATCCGGGAATCAACAAATACAGAGGAGATTTGAAGCTAAGGAGTGGCATAAATTCTTCAGTAGGAGAAATAGGAAGAGAGCCAAGAAACACTGAACTGAACTTAAATCTACAGTTAAGAAATAATAGAAACAGGGACCCGCAAAAGCTTCTAGAAGGCCCAATAATGGGTGTAGGAGGGACAGAACCGAAAGTTTGAGAAAAAGAGGCTCCAAAAGTTAAGAAACAGTGTCAAAATGCTTGAAAGGGATCAGGAAGGTTGAGGGAGGAGGAAAAAGGGCCATTGTATTTCTTCCTTTTTTTTTTTTAGATTTTGTCAGAGAGAGAGAGAGAGAGAGAGAGCGAGCATAAGCAGGGGTGTGTCAGGCAGACAGAGAAGCAGGCTCCCCGCTGAGCAAGGAGCCCGACAGGGACTCTACCCCAGCACCCTAGGACCATGATCTGAGCCGAAGGCAGCCCCTTAATCAGCTGAGCCACCCAGGCGCCCCAACCATTGTATTTCTTTTCTTTTTTTTAAAGATTTTATTTTATTTATTTGACAGAGAGAGAGAGATCACAAGTAGGCAGAGAGGCAGGCAGAGAGGGGGGGAACAGGCTCCCCGCTGAGCAGAGAGCCCGATGCGGGGCTCGATCCCAGGACCCTGAGATCATGACCTGAGCCAACGGCAGAGGCTTCAACCCACTGAGCCACCCAGGTGCCCCCCAACCATTGTATTTCTTGATTCGAAGGTGACCATTGGTGTCTTTCAAGAGAACTGTTTTCATAGAAAAGAACACAGAAACTATATGTCAGGTTGAAGGGAAGGGAGTTGATGAGGAAAAAAAAAAGTAAGGTTAATGGATCCTCCTTCTAAAGAAGGGCTTCTTAACTTTGGCACTTTTGACATTGGGAACCAGATAGAAGGTGACCAACTGTCTCAGTACGCCCAGGACTGAGGGGTTTCCTGGGACATAGGATTTTCAGTGTGATAACCAAGAAAGTCAATGGCAAACCAAGATGGTCTGCCTAGCTGGATGATTCTTTGTTGTGTGGGGCTGTCTTGTGCATTGTAGAGTGTTTAGTAGCCTCCTTGGTCTCTGCCTACTTCTAGAAGCCAGGAGCATCTCCCTCATTTGCAGGAACCAAACAAGTTTCCAGACATTACCAAATGTCCCCGGAAAGAAGGGTGAGGAGAGACAAAATTGCCCCAATTATAAACCACTGTTCTATACCATTTGTTGGAAAAATCGGATTCTGAAAGAGGAGAAGCAGAACACAAACCAGAAGGGAGTAGGATCAAGTGAATGTGAATGTATGTGTATGTTGTGATTTCCTTAAAAGAAGAACTCTAGGGCCCCTGGGTGGCGCAGTTGGTTGAGCAACTGCCTTCAGCTCAGGTCATGATCCCGGAGTCCCGGGATTGAGTCCCACATCGGGCTCCCAGCTCCATGGGGAGTCCGCTTCTCACTCTGACCTTCTCCCTTCTCATGCTCTCTCTCACTCTCTCTCTTTCCTAATAAATAAATAAATAAAATCTTTAAAAAAAAAAAAAAGAAGAAGAAGAACTCTACACATTTGGATCCAAAAAGGAAGGGCTTCACGGAAACAATGTACCTGATTCTGGGAGAGAGAGACCAGTAATACTGCAAGATCTCAGAGGAGGGGAGTAGGAAAATGTGCAAAAGGCGCAAGCAAAAGGCCTTCTGCTCGGCGGGAGGCCTGCTTCTCCCTCTCCCACACCCCTGCTTGTGTTCCTTCTCTCGCTGTGTCTCTGTCAAATAAAATCTTTAAAAAAGAAGAAGGGGCGCCTGGGTGGCTCAGTGGATTAAAGCCTCTGCCTTCAGCTTGGGTCATGATCTCAGGGTCATGGGATCGAGCCCCAAATCGGGCTCTCTGCTCAGCGGGGAGACTGCTTCCTTTTCTCTGCTTGCCTCTCTGCCTACTTGTGATCTCTCTCTCTGTGTCAAATAAATAAATAAAATCTTAAGGAGGAGGAGGAGGAGGGAAACTGCCTTAGAAACAAGGACGATATGACTTCATCTGGACCTGAGAAAAGAATAGAGGGCCGTAGAAGACCAGAGATATATTGAAGCATAGAAGGAAACACACGTGAGCACAGCAAGGTCATCTGATCTCTGCTAAGTGAAGGCAGGGAGAGAGAAAGGATAGGAATGGGAGGATAAAAAACAGGAGTGAGGAGCTGAAGAGTGGAAAGGGGGGTTGAAGAGTTATTCTTGGAGTACACTAAATTAAAAAAGTGAATACAAGGATTCTGAAGGAATCCTGGGTCTCAGGATGATTGAAGTATGTTTGCTGGCAGGTGATGTGGCAATCTAGAATGAAAAGGGTGAGAGCCAGGGAGGCCAAGTGCTTCTGAAACTTTAATAGGCATACAGGAATCACGGGGGGGGGGGGGGGTGCTAATGTGTGGGATTCTGATTCAGAAGGTCCGAAGAGTAGAGCCCACGATTCTGCATTTCTAACAACTTTCCGGGTGAGGTCTGCTTGGGAATGGTAAGAGGGTTAGGGTGTTGATAATCGCAGTGTTAAAGTAGCTAACCATTCAACGAATAAAAACACGGCCCTGGGGCTGCATGGGGAGGCAAGAGTAGCCAACGGGAAGCCAAAGAATTGAGAAAACTTGGTTATACCGTACGGTTGACTCACCCAGTGACAACGAAGCCAATACATTGTACTAGTTGTTGAGGGAGGAAGGAAGGTGGTGAGGACTGGCAAGGTGCGAAGGCTTGCAGCCAGGGCTGGTGAGTGGCCCATAGTATTTATTGTATCACACGAAGATAGAGGGCATCTCTGAATGGAAGGTCACAACACAGGGCAGAGTTGCTGTGTGCAACCCAGGTTAGGATCTCCTCTTGTGTGTTTATGGCTATTCCACGGGGTGGATGCCAGGCTGCCTACAGCATTCTGAGAAGCTAGGGTGAATGGCTAATCCATATTTCAAAGGGCAGTGATAAGAGATGGGACTATGAGACTTAGTGTCCAAGTTGGACATTACCTGACCTAAACCTCAAAATCTTTCTAGAAAATCTACCTCTAAGCTAATGGTAATGAGCCTCTGCCTCTCTTCATTTCCTCTTTGCCTTTCTTTTTTCCCTCCGCATCTGGATTTATTTTCTTCTCTTTCATCTCCCTCCTCAACCAGAAAAAGTGTAGGATTAAAGTACAATTTCAAATAGTTCCGTGTAGGGGCACCTGGGTGGCTCAGTTGTTGAGCGTCTGCCATCGGCTGAGGTCATGATCCCAGGGTCCTGGGACTGAGCCCAGCCTCTGCCTCTGGGAGGCCTGCTTCTCCCTCTCCCGCTCACCCTGCTTGTGTTCCTTCTCTCGCTGTGTGTCTCTATCAAATAAAAAGAATCTTTAAAAACGACAAATAATTCCGTGCTTTTTTTAACATAACTCTATGTGCTTAATTTGAAATAAGCGACTTAAAACTTATATATCTTTCTTTCTCATCTCCCAAAACAATCTTAGTGACTTTTTTCTTCTATATGATCTTGAATTGATTGCCTCCTCCTCCGCCCACCCCCCTTCATGTGGATGAGAAGTCCTTAATTCAAAAAAAAAGGGCGGAGAAAGGTCTCTCCTAGAAAGATAAGGGCTAGAGTACTGGCAAAGTATAAGGCAAAACCTAAAAAGTTTTTCGGTGACTCAACCACACAAGCCACATTCAAGCCTCACTGCATCCCCTACCCTAAACACAGTCACTTTGAACTATGTGACGACGGGGGGTGGGGGGGATGGGGGAGAAGGAAGCATTTAAAGGAAAGAGAGGGGTAGCTAGAGTGTCTGCGTCTGATGTCCCTGCCCGCCACGCTGGCAGCCGCCCATTTTTGGGCAAATGAAACAAGGAAGCTCCACCGAGGGTGTGGTCCGGTACCCAGGTCTACACTGTGCCTTAGGACAAGAACTGAAGCAGCCCATTTTTCAGCTCAACCCCTGAGCTTATTTCCTCCTTTCATAGGAAAAATAGTCAAAAACGGATTTTTCGGGGCACCTGGGTGGCTCAGTGGGTTAAGCCTCTGCCTTCAGCTCAGGTCATGATCTCAGGGTCCTGGGATCGAGCCCCCGCATCCGGCTCTCGGCTCAGCAGGGAGCCTGCTTCCTCCTCTCTCTGCCTGCTTCTCTGCCTACTTGTGATCTCTTTCTCTGTGTCAAATAAATAAAATCTTTAAAAAAAAAAACGGATTTTTCACGGAGCTGGTGGGAGAGATGGATGGGACATTCCTGTACATTTCTTTGCAACCTCCCATATATCTAAAGTCAATTCGAAATAAAAGCTAAAAATAGATTGCCCAGAAAGGACTACTTTTAGTTAACAAGCAGAAATAGGTGAGCAGCAGCAGTTTTTTCTTACATTTTAAAAATCCCAAACAAGTGACACTGCTTGCCAAATCCAAAGACATTCCCAGAAACTTTATTCATAATTCCTACCACGGTGTGGGAATGAGTATTTTATTTTATTATTTTTTTAAGATTTTATTTATTTATTTGACAGAGAGAGAGATCACAAGTAGGCAGAGAGGCAGGCAAAGAGAGAGGGGGAAGCAGACTCCCTGCTGAGCAGAGAGCCTGATGCGGGGCTCGATCCCAGAACCCTGAGATCATGACCTGAGCTGAAGGCAGAGGTTTTAACCCACTGAGCCACCCAGGCGCCCCGGGAATGAGTATTTTAAGAGCAAACAAATCCACCATTAAGTAGGAAGCCAAATTGCCTTTCTCTTCTCCTTAAAATTAATACAATATGTCCATTGCATTTTAGAGAACGTGTTAAATTGCATTTAACCTCTGGTTTGGCCCTCCCTCTAAACAAAGCCAAGAGAAAGTTTCTCAGTGCATTTCCTTCCCAGTCGTTGCTAAGAGACCTCTTTAGGTGCGTAAATCATGAAGGGTTTTTTGTGCAGGAGAGCGGAGCGAACCCTGATGGGGAACTCCCGCGATAGACTCAGGAATCCTGTTCACGCTCTAGCCATCGTTTTTTTGGGGCTCGGTCACTTTTGCCCTCGGGTTTTTGGAACACAATAACCCTTAATAGAGTTTTCCACCAAACATTAACTTTCTGTGCAGAAGATCCCATTTATAGAGGTAACCAGATTTCACAGTAAGTGAAAGCCAGTCCTTTGGCTTTATCCTCGATTACGGTGTCGTCATTGAAGAGGACCCTGAAGCCCAGGGCTGCTGTGGCCCTTTGACCTTTGACCTGTAGCAAGGATCAGAAGGCCAGGAGAGGCTGCATGCCAGAGCAAACATTTCCCAACGGTGTTCTCTCTGTTTCCACAGTGCTGTACTCTTGGGTGCTGCAGAAGTGGGAAAAGCATTCAGGCTGAAAGACTGGTTTGACAAAAACACCCAACAAAGTACGACCGTATATACTGGCGCCTACTAATCTAATGCCACCTTTTCTGCAAAGGATATTTTGGTTGCTAATCTTGCTGTACTCCCAAAGGATTTAGGGGGTATTTAATTTTTTTTTTGAGTTTCCAAATTATGATGAGTTTTAAAACCATTTTTTCTTTAAAAGTCCACTTTTGGGGAGAAGAATAAAAAACAGGGCAAGGCAGGGGCGCCTGGATGGCTCAGTTGGTTGAGCAGCTGCCTTTGGCTCAGGTCATGATCCCGGCGTCCTGGGATCGAGTCCCGCATCGGGCTCCTTGCTCGGCAGGGAGCCTGCTCCTCTCTCTGCCTCTGCCTGCCTCTCTGCCTGCTTGTGTTCTCTCTCTGTTAAAATAAATTAATAAAATCTTAAAAAAAAAAAAAACAGCACAAGGCAAATTCCATGTACGTAGATGCCCAAGCGGCAAGTGAAGTGTGGAGTTCTGAATTGTCGAAGGTTGCTGACGCCCAGGCAAGTCCAGAGCTGCCCTTGTAGCTCGAGATCCTACAACTGTGACGAGAACCAGACTCCTGTGTGAAGGCTATAAATTCATACAACCCCGGGCAATGAACCCCTGTCCTTGGTGCCTTATAACAGTGACCCAGAGAGCCCTTGGCTGAAAAGAGCAGAACTCTGAGAGTTGGTGACAATAGTCCACTGACAACTCTAAGGAAAAGGCACTGGTTTCTTTGTCAAGGACACAAAGGCCTCCTCCATATGCCCCTGGTGGAGGCCTCTAGAAGAATACCCTATCCTTGGGCGCCTGGGTGGCGCAGTTGGTTGAGCGACTGCCTTTGGCTCAGGTCATGATCCCGGAGTCCCGGGATCGAGTCCCGCGTCGGGCTCCTGGCTCCATGGGGAGTCCGCTTCTCACTCTGACCTTCTCTCTTCTCATGCTCTCTCTCACTCTCTCTCTCTTTCCAAATAAATAAATAAATAAAATCTTTAAAAAAAAAAGAGAATACCCTATCCTTTTTTTTTCTTAAAGACAAGTTTTATTTTATTTATTTATTTTTAAAGATTTTATTTATTTATTTATTTGACAGAGAAAGAGATCACAAGTAGGCAGAGAGGCTTCCCGCTGAACAGAGAGCCCGACGCCGGGCTCGATTCCAGGACGCTGAGATCATGACCTGAGCCGAAGGCAGAGGCTTTAAACCACTGAGCCACCCAGGTGCCCCAAGAATACCCTATCTTGACTGTTTCAGGAAAGAAAAGTGGCTAAAAGAGCCATTTCCTGGCTGAATACTCCTACCCCAGGGTCAAATATCAAGAGATACGTTCATGGCAAATATGGACACAGCCGGACTGCCTTGCACCAGATCCAGAGAAGGCAGCTGGAGTAGACCAAGCAAACTGTCCCCCCGTACTGTGCTACTAGAGAAATCTTCAACCCAGGGCCACTGGACTCCTAAATCTGCCAGTTACAGATGACCAGTTGGAAGCTTTGGCAACATTAAACAAGCCTAAACATTGCACTCTGATAAATGGGCGCACCAGTGGGATGCCTGGGTGGCTGAGTGGGTTAAGCCTTCGGCTCGGGTCATGATCTCAGGGTCCTGGGATCAAGCCCCACATCGGGCTCTCTGCTCAGCAGGGAGCCTGCTTCCCTCTCTCCCTCTGCCTGCCTCTCTGCCTACTTGTGATCTCTTTCTTTCTGTCAAATAAATAAATAAAAATCTTTAAAAAAAAAAATGGGCGCATCGGTGTCAGCATCGTGGCTGGTCTGGCGAGGTTATTTTCCCAGGGGAAGTGGGTGGGGGGAGCACAAGCCGACAGAGGCAGGACAGTGGTCGCTCCCAGCCCCTCGAGGGAAGGTCTGATGGGAGGGCAAGAACACACAGGTTCAAACCTCGCTCCTCATCTTGAGAGTGGTTATCAGACAGTTGAAAGTGAGGTCTGGTCACTTGACCGTTTTGGAGGAAAGAGCCAGAAGCAGAGAAAGCACGTGATCCCATGCTCCCAAGGGAGAAAGGCAGAACCCAAGCCAAGTCCAATCCTGTGTTTGCTCTGTCCATGGAGAAAACTTCTGAAGAAAAAACGATCTTTATGGAAACAGGGTTTCTTTTTTTTTTTTAAAGATTGTATTTATTTATTTATTTATTTATTTATTTATTTATTTATTTGACAGAGAGAGAGAGAGAGATCATGAGTAGGTAGAGAGGCAGGCAGAGAGGGAGGGAAGCAGGGTCCCCGCTGAGCAGAGAGCCTGATGCAGGGCTCGATCCCAGGACTCTGAGACCACGACCCGAGCCAAAGGCAGATACTCAACCATCTGAGCCACCCAGGCATCCCAACAGGGTTTCTTTTGATATCTGAATGCTCTAGCTAAATTTCTGGGACAAAATTAAAGTTGTATATAAAAACCGTACCTTTAGAGGAAAATAATTAAATACCATGCAACGTTAACATTTATCTTAACATTTTTAAGACACTTACCCAAGTTCCAAGAGGGCCTCTGCGTGGAATCTAAATTCTGACATTTTTTTTTAAGATTTTATTTATTTGACAGAGAGAAACACAGCGAGAGAGGGAACACAAGCAGAGGGAATGGTATCAGGAGAAGCAGGCTTCCTGCCGAGCAGGGAGCCCGATGCCGAGGATCGGGGCTCGATCCCAGGACCCTGGGCTCATGCCCTGAGCTGAAGGCAAACACCTAACGACTGAGCCACCCAGGCGCCCCTAAATTCTGACATTTTAGTTCGGGGTACTTGAATTTGATTTCAAAGTTTCTAAGAGACTGTGCTACTAAATATGCAGAACAAAAGGAAGACTTTTTTGCAGATTTGGAAAGCACTCACATCAGAACTTTTTCATGTCCATAGAAATTAAATTCCACGTGAAACGAATCCCAACATTACTTATTTCACATTTAAGACACAAAATTCTCTTTACTCTAAAAATGTTGAGTCCCCGTACAAGTTTATGGACTCCGTGCTAGACAGTCTGCCAGAAATTCATGCATTATTGACCTTCCAACAGTTTAACTGAGCCGCTCAAACCCAGCTAATTACCCGGACACATGAAACCTGAGACCGTCTTTTTTCGGTGCCCGTACTGAATCACCCTGTGGGAAAGGCATCTTCTGCGTGCATTAGCGATGACAATAGAGCAGGAATAAAACAGCCTGCAGATACACTCAAGCTTAAAAAAAAAAAAAGATGTTTTTGTTCTAAGTAATCCAAGAAGCTTCCCTGATTTTTAAACTGCGCTTTTATCCAAGACAGAATTTCCAGATTTCTTTAACATTAAAATTAACCCGGCACTTTTAAAAATGCAAGTATTTTGTCGCTACGCATATCTCATCAGAGATAAGATGCCGTGCAGGAATCTCCATGGCTTTAAATAATTAGGTCTATTGTGTTATAACCTTAAATAGGTTCAGAAAAATCAAACAAAATTGGAACAAAAGGAAAGGTTTCAGGCCAGCAAAACCAAGCCCCTCTCCGTGTCTCCCTTTTATTTTAGTAAAATGAAAGCACGCAAACACTTTCCCCCACGTTTAGAAACAAAAGAGTACCAAAGACACAGAGACTGGCTGTAGATCTAAGGATAGTCGGGTTATCTCCCAGGGAGGCTGGAATTCTTTCTCAAGCGCAGTGATGTTTATTCTGAACTCCTGAACACACCTCCCCTTCTGGGACATGCCATCTGTGGAAAAGCTAAAGGCTTCGCTCAGGAGCCTGGGCTGTTCCAACACCAGGAGTCGTTAGTGCTATCTTCTGGAATAACCACACTTCGACCTGTCAGGGGTAGTAAATTAGCCGCCCCTTTCTTTTCAAGGAATATAGTCGCGAATAACCACGATCAATCGAGTTGCAGAGGCTTTGGGCCTTAATACAGGGATCTCCATGATTCAGTTGTCAGAACGTGGGATGTAGAAAAGACGCAGAGGTGGCCCGACTTTGGGGAGCCCTTTGGCCTGTAGCAGCCTTCCCCCCCGTGACCACGACTCTCATTCTAGGTAGAGATATGGGGACACTCCTAACTCCCTCTGGCCGGGAGGGGAGGACGCGCATGACTCAAACTGGCTGTTTTTGTTTTGTTTTAATAAATTTATTTGAGGGAGAGAGTACATGCACGGGGATGGGGGAGCAGCAAAGGAAGAGGGAGAAGCAGACTCCCACTGATCAGGGAGGCTGATGTGGGGCTCGATCTCAGGACCCCGGGATCACGACCTGAGCCCAAGACAGACGCTTAACCCACTGAGCCACGCAGGTGCCCCCCTATCCCCCCTGCCTGATTTTTTTAAAAACACTAAAACTCGGTACCTCAGCCCCGAAGTCCTCCAGGTCCTGTGGCGCCCTTCCCCTTAACATCTCTCCCCTTCCGGCTCCCACTCTGGATATGTTAATGACTTCGCCCCAGTGGTGTCAGTTTTCTAAGACTGTCAAAATTAATTACTATAAATTTGGTGGCTTAAAACGACACAAATTTATTATCTCACAGTATAGAGATCACTGGTTCCTCTGCTCCAGGTCCCGCGGCCTGGGCTCTCGTGGGAGGCTCTAGGGGAGAGATTGCTTCCACGCTCATTCAGGTTTCGGGCAGAATTCGGTTCCTGTGGTCGTAGGACTTAGGACTCAAGTCCCTGTTCCCTTGATATCTGCCAGAAGGGAGCCTCTTCTCAGGGACTTAAAGCCACGTGCATTTGTCACATTGTCCCCTTCACCTTCAAAGACCGAGTGGAGTCTTTTTTACAGCGCGATTCTCTCCGACTTGCCCTTCTGTTAGCTTCCTTTCCTTTCCAGACAGATAAAATGCTGTTTTTAAGGGCTCCTGGGATTAGATCGCGCCCACCCAGATAACCCAGGATATCTTCCTAAAGTCCGAAACAGAATTACCTGGGCACAGTCCCCTCTGCCGTGTAAGGTAACGTATCCACAGGTCCCAGGGATTTGGACGTGGCCATCTTTGGGTACCATTCTGCCTACAAACCAGGTATAAGAGCTGGGGGCAAGGAACAGCTGCGGAGAGGCGCAGGTCTAAACTGCAGCAGTCCTGAAACCCCCTAAAAATGGCCGTGCAGAATCCCTTTTCTTTGCCCTCGAGGCCAACCTGGGACTGATTGAAGATGAACCTTCTTCCCTAGGTTTTGGAGGCCACACATAACAATGCCAGTGACGGGCTGCTCAGAGTCATGGTGATGAATATAAAATACAGGTTGTTGTTTGAATAATAGATAAATAAAAGGTCCCTGTGACAAAGAAGCTGTCCTTTATATACATAGTCTTCACGTTAAAAATGAGCATTATCCTGGAGGTCAAACCACCTCTCTTCTCTGAGTCTCCGTTTTCCTGGTCTATACATGTGGGGCTGAGCTAGATCAGTGTTTTCCCAAAATGTGTTCTGTGGGGCACTCATTCCACGAAAGGCTCTGCAAGGGAAGGTCCCGAGGCCGAGTGTTTGAGGAACAGGGCCTGGAGTCACAGGGGCGTTGTGAAAGCCTCTGAGAACCGTGATGGACTACTGAGTTTATTTAACCCGATGTTTCCCAGTCATACTTGGCCAAAATCTCCTTTCTCCAAAACCTGACGTTACCCGTCGGCTGTGACTTCTCCCCATTCAAACGGACCTCTCCCTGTGGAGTCTGTGCCCCCATCCGGGAGGCCGTGGCCCCGTTTCCTCTACCTGGAGCACGCTGCCTCACGCCCGTGTTTCAGAATCACAAAGACCGGCTCAGATGCTGACTTCCCTCTCCCCTGAATTGTTCTCTGAGCCCATGAGCTGGAGTTCTCCTTCCCACAGGGACCCCTTACGAAACCCCGAAGGAGCAGCTACCCTGGCATAGCCTTAGGACTCCTAATACAGGGATATTACCAGAGCCCAGGCCTGCAATCACTTCGTACCCGGCAAGTGTTTATTGAGTAGCTACTCTATGCCAGTTCCTGGGGATACAACTGGGATCAGAACACAGCCTTTGCCTTCAAGGGGCTCTGATTCTAATGGAAGAGCAGCGGGTGGAGGGCGGTCCTAACCCAAGCGGAGGGCTGTAGCTTCCTGGGCACAGTCATCGTAAGTAAGAAGAGCCAGACATGTCGCCGTGCAGACATTCCCACAGCAGCACGACAGCCGGGACGATAAAGGGGGTCCTGCAATGGGTCAGGCAGACCCGGGTTCGAATCCTCCACCTCCACATACTGACTGTGCCGTACTGACTTTTCTTTCCCAACCGCCATAGCCCATGTGGCCAGGCACCAGTCCTGCCCGTGATGTTCTCCCCGCCACCCCCGCCCCCCCCGCCCCCGAGGGGACCATTCAGGTTGGCTAAACCTAGGCTAGCCCTGCTTTGTTCTCTGCAGTACTGTTTTACTGTGACACCTTGTGGCAGATACCGTAGGTTGAGACATTCAACACACATTGCCAGTTGCCTCTTTCCTGGCCTGCCTCCAGTGTAGAGGTCGGAAAATGTGTCACTCCATTTCCCAACCGCTCTTAAAACTGGGGGGGGGGGGATGTGTAAGCCTGATGATTCACAGACTTGTACCCTGGGGTAAATAATACATTATAGGTTAATAAAAAAAAAAAAAAAAACTGGGGGGGGGAGGGGGACACGCGACATCGCTGTGGTCCCTGAGATAGGGCAGGCGGAGGCCACTGCTAGAAGAGACCTCGCGAGGAAAAGGCCCCGCCTTCAACTTTTTTTCTTTCCTTCTTGACTCTTTCTTCCAGCATGGATCTGGAAGAGGAGGCAGCCATCTTGTGACCATTAGGCAACAGACATGATGTCAAAAGAGCACCCTTGAGGAAGGCAGAGCAGAAAGAGGGTAAAACGCCCAGGCGTCTGGTGGCCTCGTTGAGCCACCGTGGGGGCCCCCGGGCTGCCGACCTCCAAACTTCTTGTCGTGAGGTAAGTCTACCCCTCGTCTGTTGGTGCCTTCGTCAGAGCGTCTCCTGTGACCTGCAGCAAAACGCATCTCCAGCCAAGCTACTTAGTCAAGGGCTTTGGACGTGGGTTTCCTCCTTCTATTTTCTGCTGTGAGCGGAGTGTTCGTCCTGTGTCGGGGCTCCTGCCGCCTTACCTGGCATTATCGTGCCAAGTCTGGGATAAGCCACGAGAAGAATGAGAAGCAGAAACGTGAGCTGGGGTTGCTAATTTGTAACGGCTTGGGGAAGCCCGTCCTCGGAGGGCTACAAGGGGCACCGTCCTCTGGATCAGGCAGGATTTCCTTTTGGCAGGTAGAAATCAGAGGGAGAGATAAGGACTGTCACGGCGGCTAGGCCAGCTCTCCGATTGGGCCATCTCCGGTTACAGCCCTGAGAACGGGGTGCCTTTCAACCTCTCCTGAAAGGAAGTCTTGTGAACTGGAGCCAATAAGTCAGTATCGCCGTCCACACCGATGTAAGATTAACTCGGCATTTAAAGAGGCGAATCCTGAATAAACGCCACGGAGGAGGTAATCCTTGCCATTTGTTGAAGAAAGCTGCCTTTGGTCCTGAAAGGGCCTGGATCCACCTCCGCACCCCCGCCCCGCCCCGCCCCACCCGGCCACCTCGTCTCTACGGCTGGGTCCCAGCCGTGGCGGATCGAGCCCAAGAGAGGTCTCCTGCTCCAACCAGGACCGGGGGCCATGGTGCCGGGAGCCGGGAGAGGGTTCTACTTTAAAGATTTTTTTTTTTTAATTTGACAGAGAGAGATCACAAGCAGGCAGGGAGGGGCGGGGAAGCAGGCTCCCCGATGAGTAGAGAGCCCGAGGCGAGGCGGGGCTCCATCCCAGGACCCTGAGACAATGACCTGAGCCGAAGGCAGAGGCTTTAACCCACTGAGCCACCCAGGTGCCCCAGGGCTCTACTTTATATCATGAGATGCACACTTTGTGCCGCCTTTTTTACCGACTCTACACACATGCCTGCCTTTACTGGATGGATCATGCAAATTGCCGCCTTGCCTGCACCTTTCCTGTTGATGGAGGTGGGGTTCCGGTGGCCCAGAATAATGACCAGGACCCACCCCAGAATCCAGGGAGGGTTATCTATGCCCACAGGTACTGGGGGCTGCTCAGGGCTCGGCCACCCTCATTCCCACCTGGGCCCCAGTCTGGAAAGCATCTCGGAGTTTCTGCATCAGTGGTCTCTTTCACTTCTCCCAGACTGTCTGCTGGGCTCCAGTGGCTTTCAAGGTGATTACAGGTTCTTTTGGCCTCCTGAAATATTAACTTAAAGATAAAAGCCACTCCGGGGATACAGTTCACACCAATGTAGTTTTACTGAAAAGCCCTTTTAGGCTGTGAGAGACTTGAAAGACCTAAACTTTTCGATTTGAAGATGGTGAATTCTTTTTCTTTGGCCCCGAAGTCTTCACATCACATCTGGGCAGATGTGACTGCACCTTGGCAGGCCTTTGGCAAATTTTCATTGGGTCTTTGCCTTAGAAATGAAATGAAAATTCACCACCCTGAGAAATCTTGAAAGAGGCTGTAGGTCTTGCTTCCTATCAGTGGCTCCCATTTTTACATGTAGGGGCCCACAACCACGGATTCCAGCCGCCGAACGCCTACCTCACACTAAGCCATCTGTTACCGCACCTCTGACCCAAGGCGGCCACGCATTTTCTCAGGTTCCGTGGTGGTGCAGAGTGAGGTTTTGTACCCATCATGCCATGTGTCCAGGCAGAAACCACTAGGGTTCATCTGCAACAGTTAGCTGACTTCTCCCTTTGCCTTCCACACAGACATGGCATCCCTACCCCACTCAAAGTTTCAGCCCAGAAAAGGGGCTCCAATATATACATATATATATCATATAAATATATTATTTATTTATTTATTTATTTGACAAAGAGAAAGAGAGAGATCACAAGTAGGCAGAGAGAGAGGAGGAAGCAGGCTCCCCGCTGAGCAGAAACCCGATGTGGGGCTCGATCCCAGGACCCTGGGATCATGACCTGAGCCGAAAGCAGATGATTTACTCACTGAGCCACCCAGGCACCCCTTCCTCTCTAGGAATCTTAAGACTGACATTCTTGGGCGCCTGGGTGGCTCAGTGGGTTAAGCGTCTGCCTTCGACTCAGGTCACGATCCTGGAGTCCTGGGATTGAGTCCCTCACCAGGCTCCCCGCTCAGCGAGGAGTCTGCTTCTCCCTCTGCCCTTCGCCCTGCTCTCTCTCACTTGCTCTCTCAAATAAATAAAATCTTAAAAAAAAAAAAGACATTCTCTTTTTACTTACGAAATTATCCCCTCTCTTAAGTACTGCACAGACAACAATCCTGCCGCTAATACGCTGTTCACTTCACCAAGCCTCTATGCAGTCTGCCGCCTCGCCTTTCCAATGCCACCTCAACCCAAGGCCGGTGCCTAGACCCAGGTGTAGGAGAGCAAGGACACTTCTCGTGGAAGCGCCCGGAGCAGCACACACCTCTGGGTCACGAGGGTCCTGCACCTGTCCCGCTTCTAACAATGACACGATGCCGCAAAGTTAGCAAGAGAAGCAGAATCTTGAAGAGTTGGTGCTTTCTAGAAGGTAAATGTTGCTGAAATCTTGGGATCCTCAGCTCCGTTAACTTACAACTGGATAGTGAGAGAACTCTAGAGAGATTTAACTAACTCTGGAGTCGTGTTTACATTTCAAGGGCAAATGAGGCCCATGACCTTGGAAACAGCTCTAGGTCCTAAAAACTGGAGCCACCAGGGTCGCTCTGGCTCCTGCGGAGATGTATTTATATTCCGAAAGGTCAGAGGGAGAACCCAGGATCTTTTCTGTCTGGTCTCCAAGCAACAAATGTTTTTCTCCCCCCTGAGAGAGGAGAAGTAAACAGTTGCCTCTCTCTCCTGAATATAAGCAAGGAAAATCCCTTTTTCTCCACCCCTTCTGTCTGGAGGGTCTAACCACCTATGCTGGAGAGTTTTCCATCTGGTTTATTATCACGTTTTCATACAGCCCCAGAGGGAACCCATGGCACCCCCCCGCCCGTGACCTCTGCACAGCTGGAACAGATAACCCGTGGCAGGAGCCTGAAGCTGACTGCCTGAAGTCAGTCCCTCTGGAAATAAGAACTGAACTGAGTGATTTGGGCGGAAGTGGGGAAACCTCAGAACTCATCAACTGGTGGAAGGCCTCCTTAGGGATCCTGTGCACTTAGGGCCACCTGACTGATGTATAATCCCACTTGGGGGCCCTAACAGCTGTCAGCTCTGTTCCCAGGGGTGCCATGGGTTCCCTCTGGGGCTGTATGAAAAGCAGGCATTAATTTATCTCTGGGGGAAACATTGACTTACACCTAGAGGGGCTTATCAGAAATATTCCAAGTGTTGGGACACCTGGGGAGCTCTGTCTTTAAGCATCTGCCTTCAGCTCAGGTCATGATCGCAGGGTCCTGGGATCGAGCCCCGCATCGGGCTCCCTGCTCAGGGGGAAGCCTGCTTCTCCCTCTCCCCCTGCTTGTGTTCCCTC
Source organism: Nasua narica (assembly GCA_028533885.1). Lineage (NCBI taxonomy): Eukaryota > Metazoa > Chordata > Mammalia > Carnivora > Procyonidae > Nasua > Nasua narica. The sequence goes on along the minus strand of CM052812.1, from coordinate 24,244,526 downwards.
TCTCGCTGTCTCTGTCAGATAAATAAAATCTTAGAAAAGAAAAAAGGAAAGGAAAGGAAAGAAAAAAGAAAAGAAAGGAAAGGAAAAAAGAAATATTCCAAGTGTTTATAGAAACAGCCCAGGTAGACTAAGGAACACTCAGACATGTACTCTGGGGGCAGCTTACCTACAGTATGTTATTCCATTAGGGGGGTTTGAAATGTATTCATTTTTTTTTTTAAAGATTTTATTTATTTGAAAAATCTCTAAATAAAAAAAGACTTGAAGAAAATTAAAAAAAAAAGATTTTATTTATTTGATAGAGACTGCGAGAGAGGTAACACAAGCACGGGAAGCAGGAGAGGCAGAAGCAGGCTCCCCACCGAGCAGAGAGCCCAATGTGGGGCTCGATCCCAGGACCCTGGGATCATGATCTGAGCTGAAGGCAGATGCTTAACGACTGAGCCACCCAGGCGCCCCTATTCCTCACTTTTTAGTTGAAGTGATTCATGGCCTTGCCTCAGCCTCAAAGACATTCAGGTCACCTTCAACTCACTGGGGCCAGTTACTTGGATGGCATTTGTTCCAGATTTTCTTCTTGCATGCCACGGCAAAGTCCACACAGAGTATTAGGCTCTTCAGCTGAAACGGGGCATTTGCCTCAGGCCAGGCAGGCCAGGTTCACTCACAAACATGGGGAAGCCACCAGCCATTCTATGGTAGAGCGTGATGGGAAATGAGGTTTGTTCAACTGACGAAAACCAAAAGGAGCCTTGGAGACGGAGGCTAAGAGCACTGCAGGGGGAATGACCTCGTCCTGGCGAGAGCTGGGTAAGTGTGGTTTACAACAAACCCGACGGACTTGGTCTTATCTCCTGCTGGTCAGGTTAAAATAAACTGAGCAAAAATAAATAAACAAATAAAAAATAAAATAAACTGAGCAGTGGAGTGGCGTATTATGGAAATATTTACCAGCAGCCAACTATGGAGAAACACAAGAAGGTGGATTCACTGGGTAGAGAGAAAAGTTTTGTGTTTCTGCACAGTTGGGGTTTTCTGAATAAATTTGGTAAAAACTTGGGATCCTGGGCTAAGAGCCAAGTCTTGGAAAGTTAATTTTCAACTGTAGAGGTTGAGAGCTCCGGAGAAAGTCACTTAATTCTGGAGGTTTATATTGTACGTGTTTATATTTCAAGGGAAATGAGACCCATAACCTTGAAGACCTCTTCAGGTCAAAAAGCTGGAGCTTATCTGACCTCAGAGAGATGTGTTTACGTTGCAAAAGGTTAGAGAACCCAGAATGCTTTCCACCCTGTCTCCAAGTAGCAAAGGTTTTTCTCCTTTGGGGAGGGAAAGGGGAGGCAACTGCTCTTCTCCTGTGGAAAAAGAGAGAAAATTGATTCTATGGAACGTCCAGCCACTCCTGTGGGAGGTTTTCCCAACGGCCTCTCATGATGTTGCCCCAGGACTGATGTAATTTGCAAGTAATAACTAATCCACTTCAGGATGTCTGTGTGAGAAACTCTTTGGACCACTCCTGGCAAAACAAAGCTGGCGGAAACCATAAAACAAAATACCAAAGTCCCGGGGTGCCTGGGTGGCTCAGTCGTTAAGCGTCTGCCTTCTGCTCAGGTCGTGATCCCAGAGTCCTGGGATCGAGCCCCACATCAGGCTCTCTGCTCAGGAAGCCTGCTTCTCCCTCTCCCACTCCCCCTGCTTGTGTTCCCTCTCTCATGTGTCTCTCTCTGTCAAATAATAAAAATTAAAAAAAGAAAAAGTCCCTGGAAATTCTAAGGGCATATGTCAAATGAAGAAACATGTATTGAAGAAAACCTAGTTAAACTTGATCAGAACAAAGAGTCTGTGGCAAATGAGCCCCCACCCTCTCCCCACCCCTATCCTTCCCCCACCTCCAGCTCAGTTTGATGAAGGCTCTACTCCAGGCAAATATAGCCAAGGAGTCGGGGCTCCCTCTCCCTCAGCTCCCAATCAAAGCTTACCAGTATCTCACTGGGAGGGGGCAGGCTGCCCACATTTTGCATCCCCTCCGAATCCAGGCTGAAGAAGCTAAATTGAAATTCCTGGTGATCACCGCTGAAGGGTCAGGGATTCCCTTTCCTCTACCCAGTCCCTACTCACCCCGTCCTAGCTCGGCTCCAGGAGCCCCAAGCCAAGACCCCAGGGACTCCAACCAGCTTCACCCCAACTCACTCCCAGGGCATAGCTTCCACCCTGGGAGAGCTCCCATGGTCTTCAGCGTTCACAGCACGGGAGGGGGGGGGGGGGCGGCGGGGCGGCGAGGCTCAGTTTGCCCACGGGAAAAGGGAGTCCAGAAGCAGGGGGATTCTAAAGCAAAGGAAGGAACGACTCTATCTGAAGAAGTCTGTAGGAAAGGTCAAGCCTCAGGGCTCTCCTCAAAAACAATAGCTCCTCTTAAGAACCTGTATACCAGCTAGCCCTCTAGAGAGGACCAGAAGAAAGTATCTAAAAAGACCTTTCCTGGGGTCAGGAAAAAACAAAAGAGTGACCTCGGAAAAAACCATCCCTGCCAGAATTTAATTGGATGAGACTGCTGAGCAAGTCTGCCCCGGGGCACTGTTGAAAACCAAACTGCAATCAGTTGTAATTAGAGCCTAATAAGAGTGGTGGGGCGCCAAAGGCAGCAGACATCTTACCCAAGAGCTCAGGGAAAGAGACAAGCGCTTTAAAGGGCTAAAGCCACTGGCAGGCCTGGGTACCGTGCGCACGGCCAGGAGTAGGAATGACACCAAAGGCATCCGGCTGGTGGGGAAGGGGACGTCGCTAACATAGCCTAGTCAAGCCACAAAATAAAATACAAGTCCCAGAGAGGGGAAAGAAGACTCTGTTTCCAGAGCTGCTATAATAGATTACCTGAAAGGTCCAGTTTTCAACATAAGACCCGCAAAGAACCAGGAACCTGGGACCCACACGCAGGCAAAAAATCAGGCACCAGAAACTGCCTATGAAAGGGACCAGATTGAGGCACCTGGGTGGCTCAGTGGGTTAAAGCCTCCACCTTCGGCTCAGGTCATGATCTCAGGGTCCTGGGATCGAGCCCCGAATCGGAAGGGGGCTGCTTCCCCCTCTCTCTGCCTGCCTCTCGGCCTGCCTCTTTGCCTGCTTGTGATGTCTCTCTCTGTGTCAAATAAATAAAATCTTTAAAAAAAAAAGAAATAAGATCTAAAAAATAATAAAAACTAAACGAAAATTCTGGAGTTGAAAAGTACAATGACCCAACTTCAGAATTCATTTGAGGGACTCAACAGTAGACTTGAATAGTAGACTTGACCTGGCAGGGAACCTGAAGATAGATCAACAGTGATTATAGAAGCAAGCCAAAGAACAGAAGACAGGATGAAGAAAAATGAACAGAGCCTCAGAGACATGCAAGACTCCTTTAAGTGCACTGATCTATGTGTAAGGAGGGAGATGGGAGAAAGAGAAAGGAACAGAAAAAATATTTGAAGAAATAATAGTTAAATCTTCCCAGGTTTGCTGAAAACCAATCTATATATCCAAGAAGCTCAAAAAAAACAAGTAGGATAGCGCTACATACAGACACATTGGAATGAAGACACTGAAAGCCAAAGACAAGAAGAAAATCTTGAAAGGTGCAGGAGAAAAACAGCTTCTCATATCCAAGGGAAGACCAGGTAGATTAAGGGCTGACTTCTCACCAGAAACAATGGAGGCCAGAAGACAGCGCAGAGCGTGTATTTTTTCACTGTATAACATATTTAAAGTGACGAAATAGGAAGGCCTGGGTGGCTCAGTTGGTTAAGCATCTGCCTTTGGCTCAGGTCACGATCCCAGGGTCCTGGGATCAAGTCCCAAGTCCAGCTCCTTGCTCGGTGGGGAGTTTGCTTCTCCTTCTGCTCATGTGTGCTCTCTCTCTCTCTCTCTCTCTCTCTCAAATAAATCTTTAAAAAAAAAATGACTTTACTGACACAACCGGATAACAACTGTATTAGAAAATGAGTTAAGGGGCACCTGGGTGGCTCAGTCAGTTAAATGTCTGCCTTCGGCTCAGGTCACGGTCTCAGGATTGTGGGATCCAGCCCTGCATCAGGTTCCCTGCTCAGCAGGGAGCCTGCTTCTCCCTCTTCTCTGCTGCTCCCCCTGCTTGTGCTTCCTCACTCTGTCCCTCTCTGTCAAATAAATAAGATCTTTAAAAAAAAGAAAAAAAGCGAGGGGCGCCTGAGTGGCTCAATGGGTTAAAGCCTCTGCCTTCGGCTCAGGTCCTGATCTCAGGGTCCTGGGATTGAGCCCCATGTCGGGCTCTCTGCTCAGTAGGGAGCCTGCTTCACCCCCCCTTCTGCCTGCCTCTCTGCCTACTTGTGATCTCTCTCTGTCAAATAAATAAATAAAATCTTAAAAAAAAAAAGCTTTAAAAAAAGTGAGTTAAGATGCATTATTCATTTTGCTCATGGAGCAAACTCCCTAGAATATCGGGGCTCCCTCTTCCTCCCATTCTTCTCGCAAGGATGGAGTTATGTTTGACTTTCTGTGTCTCGCCTTACCCTATCATGGAATGATATTTGGTCTCCAGCCCCAGTTCCTGGCACAGTTCCTGGTTCCTAAAAACCCTTGGAATTTCCTGAATGATAAGGGTGACTGTCAGGCCCCTTTAGATAGTCTCAGGAGGGGGGCTGGTTGCCAGAACAAGCCTTGATTAGAAGCTTGGAACTTTCAGCCCCACTTCCTAATCTCTGGGAGATGGGTGAGGGACTGGAGATTCCATTCATCACCAATGGCAAATTAATTAATTAATTAATTAAAAAATTTTACTTATGAGAGCATGCCAGTGCATGAGCAGGAGGGAGGAGCAGAGGAAGAGGGAGAAGCGGGCTCCCTGCCGGTCAGGAAATCGGATGCGGGGCTCAATCCCAGTACCCCCCGGATCACAACCTGAGCCAAAGAGAAACCCTTAACCGACAGAGCCACCCACCTGCCACATCCACTGGCAAATAATTTAATCACAGGGCACCTGGCTGGCTCAGTCAGTGGAGCGTGTGACTCTTGATCTTGGGTTATAAGTTCGAGCCCCGTGTTGGGTGTATAGATGACTTAATACAGTCTTTTAAGAAATAATAATAAATCATGTCCATATAATGAACCCTCCACGAAAATGAGGTTGGGAGAGCCTTCTAGCTAGCGAACAGACCAAGGTGTTGGAGAGGGCAAAGAAGCTCTGAGCCCCCATCCCTCACACCTTGCCCTATGCACCCCTTGCATGTGGTTGCTCCTGTGTCGTATCCTTTGTAATAAACGATAATAGTTAAGTAAAGCACTTCCTCGAAATCAGTGAGTTATTCTAACAAATCAATGAGGTGGTCGTGGGAACTCCTGATTTTGTAGCCAAGGTCGATATGTTGGTAACCCGGGGACCCAACACTTTCAGCTATCATCTGAAGTGGGACCAGTCTTGTGGGCCTGAAGCTTTAAACCGACTCCAGGTAGTCCGTGTCAGAGTTAAATTGTCGGACACCCAGTTGGCATCTGCAGAGAATTAGTGGGTGTCCAGAGGAAGCACACCTCTCACCCATCCTGCTTCCTTGGTCAGGAAGATCCCTTTTGCCCCAGCCGTCCCCCAGCCCCCACGCTCCCAAGACCCTGCCAAAACTACAAAAAAATATAAGTATAAATGAATGAGATGTTATGGAATCTCGGCCAGTGACCAAGTGCCAACTTGAAAACGAGCGTGTGACACAATACTCAACTCCAAGGAAGCCTCGGCAACGCCAAACCCACCAAGGGGCTCCTGATGCTTTAGGGAAGTTGGAAAGTTAGCGTTTCAGAAACCCTAGGCTGTCGTTCCCTGAACATCAATCATTTGGGTCACCTTTGGGATTTGGGACTTATCTACATATATAACGTTTATCTTAAAATCAACTGCATTAAAATCACTACTAAGGAAACTTTATGTCCCTACTTTAAGTGGAAAATCAGTACCACTTGCTCCAACAGAAGATATACTTTAGATCATTACAAAAATGCTTGGGGCGCCTGGGTGGCTCAGCTGGCTAAGCGGCCAGCCAACTCCTGATTTGGGCTCAGGTCACGATCTCCCCCTAGGTTAGGCTCCTCACTGAACTTGGAGTTGGCTGTCTCCGTCCTCTTCCTCTGCCCCTCCTCCCCAGCTCATGTGCACGCCTGCAAGCTCGCTCTCTCTCAAATAAATAAATCTTTTTTTAAAAATGCTTAGTGTTTTTAAGATTGTATTTATTTATTGGACAGAAAGTAGAGAGATCATAACTAGGCAGAGAGAGACGGGGGAGTGGGTAGAGATGGTGAGGAGAGGAAGTGGTCCTGCCTTGTTTCTAAAATCCCACCTTGGAAGGCGGTAGGGCATCTTCTGGGGTTTAATAGCTAATGGAATATTTAAGGTCAAATTTTCATTTAGTGAAATGCACGAATCACAAGAGTATCATTTATTTATTTATTTGACAGAGAGAAAGAGATCACAAGTAGGCAGAGAGGCAGGCAGAGAGAGGGGGGGGGAAGCAGGCTCCCCGCTGAGCAGAGAGCCCAATGCAGGGCTCGATCCCAGGACCCTGAGATCATGACCTGAGCTGAAGGCAGAGGTTTTAACCCACTGAGCCACCCAGGAGCCCCGAAATGCTTGATTTTTAACTTTTAATTTAAAAAAATGCTCAACTTGTGTACCACCACCAATCGCACCACACCGTGCCCTAATCCGCTATGTGGGATCAGAGGGTGAGAACGGACACAGAAGGCACTGTCTTTGTGATGTGCCCTGAGTTTTTGAACCGGGCTCCATTCTGAAGGCTGTCTTCAACTTTCTTCTAAAGTCACATCAAGTAACCACTAACCTCTACAGTGCTTTGATTCAGTTAAAACAGAAAACTACACTTAAAAATTTTAAAGAAAAAGTTCTTATTACCAGGGCTTTCAAACAGCAAATATAACCTATAACGGGCTAGACAAATAGGCTCAGGTTAAAAAGCAAAAAACACAGACCTGGGCTTTCTGAAAAGTGCCATCACCAAATGCTATTGCTCTCAAGAGCCAGGCCCGTTTATGTGACCCACGATAACTACTTAAAGACCCACAGTTGGGGGGAGGGGCGCGCAGGGGGGTGGTCAGCGCCTGGGTGGCTCAGTCGGTTAAGCATCTGCCTTCAGCTCAGGTCATGGTCCCAGGGTCCTGGGATCGAGTTCCACCTCAGGCTCCCTGCTCAGCAGAGAGCCTGCTTCTCTCTCTCTGACAAATAAATAAATAAAATCTTAAAAAATAAAAATAAATAAAGACCCACCAGGAGCACCTGGGTGGCTTAGTAAGTAGAGCACGTGACTCTTGATCTTAGGGTTGTGAGTTCAAGCCCTATGTTGGGTGTAGAGGTTACTTAAATAAATAAAACTTAAAAAATAAATATATAAATGAGGACCACCCCATACCTTTATTCCATTTCTAGGGTTACGGAGAATGAGATGATGAAAAGTTTAAAAGAAATGGATCCTTTTTTTTTTTAAGAAATCTCTATGTTATTTCTTAAAGATTTTGTTTATTCATTGAGAGATAGAGAGAGAGGGGGGGAACACAAGCAGGGAGAGAAGGAGAAGCAGGTTCCCCAATGAACAGAGAGCCTGACATGGTGTGTGATCCCAGAGATCATGACCTCAGCTGAAGGCAGACACTTAGCCATCTGAGTCACCCAGGGGTCCCAAGAAATGGATTCTGGCAAAGGCTGGATCAAAAACAAAGCAAACAGGGCACCTGAGTGGCTCAGTTGGTTAAACGACAGCCTTCGGCTCAGGTCATGATCCCAGAGTCCTGGGATCGAGTCCCACATCGGGCTCCCGGCTCTGCGGGGAGTCTGCTTCTCCCTCTGACCTTCTCCCCTCTCATGTTCTCTCTCACTGTCTCTATCTCAAATAAATAAAAAAACAAAAACAAAAACAAAAAAAAAACAAAGCAAACAAAAACAAAAGCAAGTATCAAAATTGCTCCTTGTAGGCAATTTTTTAAAAAATATTTTATTTATTCAGTTGACAGAGAGAGAGAGATCACAAGTAGGCAGAGAGGGGGGGGGAAGCAGGCTCCCTGCCGATCAGAGAGCACGATATGGGGCTCGATCCCAGGACCCTGAGATCATGACCTGAGCGGAAAGCAGAGGCTTCAACCCACTGAGCCACCCAGGCGCCCTCAAATTTTTTTTTTTTTTTAACCTCTATTCCAATAGGACTTAAAATCCGGTACAGGGATGAAAGAACAATCACGAAAGGAACGCAAGGGACAGATATGCACACTCTGACCTGCAAGGCTCCCACCCTCACTAGCCCTCCATTTCTGTGCTCAGGGGCCTCACCCCATCAGACAGCAGAGGCCTCCCACACAGAAGACATGGCAGGGGCAGGCCTCGAGGGTCTGGACTCCTGCTGCAGCTTCCAGAAGCTGCCAGTGCCTCCGCGAGGTGGGAAGTGCGCAGAAATCCACACAATTCTCCATTTTTCAAAATACAATTTTTATTCACTCTAGATTAAAAGTAGTACAGATTATTCCCTATTTCCAGGAACTCGTGATTTGTATATTGAACGAAAGGAAGAGGTCGGGTTTACCGGCCTCCGAGAAATCAGTGACTCAAGGGGCTGAGAATAGCACCGCGCCGTGTGGAACAGGCCCACTCCACAGACTGAAGCTGACGTCCAGGGACAGCCGGGGACCGGCCAGTGAGGGGACAAGTTAGGATGGGAGTCCAGGTCTCATGGGCTCAGAGACCAACCCTGCCTGGGTGAATCCGAAAAAGCAAAGCCTGGGGCACTCTAGCGCAGTCCTGAGAAAGATTAAAGTGGTTTCTGCGTCTGTTTTAACACAGTAGTGATCTTTCGCACGAGGCACCAAGATGGCCAAAGTACCTTCTTCAGAGTGACAGAATGAGGCCTCCAGGGCACTCACGGGGGCCTCAGGGGCGGCGCATGTGAGAGCCACGACCACACTGAACCGCCAGCACTTACCGAGAACGCAGCTGGTGCTGGGCGCTTTGCTAAGTGCTTTACCTGCAGCGTTTCACTGACTCCTCCAACACCCCAAGTAGTCACAATGCCTAGGTTTTCCCCAAGGGGAAGCAGAGTTAAATAAATTGCTCCCCGTCTCCGTAGCCTTGATAGGATGGGAAGCCCGGCCATCCGGTTCCAGAGCTGGGTTCCTCACCACTGACATTTAGCGAGCACTGTGTTCTGAAACACAGTCCCTCTTTCTCGTTCGGAAATCCCAGGGCCAAATGCTGGCCCTGACTGGTGGCATCAGAGGCCCCCCCGAACAGCCCACGCAAGGGCTGGGAGAAAGGCCGCCTGCCGGCCACTCAGGCTTGGGTGCAAGGCGCAGTGAAGCTTGGCTTGGCTTGGGCCTGCCGGGGCTGGGGGCTGGCCAGCATGGGCACCTTCCGGTTTGGGTCACGGAGCAGGAAGTAGGCGCAAGCTCCAGGCCTCTGCCCCCAGGAGAGGTGAAAACCAAATGACAGATCCCTTTCTCGGTGCAGGAAAGGCCGCTCGGCCTATGTCCACAGGGCAAGGAGCCCCAGCCCTGCTCGCCTGGCTCCCAGCTCAGAGCTGGCCTAGCCCAGTTCGGGATCAACGGCTAGGGGAAAGGCCGTGATCAATGCCAAGTGGGGTGCAGACAGGAAAAAAGAAGACTTGAAAACACTTCTACCCTCCGGTCCCTCAACCCACTCCCAAGCTGACAGAATAAACTCCCCAATAACCCGAGAACTACCACAATAAACAGGTTATCTGCTGATGCGCTTACAACTGAGGCCTGTGTTATCTTTTGTTGTCTTTCAAACTCCTTTTCCCCTCGGTTGATATGGATTTTCTAATTCTTCCTAAGGGATTTGTTCCTCTTTGATCCTCAGGGCCCCTCTTAAGAATGTAAATAGGTCTTCCGGGGATTTCTGTTCCCTCTGCTCCTTCCTGCACCTGCATTGCTTACTCCTTGGTGTCTGGGAGGCATTTGGTTTCATATTACCAAAGACTCCAGAGGTCATAGGTCAAAATTTTACGTTTGTAACACACAGAAGAATAGAAGATTGAAGAGAGAGATACACACATTAGAAGACTCAATATTGGGGCGCCTGGGTGGCTCAGTGGGTTAAAGCCTCTGCCTAGGGCCCAGGTCGTGATCTCGGGGTCCTGGGATCGAGCCCCACATCAGGCTCTCTGCTCGGCGGGGAGTCTGCTTCCCCTTCTCTCTCTGCCTGCCTCTCTGCCTCCTTGTGATCTCTCTCTCTCTGTGTCAAATAAATAAATAAATGAAATCTTTAAAAAAAAGACATTTAAAAAAAAAAAGAAGACTCAATATTGTTAAGATATGAATTCTCAAATTACTCTACAGATTTCACATAATTCTTTTTTTTAAAAGATTTTATTTATTTATTTGAGATAGAGACAGTGAGAGAGAGCATGAGAGGGGAGAAGGTCAGAAGGAGAAGCAGACGCCCCGCGGAGCTGGGAGCCCGATGTGGGACTCCATCCCAGGACTCCGGGACCATGACCCAAGCCGAAGGCAGTTGCCCAACCAACTGAGCCACCCAGGTGCCCGATTTAACATAATTCTAATAAAAATTCTAGCAGGATTTTATTTTTTGTAGAAATTGACAAACTGAGGGGTGTCTAGGTGGCTCAGTTGCTTAAGCATCTGCCTTCGGCTCAGGTCATGATCCCAGGGTCCTGGGATCAAGTCCCGTATCAGGCTCCCTGCTCAGCAGAGGAGTCTGCTTCTCAGTCTCCCTCTGCCCTTTTCCCCTACTTGTGTTCTCTCTCAAAGAAAAAAAGAATAGAAAGAAAGAGAGAGAGAGAAAGAAAGAAATTGACAAACTGAGCCTAAAGTTTATATAAAAAAGCAAAGGGGCGGCACCTGGCTGGCTCAGTAGGTAGAGCATGAGGTTCTTGATCTCTGGGGTGTGAGTTCAAGCCCCACGTTGGTATAGAGACTGTTTAAATAAATAAACTTAAATAAATAGAAAATAAATAAAGAGGGATGGGAGCAATAAATAAATAAATAAATAAATAAATAAAGCAACCCGTGTAATTGAGACATTGTCCTAACATGCAGTTACTGTGATATGACCCCTTTTTTTTAATGTTTTTTCTTAATTTTTTAAAAATTTATTTGACAGAGAGAGATCACAAGTAGGCAGAGAGGCAGGCAGAGAGGGGGAAGCAGGCTCCCCACTGAGCAGAGAGCCTGATGCGGGGCTCGATCCTAAAACCCTGAGATCATGACCTGAGCTGAAGGCAGAGGCTTTAACCCACTGAGCCACCCAGGCGCTCCTGTGATATGACCCCTTAAAAAACGATGAAACGAAAAGCAAAGCATCTATAATAGCCAAAACACAAAGGAACAAAGTTGGATTTCAAGATTTACTATAGAGCTACAGTCATCAAGACAGTGTAGTATTGGTGAAAGGACCGGTATACACTCAAAAGGAAGAGAACACAGTCAGAAATATGTGGTCAACCGCTACTCGATAAAGGGCCAATGAAGACAGGTCGGTCTTTTCAACAAATAGTTTTTGAAAAATGGGACATACATATGCAAAAAAATGAACCTTGACCCATAACTCACACCATATACAAATACATGAAATGCATCAGAAAACTACATATAAACCAGAAGTATAAGATTTCTTAAAAAAAAAAAAAGAAGTATAAGATTTCTAAAAGAAAATATAGGACAAAAGGTCTTTATGACCTTGGTAAGGCAAAGATTTCTTAGGACACAACAAATACGCGAACAATAAAGAAAAAACTGACCAATCGAATTTCATTAAAATTAAAAAACTTCTCTTCTTCATAAGATGCTGGTAAAAGTCACAACAAAAAGACAAAACAGGGCCCCTGGGTGGCGCAGTTGGTTGAGCGACTGCCTTCGGCTCAGGTCATGATCCCGGAGTCCCGGGATCGAGTCCCACATCGGGCTCCCAGCTCTATGGGAGGTCCGCTTCTCACTCTGACCTGCTCTCTCACTCTCTCTCTTTCCTAATGAATAAATAAATAAAAAATCTTTAAAAAAAAAAAAAAAGACAAAACAGGGGGCGCCTGGGTGGCTCAGTTGGTTGGGCGACTGCCTTCGGCTCGGGTCATGATCCCGGAGTCCCGGGATCGAGTCCCATATTGGACTCCCGGCTCTGCGGGAAGTCTGCTTCTCCCTCTGACCTTCTCTCCTCTCATTCTCAATGTCTCTCTCTAATAAATAAATAATTAAATAATCTTTTTTTTTTTAAAAAAGACAAAACAAACAGTGGGAGAAAACATTTGCAAAACACATGTCTGATAAAGGACTTGTATCTAAAATACACAAAGAACTCGTACAATCCAAAAAGAGAAAAAACTCAACTCACTAGGCATTAGAGAAATACAAATTAAAACCACAGTGAAATACCACGATCCATCTATTGGAATAGTCAAAAATTATCAAAATAAATGAAAGACAATATCAAAAGCTAGACTGAAATACTCATATAAATTGCTAGTGGGAATGTAAAATGCTACAGTCACCTTGGAAAACAGCCCTCTAACCCCGAAACAGATCTACCCAAGAGAAATGAAAACACATATCCAAACCAAGACCTGCTAGTAAATGTTCGTTGTAGCTCTATTCATAATCACTAAAATCTGCAAGCAACCCAAGTGCCCATCAAGTGGGTGAAAGGATGAACACTTACATGGTGGAATGCTACTCAACAACAAAATAATGAATTACTGATATGCACACTGATGAATTTCAAAAGCATTATCCAGAGGGAAAGAAACCCAACTCAAAAGGCCGTATGTTTCATTTATGACATTCCAGGAAAGGTAAAATTATAGGGACAGAAATCAGATCAGCAGTTGTCGGGATCAGGGTGGATCGGTGGGACCGGCTACAAAGGGTCACTGGGGAGCTGAGGGGTGGGGGGTGATGGAAACATCCGGTATCTTAATGATGGTAGTGGTCACATGACTGTTCACATTTGTCAGAACCCAAACCTGTATCCCGAGAAAGAATACATTGTTCTGTATGTAAACTAAACCCTCGCTAAACCCCACAAAAAGAAGCCAAATATTTCATTTTTAAAATATAATTTATAAGCACTTGTGGTGATGTGAGACTAATGAGCCATAGAAAAATCTGTGTTGCCAGACCCTTCCAACAAATAAATACACTCAACCGCTGACGGTTTTAGGCTTGGGGGACAAAAGCTGTTCTGACCCACACAGCATTTTCACAAGAAGCTTCCTGATCCTTCATCAGCAGCTAAAGGAATGTTGCAGTGCCACAGAGGGGAGCCAGGCATCTGCAAGGGGAGCTTTCTGCACATTTTTCCCCCAACAGAGACATTTTTTTTTTAAGTAAATTATCATGAAAAAGAGCTTAATATTGCAAACGCTCTTGGGCAAGCAGGTTGTTTCCTCATCTGTAAAAAGTCAGCGGATCTAAAGAGTTCCCTACATTAAAAACTTAAAAAGTCTGACTTTCCCTAATTAGCACAATTTAGCCCAATCTCCAGGGGGCCTCTGAAAGCCCTCTGATCTAGGGAACCTGTGTAGTGAAACTCTACTCTTTCAAACTTCCATTGACTGTGTGTGTGTGTGTGTGTGTGTGTGTGTGTGTGTGTGTGTGTAACATCTGATTAGGGCATTTCCACACCCAAACCCACAACTCTGGGGCATGACGAGCATGGTGACTGTCATTAATAAGGGGAGGACAGCAGGACGGGAGTGCTGGGAAAACTCAATCCCAGGTCCCATGAATAATACCTTCAAACAGCCCAGGTTCTATCCGGTGCTCCCCGTGCCCAGCCCCACACTCTGTCCTCCAAGGCTCTAACTCCCCAGCGGAGAGGTGCTTCGGCAGTTTCTCTTTTGTCTCTCTCCATCTCACTATCACAGCTGCTCAGAGACAGTGGCCCTCTGGAGGGGCCTCTGGGCCCACTTGATGAGCCTATCAACTCCTTCCACAGAAAGATGCTCCAAAAGAACCAGAGTTTTCCCAGAATTCCTCGAAAATCTCCACCCCCCCCCCCCCGAAGGAGTTTGGCAAAAGGCGTTTCCTTGGTAGGAGAAGCTCGGAGCACTTAGATTTTTCTCCTGTCTTCTAGATGGAGGCAGTCAACAGACTAACGTCTGCCAGAAGTCTTTACAGAAATGAAACCAGTTCTTTTTTTAATTTATTTTTAAAAAATATTTTATTTATTTGAGAGAGACAGAGATAGTGAGAGAGAGCGCAAGCGGGAAGGAGGGGGAGAAGCAGACTGCCCGCTGAACAGGGAGCCCGATCCTAGGACCCCAGGATCATGTCCTGAGCCGAAAGCAGACACTCAACCCACTGAACCATCCAGGTGCCCCATGAAACCTGCTTAAACTGGTTTCCAAACTCAGTGAGGAAGCCCTCTTTTTTTTTTTTTTAAAGATTCTATTTATTCAACAGAGAGAGGGAGATCACCAGTAGGCAGAGAGGCAGGCAGAGAGAGAGGGGGAAGCAGGCTCCCTGCCGAGCAGAGAGCACCATGTGGGGCTCGATCCCAGAACCCCGAGACCACGACCCAAGCCGAAGGCAGAGGCTTTAACCCACTGAGCCACCCAGGCGCCCCAAGGAAGCCCTCTTTCATGTAATACCCATTCACACGCCACAGAGCTAGTGTTTACACACACAATGAGATCGATGCTGCTAACCTCCCTGCATTTGTACTTTTTACCTTTCTAGAAACGTTTTGTTTCCAAGATAACAAGATACGTGCAATATACTAACATTGATGTAAAAAAGGGGGCGAATATATCCCCCATGTATTGCTTGCAGATGTATATGTGATCTCTGGGAGGATTAGGGAACTGGTCACTGCAGCTACTCCAGAGAAAGGAGTAAGTGGCTGGGGGCAGGGAAAAGAGACCTTTTCATCTGTGCCTTTTGTACCAGGTGCACAGGTTACCTAAGCAACCCATTAAATTAAAATCAAATTAAGTAACAGGCACTTAAAAAAGTACTACCTGAAAAACATAAGAACATCCACAAGTGCGTGAGCACACACACGCACACAGGACGCTCCAACCACACTCAATACCAGGAGGAGCGGCCACTGGTCATGTCTGGTTTTGGACTTTGGTCCCACTTGCCTTTTTCTGCTTTTGTTCCCTGTGCTTGTGGGGTCATAGTCAAGAAATCATTGCGAAGACCCATGTTGTGAAGCTTTTCCGCTATATTTTTTTTAGGAGTTCTACAGTCTCAGATCTTACATTTAAGTCTTTCACCCATTTTGAGTTGATTTCTGTGTGTGGTGTAAGAAAAGAGCCCAATTTTGTTCTGCATGAGGCTGTCCGGTCCTCCCAACAGCACCTGTTGATGAGACTGTCCTTTCCCCACCGTGTGTTCTTGGCACTCTTATGAAAAATCAGCTCACTGAATATGTGTGGGTTTATTTCTGGGCTTTCCTTTCTGTTCCACTGGTGTATAGGTCTATCTTTATGCCATTACCATAAGTGTTTTATTTATTTGTTTACATTTTTTTTAATTTATTTGACAGAGAGAGAGGGAACACAAGCAGGGGGAGCGGGAGCGGGAGGAGAAGAGCAGACTTCCCGCAGAGCAGGAAGCCTGATGTGGGGCTTGATCCTAGGACCCTGGGATCATGACCAGAGCCGAAGGCAGCCGCTTAATGACTGAGCCACCCAGGCGCCCACCATAAGTGTTTTAATTACCATAGTTTTGTAACATATTAAAATGAAAAATTGTGATGCCTCCAGCTTTGTTTTTCTTGCTCAAGACTGTTCTGACTAACCAGAGTCCTCTGTGATTTTTAGGATTATTTTTTCTGTTTCTATAAAAAATGCCATTGAGATTTTGACAGGGATTACGATGAATCTGTAGGTTACATGGACATTTAAAAAACACCAGGTCAGGGGCGCCTGGGTGGCTCAGTGGGTTAAAGCCTCTGCCTTCGGCTCAGGTCGTGATCTCAGGTCCTGCGAGCCCGAGCCCCGTTTCTGGCTCTCTGCTCAGCAGGGAGCCTGCTTCCCCCTCTCTCTCTGCCTGCCTCTCTGCCTAATTGTGATCTCTCTCTGTCAAATAAATAAATAAAATCTTAAAAAAAAACCAAACAGATCAAGGGGCGCCTGGGTGGCTCAGTCAGTTGGGCATTGGCCTTTGGCTCAGGTCATGATCTTGGGGTCCTGGGATGGGGCCCCTTGTTAGGGTCCCTGCTCCGCGGGGAGCCTGCTTCTCCTGCTCCCTTTGCCCCTCCCCCTTCTCAAAAAAAAAAAGAAAAGAAGAAAATCCTTAGGAGTAAATTCAACGGAAGGAAGTGAAAGACTTGCACACTGAAAACTATAAAAACTGATGAAAGATAAGGAAGACATAAGTAAGTGGAAAGGCATCTCGGTTCCTGTACTCTGTACTTTGCAAAGTGTTTTCACAGAGAACACCTCATTTGAGCCTGATGCCAACAGGAGGCAACCGAGGCCCCAAGAGGGCTGCGTCAGAAGCTGGAGGCTCGGCTGCTCCGTGGCCGGGGATTAGATACTGGGCGTCCGACGCAGCCCTCAGCCTCTCCCGACGACCTTACTCGGAAGGCAGACCACAACTTCACGAGCGCCAACAGCATAAACTGTAGTAGGTCCACGGGTTGGGTGCCCTTTCAAGGGACCACCACTGCAGGCGACAATCTCGGCGGAAGGTAATGTACACATAAGACCAGGACATCTCATGTTAACAGGATTATAGACGTGATGTGTGACATACACACATACACTCATACCACTGCTTAACCCTCTTCAGTGGCCTCAGGCTCAAATCCACCCCCCGCCGGCAGTCAAGGTCACCGGCCAGCCCCCCTCTAGGCCCTTCATGCCGTTGCCCACCTCCAACTCCATGCTCTGGCTGTGCTTGGCTCCTTGTGGTTCCCCGTGTGGGCCGTGCCCTAGGATACGAGCCCTCCCCTTCTGCTTTATTAAAATCAAGCTAATATTCCCATCTTAGTCTAGGCATCACTTCCTCCAGGAGGTCTTCCCTGAAAGCACATGCGCATGAGCACACATATAGGACTGCTGGTCAACTGTATTTCCATGGTTCCCTAGGCGTCTGTTTCACTTATTTGTCCATCCAACTTCTACACAACAAGCTCTGCAAGGGCGAGGCATGAACCCAGCGTCCCCGGGTACCGACCGACCAGTGCGGGGCCAGGCACACAGGAAATGCTCAATGCACACTAAAGCAGTTCTGGCTGATCGGGAAACCTTAAACTACGACTTTCAGTGATTCTTCAACTCCACTTTGCTGTCTGCAACTGAAAATTTCCCCGCTGGTGTTCTTCAGTAGTAACACACGTGAAATTCACAAGGATATTTAAAAGGCTCAATGTATGGTACAACGTTGAAGGAAGAGGACTATCTTTACCAATAAACAGCGTGGAGCTGACCCACAACTTTCTGGGACATTGACCCCTCAGCCAGCAATAGAGGGAAGAACGGAAGTGTCTGAAACTCGAGGATGACTCAGTAATGTGCTTTTCCTCAAAGAGCAACAGGCATGTGAGTACGGCCTGTGGTGGGAGGCCTATTGATGGCAGGCATCGGGGAGATGGAAGGGCGCCCGTCTCAGGCACCCAGCAGAGGAGACAGGCTGCAAAGACAGCCTAGGTGACAGCCCGGCACTCAGGTCTGGCCCAAGGGAAGTGTGACGGTCAGTCTCATACGTCAGTCTGGAGAGGCCACAGCCCTGTTATTCAATCAGACACTAACCCAGGCATGGCCTTGAACCTATTTGATAAATGTGATTTAAGTTTATGTTTATAATCAGTTGATTTTAGGTAAGGAAGATTATCCTGCATAATCTAGATTTCAATCAGTTGAAAGTCCTTAAGAACAGAAGTGAGGAGGGGCGCCTGGGTGGCTCAGTGGGTTAAAGCCTCTGCCTTCGGCTCAGGTCATGATCTCAGGGTCCTGGGACAGAGCCCCGCATCGGGCTCTCTGCTCACCAGGAGCCTGCTTCCTGCCTCTCTGCCTTCTTGTGATCTCTCTCTCTCTGTCAAATAAATAAATAAAATCTTAAAAAAAAAAAAAAAAAAAGAACTGAGGCTTCCCAACAGATGGAACTGTACTTAGGCATAGCAACTTTGTGCCAGAAAGTTCTAGCCTGGCCTTCATGATGACTAGAAATACAGATCCCGGACTCGCCTTCCCAGCTCCACAACCGTGCAAAGCCAGTTCCTTGTAGTAACCCCTGAATATGTATCTCATGCTGGTTCTGGATCTCTGATGGAAGCCTGACGGCTAACAGGAAGGCAGGCAACCTTCTGAAAGTGGGGAGAAAAAGGAGGCTCAGGCTGGAACTGGATTAGAGAGCAGGGCCATGCATGTCAAAGGCTCTGGACTCTTCCAGAGAAGCTAAGGGGAGCTACAGAGGGATCTGAGCAGATGACGAGCAGGATCAGATGTGCATTTCAGATGTCGTTCATTCTTCTAACTGGGGGATGGAGAACGGATTGGAGTGTTCAGGGCCTGCCAGGGGGAGGCACCACAAAAAAGGGAAGAAATTGAAGCCATAACTCAGATAAGAATTGGTAAGATCTCAGGTGGACAAGGGTCTGGCAGGAAAAACAGAAAGAAATGCGTTGGGAGAGACAGAGGAGTTAAGCCTCACAGAACCTGGTGACCTAATGGCCCGAAGTCTGAGGAAGAGGGCGGAGGAATCCAAGCTGATTTCCAGGTTCCTGGTTCTTCTCAGCCTACTGGATCTCAGTGCCACGTGGCAGCAACTAGAAGTGTGTTTTCTCATCTCTCGGTTGTTAAATCAAAACATGGGGCTAGAAACACTCATGAACTACCCAGAGGCTACATACAGATCATCCAGACTGGTAAAAATAATAGGCCCACAAGACATCCTGTTGTGAGCCCTTTGGCTCTTTTGGATGGAACCCTACAGCTGCCCCTGCACAGAATAAGGAGAAAGGTAACATCTGGCAGAACAAAGCCAGAAAAACAAGGCTGGGAAGATCCTGGTAGGAAGGAGGGAGGTGAGAGCAGGGACATGGCCCAAGCAGCTGTTTCTGCCATTTCCTGGGCCTGGAATGGACCCAAGGCATGGTGGGAGTCCTAGAGCCTCCCAGGGAGAGTGAGGACCAGGGCACGGGCTGGGGGGAGATGCCACAACCTTCCCAGGACCCTGGGAAGACTGTTAGTGGATAGAGAGGAAGGTAAGAACCCCACGTAACACCAGCGGATCACAGACTAATGTCCGTTTCCTGACTGCAAACTGGGGGAAATTACCCCATCTTCCCACCCGACAGAAGAAAAGGAATAATCCATCTAGAAAAGACTGGGGATATGTCAGTATCTATCCGGGAGAAAGAAGAGATGGAGCTGGGGCGCCTGGGGGGCTCAGTCGTTAAGCGGCTGCCTTCGGCTCAGGTCACGATCCCTGGGATCCAGTCCCACATGGGGCTCCCTACCCGGCAGGAAGCCTGCTTCTCCCTCTCCCACTCCCCCTGCTTGTGTTCCCTCTCTCGCTGTGTCTCCTTCTATCAAATAAATAAATAAAATCTTAAAAAAAAAAAAAAGAAGAGATGGAGCAGAGGTATTTGTTCTTGGTGACTGTCTGAACCATTCTGACGCGACCATCAGTTTCTCCGCAGGCCAAACACTCCTCATCACCAGAGTGACATTTTAAAAGAGGGAAACACATGAGGTGCCTGGGTGGCTCAGTGGGTTGAGCCTCTGCCTTCAGCTCAGGTCATGATCTCAGGGTCCTGGGATCGAGCCCCGCATCGGGCTCTCTGCTCGGCGGGGAGCCTGCTTCCCCGCCTCTCTCCGCCGGCCTCTCTGCCTACTTGTGATGGCTCTCTCTGTGTCAAATAAATAAATAAAATCTTTAAAAAAGAAAAAGAAATCCAGATATATCAGTAAAGAAAACCAGCCAACCGTGAGACAAAGGATCAGAGAATTGGTCAGAAACGACCACAAAACAAGTAATAAATGGCAATAAATACATATCTATCAATAATTACTTTGAATCTAAATGAACTAAATACTCCAATCAAAAGACACAGGGTGTCAGAATGGATTAAAAAACATTTAATGTTGCCTACACGCTGCCTACAAGAGACTCACTTCAGACCTAGTGACACCTGCAGATTCAAAGTGAGGGGATGGAGAAACATTCACCATGTAAACGGATGTCAAAAGGAAGCCAGAGGAGCAATACTTACATTGGAAAACTAGACTTTATTTTTTTTCTGACAGAGTCGACTTTAATTTCTTTAAAGATTTTATTCATTTATTTGAGAGAGAGAGACAGAGACAGAGCGAGCACTAGGCAGGGGGAAGGACAGAGGCAGAGGGAGAAGCAGACTCCCTGCTGGGCAGGGAGCCCTGTGTGATGTGGGGCTCATCCCAGGACCCTGGGATCATGACCTGAGCTGAAGGCAGCCACTTAACCAACCGAGCCAGGCACCCCCACTCTCACCACTTTTATTCAACATAGTACTGGAAGTCCTAGCCATGGCAATCAAACAAAAAGAAATAAAAGGCACCCAAATTGGTAAGAAAGAAGTAAAACTTTAACTACTTACGAATGACAGGATACTATATATAAAAAAACAAAAAGACCCCACCAAAAAACTCCTAGAAAAATTCAGTAAAGTCATAGGATACAAAATCAATCTACGGAAATTTATTGCATTTCTATACACCAGTAATAAAGCAGCAGAGAGAGAAATTAAGAAAACAATCCCTTTTACAATTGTACCCAAAACAGTAAAATACCCAGGAATAAACGTAACCAAAGAGGCAAAAGACCTGTACTCTGAGAATCATAAAACACCAATGAAAGAAACTGAACACAATATAATGAAACAGGAAGACATTCCATGTTCATGGATTGGGAGAACAAATATTGTTAAAATGTCTATATTACCCAAAGCAATCTACACATTTAATGCAATCCCTATCAAAATACCAACCGCATTTTTCACAGAACTAGAACGAACATTCCTAAACTTTGTATGGAACCACAAAAGACCCGGAATAGCCAAAGCAATCTGGAAAAAGAAAAGCAAAACAGGAAGCATCAAAATTCCAGACTTAAAGGTATATTACAAAGCTGTAGTAATTAAAACAGTATTGTACCAGCACAAAAATAGACACATAGAGCACAGAACAGAATAGACAACTCAGAAATAAACCCACAATTATATGGTCAAATTGATCTTTGACAAAGCAGGAAAGACTATTCAATGGGAAGAAGTCTCTGAAACAAATGGTGTTGGGAAAACTGGACAGCAACATGCAAAAGAATGAAACTGAACCACTTTCTTATACCACACACAAAAATAAACTCCAAATGGATTAAAGACCTAAATGTGAGACCTGCAACCATAAAAATCCTAGAGAGTAAAAGTAATCTCTCTGATGTCCGCCATTCAAGTTTTTTCTGTATGTGTCCCCTGAGGCAAGAGAAACAAAAGCAAAAATGAACTATTAGGACTACATCAAAATAAAAAAGCTTCTCGGGCGCCTGGGTGGCTCAGTCAGTTAAGCATTTGCCTTCTGCTTGCTTGGGTCATGATCCCAGGGTCCTGGGATTGAGCCCCATGTCAGGCCCCTGCTCGGCAAGAAGCCTGCTTCTCCCTCTCCCACTCCCCCTGCTTGTGTTCCCTATCTAGCTGTCTCTCTCTCTGTTAAAAACAAACCAAAATGGGGCGCCTGGGTGGCTCAGTAGGTTAAAGCCTCTGCCTTCGCTCGGGTCATGATCTCGGGGTCCTGGGATCGAGCCCCACATCAGGCTCTCTGGTCAGCAGGGAGCCTGTTTTCCCCTTCTCTCTGCCTGCCTCTCTGCCTGCTTGTGATCTCTCTCTCTCTGCCAAATGAATAAATAAAATCTTTAAAAAAAAAAACCAAAAAAACAAAAACAAAAAAACCACAAACTTAAAATAGATAAGTAAATAAAATCTTAAAAAAAATAGATGAACAGATAAAGGAGATATGGTATACATATACAATGGAGTATTACTAAGCCATAAAAAAGAATGGAATCTTGGCATTTGCAACAACATGGATGGGACTGGAGAATATAACGGTAAGAGAAATAAGTCAGTCAGAGACAATACCATATGATTTTACTCATATATGGAATTTAAGAAACAAATGAACAGCTCTGGTCATGATCTCAGGGTCCTGGGATAGAGCCCCACATAGGGCTCTCCGCTCAGAAGGGAACCTGCTTCCCCCTCTCTCTCTGCCTGCCTCTCTGCCTACTTGTGATCTCTCTCTCTCTGTCAAATAAATAAAATCTTAAAAAAAAAAAAGAAACAAATGAACAAAGTTAAAAAAAAAAGGAGAGAGAGAGAGAGGAAAAAAGCAAGAAATAGACTCTTCACTATAGAGATCAAACTGATGGTCACCAGAGGGGAGGTGGGTGGGGGATGGGTGAAATAGGTGATGGGGATTAAGGAATGCACTTGTCATGATGAGCACGAGGTTATTAAAATAAAAACTTAAAGGGCACCTGGGTGGCCCAGTCAGTTAAGTGTCTGACTGTTGCTCTCAACTCAGGTCTTGATCTCAGGGTCATGAGTTCAAGTTTCACGTTGGGCTCCATGCTGAGCATGGAGCCTACTTTAAATTAATTAATTAAAGGGGGCGCCTGGGTGGCTCAGTGGGTTAAGCTTCTGCCTTCGGCTCAGGTCATGATCTCGGGGTCCTGGGATCGAGCCCCGCATCGGGCTCTCTGCTCGGCAGGGAGCCTGTTTCCCCCTCTCTCTCTGCCTGCCTCTCTGCCTACTTGTGATCTCTCTCCCTCTCTCTGTGTCAAATAAATAAATAAAATTAAAAAAAAAGTTAATTAATTAAAAATAAAATAAAAACAAAAACAAATAGAAAAAATAGACAGGGGATGAGGGGTTGGGCGAGCCTGGTGGTGGGTATTGAGGAGGGCACATATTGCATGGAGCACTGGGTGTGGTGCATGAACAATTAATCTTGTACCACTGAAAAAATAAAATAAACATATTTGGGGGAAAAAAAGAAAAAACTGACACATACATATATAAAAGAGGAAAAGATGGGGATTAAAAACTCATTAATGGGGTTTTGCTTCCAATAATGATGGATGAGTTCCTTAGACCAACCCTCTTGGAAATAACAACTATACAAAATATAATATACAAAAATATACAAAATCGGACAAAATATAAAAAACCCTTACCTGAAGGCACTTAAAAGCAACCCAAACCAGGTAGAAACTGGGGGCGAGGTCCTCTTGGAGGGAAATGGCACTAGTTAAGTGTCCCATTTTTTACAGGTCTTCACCTTAGGGCGGCCCCAGGAGGAGCCAGGTCAGGAGGCTAAAACTTTGGTAGAAACCTACAGTATTCTTGGCCTAAAGAGTCTCAGGACCCAGTCTGGAGTGGCTACAACAGCAGAAAAGTGATGCTGGAACGGCCTGAGCCACAGAGGTGGAACCTCAAGTTCTGCACATAAACTCTGCCTGACCCTCTGACCGAAACATGAGCTATGCACGCACAGGGCCTAAGCAGCCTACCTTAAGAGATTTTAGCTCCCATTTAGTGCAGGGGAGGTAGAATTTAGAGTTTTTAATCGAGCCCAATTGCCTGATAAAATAAACAAACAAAATAATGAACACTCTACAGAGGAGCGTAACAATCTAGAGTCTCTAAAACATACCACTCGTGTCAGAGATGTCATCTACAACTCTAAACAATATAGAAACAGTACAATGTGACCCATTCAAAAGAAAAGGCGGGGCGCCTGGGTGGCTCAGTCCGTTAAGTGTCTGCCTTTGGCTCAGGTCATGATCCCGGGGTCCTGGGATGGACTCCACTGCATGCATGGGACTCCTTGCTCAGCCGGGAGCCTGCTTCTCCCTCTGTCCCTCCCCACTGCTTGTGCTCTCTCTCTTAAATGAATAAATAAAATATTTTTTAAAATTATAAGATAAAATAAAATAATTCCATTTATAATAGCTTCCAAAAACATAAAGATCTTTGGAAGATAAATTTAACAAAAGATATTCATGCCCTGAACCCTAAAAAGTACAAGCCATTGCAAAAAAAAAAAAAAAATAAGAATACTCAGAGATATACCACATTCATGGATTGCTAAAATGTCAGATCATTCCAGTTTGCCTGGGACTGAAGGAATTCATTTCTAAAGATGCAAGACTATTATTTCTAAAGCCAAGGCAGTCTTCGGCAAATCAGGATGAATTTCTCATCTAACTTAAAACTGATCTATTGTTTCAACACAATAGATTTTTTTTTTTAAGGAACTGACAAACTGAATCTAAAATTTATGTGGAAAAACAGAATCTACAGTAACCAAAACAATTCTGAGGAAGAACAAAGCTGAAAGGTTCACAATAACTAATTTCAAGTCTTACTATAAAGTACAATAAGATAGTATGTTGTTAATAAAATGACAGACTCAAGATCAATGGAAATAGATCCCCACATATATACTCAGTTGATTTTTAACAGACAATTAAATGGAGAAAGGCTAATCTTTTCACTAAGTTGTCCTTAAATAATTAGACACGCATATGTAGAAAAGTGAACCTCACCCACCATACCATTCACAAAAATTAACTTGAAATAGATAACAGTCCTAAATGTAAAACCAAAAATCTATAAAACTTCTAGAAGAAAATACAAGAGAAAATCATTGAGTTGGGCAAAATTTCTTTATAGAGGATACAAAAAGTATGATCTATACAGGAAAAAAAAAGGGTAAGTTAGATTTAATCAAAATTTAAAACTTCACTCCAAAAGATACTACTGAAAAATTGAACAGGCAAGCTGCAGGCTAGACCATATTCACAAAGCATATATCTAACAAAGGACTGGTATTCAGGATATATAAAGAACTCCTACAATGCTATAATAATGAAATAATAAATAATAATAAAAAAAAATACTACCCAGGGATGCCTGACTGAGTCAGTTGGAAGAACATGTGACTCTTGATTTCAAGGTCATGAGTTCAGTCCCACACTGGGTGTAGAGATTTCTTAAATATGGGGTGCCTGAATGGCTCAGTCAGTTAAGCTTCTGGCTCTTGA
Organism: Nasua narica; assembly: GCA_028533885.1. Lineage (NCBI taxonomy): Eukaryota > Metazoa > Chordata > Mammalia > Carnivora > Procyonidae > Nasua > Nasua narica. Next base: position 24,219,464 of record CM052812.1, on the reverse strand, counting down.
TTTTGGCTCAGGTCATGATCTCAGGGTCCTGGAGTTGAGGCCCACGTGGGGCTCCACATTCAGCCTGGAGTCTGCTTGGGATTCTTTCTCTCTTCCTCTTCCTCCCCTTTTGTCCTTCCCCTTTTGTCCCTCCCCTTGCCTGCTCACTCAAGCACTCTCTCAAATTCATAAATAAAATCTTTAAAATATAAAATAAAAAGCATACTACCCATTTTTTTAAAAAGGGCATAATATATGTACAGATATTTTGAAGTTGATAAGCACATGAAAAAATGTGGTCAATAACATCAGGGAGTGCAGTAAGATACCGCCAGAATATCTGAAATTAGAAAGACTGACAACATCAAATGTTGGCAAAGATGCAGAATCACTCTGGAAAAAGGTTCCTTAAAACTAAACATAACCGGGGTGCCTGAGTGGCTCAGTGGGTTAAAGCCTCTGCTTTCAGCTCAGGTCATGATCTCAGGGTCCTGGGATCGAGCCCTGCATCGGGCTCTCTGCTCGGCAGGGAGCCTGCTTCCTCCTCTCTCTCTGCCTGCCTCTCTGCCTACTTGTGATCTCTCTCTGTCAAATAAATAAATGAAATCTTAAAAAACAACAACAACAAAAAAACTAAACATAACCTCAGTGAGTCAGCAATTCCTTTTTTAGGTAATGACCCAAAAGAAATAAATGCCTAAAAAAAACTTGAATGTGAATATTCATGGAAGCTTTACTCATGATAACCATAAAGTGGAAACATCCCAGGGATCCATCTATAGGAAAACGGATCAACTGTGGTATAGTCATAAAATGCAATTCTTCTCAACAATAACAAGTAACAAACTAGTAACACAACAGAGATGAATCTCAGCTACATTAAACTGAGTGAAAGAATCCTCATACAGGGACGCCTGGGTGGCTCAGTTGGTTGAGCAACTGCCTTTGGCTCAGGTCATGATCCCAGCGTCTTGGGATCGGGTCCCGCATCGGGCTCCTTGCTCTGCAGGGAGCCTGCTCCTCTCTCTGCCTCTGCCTGCCTCTCTGCCTGCCTGTGTTCTCTCTGTTAAATGAATAAATAAAATCTTTTAATAAAAAAAAAAAAAAGAATCCTCATACAGGAGACAAACCATAAGAGACTCCTAAACTCACGAAACAAACTAAGGGTGGCTTGGGGGTAGAGGGGTAGGGATAGGGTGGCCGGGTTATGGACATTGGGGAGGGTATGTGCTACGGTAAGTGCTGTGAAATGTGTAAGCCTGATGATTCACAGACAGGTACCCTTGGGGCAAATAATACATTACATGTTAATTAAAAAAAAAAAAGAAAGAATCCTCATACAACAAAACATTCTATATGATTCCACCTACATGAAGTTCTTGAACAGGCAAAATTATTTTATGGTTAAAAAAAATCAGGTTCTCAGTGTGGGGCCGAGCTGACTGAGAAGGCGCAAGAAGGAACTTTGTGGGGTAATGGTAACATTCTAAATTCTGCGAGGAAGTTGGGTTACGTTCATGTGGGTATTTGAAAAAATCCGCCAAATACCACACTTACGGGGCTCTTGGCTGGCTCAGTCAGTAGAGTGTGAGACTCTTGATCGTGGGGTTGTGGGTTCGAGCCCCATGATGGGTGTAGAGATTACTTAAAAATAAAATCTTTGTTTAAAAATGATACACTTAAGGGGCGCCTGGGTGGCTCAGTGGGTTAAAGCCTCTGCCTTCAGCTCAGGTCATGATCTCAGGGTCCTGGGATTGAGCCCCGCATCGGGCTCTCTGCTCAGCAAGGGGCCTGCTTCCCCCTCTCTCTCTGCCTGCCGCTCTGGCTACTTGTGATCTCTCTCTGTCAAATAAATAAATAAAATCTTTAAAAAAATGATACTCTTGTGATTCGTGCATTTCACTAAATGAAAATTTGACCTTAAATATTCCATTAGCTATTAAACCCCAGAAGATGCCCTACCGCCTTCCAAGGTGGGATTTTAGAAACAAGGCAGGACCACTTCCTCTCCTCACCATCTCTACCCACTCCCCCTATGGCATTCCCTAAATCACCGGATAAGCCAGAACAACACTTCAGATATTTGTCCAACTCCTGCACCATCAGGGCCCTGGTACCCTTGAGCTGTTCCTCCTCTCTCAAACCAGATCCCACAGTAGATTCTAAGATCAGTCATTCACGCCTAGCATAAATTAGTGACTGGCCTCTATTCTTCTGGGCCCTTTCAATTTTGCCTCAGTATCTTTCTGTGCTCAGAGATATTTCAGGGAGCAGGAAGGAGGGACACATACAGAGGTGGCAAGATCCTTCTATCAACTCCCCTTCACCAGCCTAACCTGCCTGATCTCCAGTAACCCCCAAAACACACCCCGGGGAACTCTCGCCCAAGACATCACAGGCAGAGCCTGCAGTGCCCATACATCACAGTGGGTTGGAGAAGACTCCGTATGAACCAGCTTCTAGAACATAGCCTCCCACTCAGCTATCCCCCCTTGAACTGAATATGGAGGACCCAGGCTGACTCTGTTTCCTCCTTGAACACAAGCAGCTCTAAATGAAATATGCATTAAAACACAGACCCACCTAGAACGGTACCCAGCACGTGAATGAATGAATGAATGAATGAAGCAAATACTTAGAAAGAGCCACAGGCATTTTTATTCAATGGTAACAGATGGAAGGCCATGCTACGGGTGAGAGAGCAAGGGACACCCAGCTGTAAATTTCAGGAGAAAAGACCAAACTGTTTGGCCAAGTGGCCTTCCCTCCCTAACCCCTGGGAAGCCGTCATTAACCTTTCACCTCCCCAGGAGGTGTGGTCCCAGAGTAACAACAGATTCAACCAAACAAACACAGGCGTCCCCCACCCCTAACCACCTGCAGTGGCTCAGCTTCCGGGGCAAATATTCCCCCCCCTTCCAGAGTCACCCCTTTCATTTGTTAATGTCACTTGCTTATTAAAAACAAAAAAGACAGGAGCACCAGAGCACAAAAGAAGACTTAACTCCAGGTCATCACGCTAAAGATCCTATGTCCTCCTTTTTAGGGGAATGCCCTCAGCCAGGGAACTATTTTTCTCACCAGAGGGAAGTTGAGGTGGAGAATCAAGAGGGAAAGAAAAAGCACAGAACGTGGAGAAAACAAACTCCTTAGGCCTTAAATTCAGGGGTGCACTGGAAACTCAGGTCTCCCTTATGTGCTCAGCCTCATATCTTACAAGGCCCCAGGAGTTCCAGGTCCAGAAGTCCAAGAGAACCCACGAGAGCATCATGGATTTACAATGCTGGTGGCCAACCCCATCTGTTTTTTCTGAGCTGGCTAGCAGCATTCGCTATGTCCAAATGCTTTTATATGGGAGTAAATGAGCCTTAAAAAAAAAAAAAAATCTACACCAAAGGGATTAAATTGATCTGACCAAATTGACCCTTTGTGTCTTTTGCTTTTTGCATTTTGTGCGTTTGCTCTTTGCCACAGAATAACAGTACCGCAAGAGTGCACAGCTGCTCTTCCCTTGCCTTCCTGGAAGCGCATTTCAGCTTCTGAAAGTCAACGCTGCCAGATTCAGGAAAGCAAGGGAGCTGAAACTTCCAATTTCTTTAGGGGAAGGCAGCTCCTCCTGCCTTCACCACATTCTGGGACTCTTGAGATGGCCCAGGAGCTGCTTTGACCCTCTCCTCTGATCTGACTTAAGGATCCCAAGTTAGACTAGTAAGGATCAACTCTATTCGAAATAAACTCCCCATCCATATGCATCCATTTGGCCTGCATCAAATATCTTTCTCCATTTGGTTCTTCAAATTGTCCTATTAGGTGGTTTTGTAGGAATTCCAGCTAAACGTCCAAATTCTCATCAGGACTCTGTTAAAAACTTCAGAGTCATTCCTTTTAAGAGACCCAAGTCAGGGGCGCCTGGGTGGCTCAGTTGGTTAAGCAACTGCCTTCAGCTCAGGTCATGATCCCGGGGTCCTGGGATCGGGTCCCACATCGGGCTCCCAGCTCCACGGGGAGTCTGCTTCTCCCTCTGACCTTCTACCCTCATGCTCTCTCTCACTGTCTCTATCTCAAATAAATAAATAAAATCTTTAAAGAGACCCAAGTCAGGGAGGGTGACCTAGCATAAAGAGCAGTGTTATAGGGGTGCCTGGGTGGTTAAAGCCTCTGCCTTCAGCTCAGGTTGTGATCTCAGGGTCCTGGGATCCAGCCCCGCATCGCATCGCATCGCATCGCATCACATGGCATCAGGCTCTCTGCTCAGTGGGGAGCCTGCTTCCTCCTCTCTCTCTGCCTGCCTCTCTGCCTACTTGTGATCTCTCTCTGTCAAATAAATAAATAAAAATCTTAAAAAAAAAAAAAAAGACCAGTGTTATCGCAGCACACTCCACAGAATACCACGTCCCTAGCATCCTGACTTGTGCTTCGAGGCAGCATTATCCAGCGGGTGGAGGGCTGGAGCACCTGGTGGGTGCTCAGGGCCAACCCAGGAGCCACTGTTCACCACTGCTCACTGGGCCCCAGGTGGTGGCACCGTGGATGCCCTGGCTTAGCACAAGTGCTCTGTCACCCTGGGGTCCAGACCCCCAACTCCACCCTCTCTCTCTCTGCGATCCTCTATGCTCACCCTTTGAAAGGGGGTGGGCGAACCAGAGAACGCAACTCCTAATTCAAACCAGAAAAGCGGTGCACACAGAACTAAAAAGTTTTTCATCCAGCCCGTCTGAAAGACTCCCTTCCCTGTGAGAATTCTGGCTTGGCGACTTGGCTCTCCGCTTTTAGGGTGAGAAAGCTATTTTCTTCACTAACTCCTGCAAGGAAAAGGAGATGAAATGTGTGTGTGTGGCTTTGCCAGTGAGTTCTCTTTTGCGTTTAACGTTAGAAAAAGTGGGGCAGGGGTACCAGATAGGACTGGAATGCGCGGAGATGAAAAGCCAAGGTTTGGCCTCCGCGTGGTTGAGATATCGGCGGAGGATACACAAGGAGGGCCTCTTGCTAACCCCCCATTCCCACCCCACTTCCCTTCTCCCTGGGGACTGAAACAAATGTGTTTTATTTGCTCCATCGAGAAGAGGAGGATTTATGGACTGAGAGAGGGGTTTCTCGGTAGGAGTCAAAATTCAGGGCTGCAGCAACTGGCGACTTGTCAACAGCACACGATCAGATGGCCGTCCCCACCCTCACACAAACGCAAACAAGCCAGACCGCTGCAGAGGGCCGCCGGGCCCGCCTCAGTGCAGCGGTGGGTGTCAAAGGCCGCTTCATGGTGCAGTGGTTTCAAATGAAGCTATTTTACACAAGCAAAAAGTTGCTCTCTTCTAACAAACGGGCTCTCCGAGAAGACTGAAAAGAAGGAATCTTCTCTCTTTAGCTAATGGGATGGGATGTGTTCGGAGCACCGTTTGTCATTTCTTCTTCCTAAGCAGTTAATGACCCCAAACGTTCCACTAGGCCCTGAGCCAACCCCCACCACACCACCCAATACAGAAGGGCATAGAAACCACGCACTGCTGTCCGCTCCAAGCCTGGAACTTAAAAAAAAAAAAAAAAAGTGACCAGTTCAGTAGTCCCCTTCCTAAGCGCCCCCATGGCATGGTGCCAGGACAGAGGCCCCCGTCTCCAGACCCCAGTCCCGGTGCCCCGGCCTCCCCAGGGCATCACTTTTCTAAGTAGAAAGTTCCTTCCGCCGGGAACCTGTTGGCTCCACCCGCTGAAAGAGCTGAGAAATGGAGGCATCCTGGAGTTGGCTCCAGGCCTATCTCGGGGCCCGAGCTTCAGCGTCCCGGCAGGAGAGAAGGTCCCGGGAGGTCCCGGGAGGACAGCCCTCCCGCAGCAGCCAGGTGGCCGCCCAGCCCCTCTTCCCCCGGCTCCCGCGGCTTGGGAGCGGAGCCCGGGCCGCACCCGCCCCGGCGGCCAGGGCTCGGTCTTCGCGGCTGGCGCGGGGCGCCCCACCCGTCCGGGCCCCGCACTCACCCACCGCCCGGATGCGGAAGCCGCGCGGGGGGCGCAGCGCCCGGCGGCACCAGGCGTCGCGCAGCACCTGCAGGCTGGCGGGGGGCGCGTGCACCAGCAGCACCCCGCGCCGCAGCCAGCCCTGGAAAGCCAGCCGCGAGGCGGCGCGCGCCAGCCGCGAGTTCCAGAAGCAGCGCGCGTTGGCTCGACGGAAGGCGCGGAAGACCGCGCGCCCGCCGGGCTCCTCGGCGCCCGCCGCCGCCTCCGGCGCCTCCAGCCTGCACAGCACCAGCGCCAGGGAGCCCGGCGCCAGCTGCACCGGCCGGGCCATGCAGCCGCGGGAGGCCGGGGCCCCAGCCTAGCGCATGTCCGGGCGCGGCGGGCGCGCGGCACCGGCGGCCCGGAGCGCCGCACGCCGGGCGGGAGGCAGCGGCCGACTGCGCGCGGGACCCGCTGCCGGGGGAACGGACTCCGGGGGGCGGGGCCGGCGGCGCCCGGCGGCTCGGGGGGCGGGACGCGCGGCTGGAGGGAGG
>CM052812.1:24169499-24212509 GCA_028533885.1 Nasua narica | reverse complement strand
AGGAAAACGAAAAAACAAAAAATTCCCAACTACCCAGGAATGAAAAAGAATAGCACTAGAAGGACTCCTGGGTGGCTCAGTGGTTAAGCGTCTGCCTTTGGCTCAGATCAAGATCCTGGAGTTTCAGGATCGAGCCCCACATCAGCCTCCCTGCTCAATGGGGAGTCTGCTTTTCCTTCTGACCCTCCCTTTCTCATGCGCTCTCTTTCAAATAAATAAATAATCTTAAAAAAAAAAAAAGATTAGCACTGGAAAAACAAAGAAGGCTAGTGAACCTTCAAACAGAGATGGGAAGCTATACACTTTGGTCTTGCTTTCAGGATTGTGGCATTGCTCCTCTCACTAGGACAAAGAATCACACTGAGAATGTTAAGATGTATGCGTTGCCTTTTATGGATCTTTATTTACTTGTTTGAGGGGGGAGGGGCAGAGGGAGAGAGAGAATCTCAAGCGGACTCCCTGCCAAGCGCAGAGCCCCTCGCAGGGCTCCATCCCAGGACCGTGAGATCACAACCTGAGCTGAAACCAAGAGTCAGACATTTAACTGACTGAGCCACACTCCCCACCCCGTGCCACTTTGTGTTATTACCTTTATTTATTTATTTTAAGATTTTATTTATTTATTTATTTGACACAGAGAGAGAGAGAGAGAGAGACAGTGAGAGAGGGAACACAAGTAGGGGGAGTGGGAGAGGGGGAAGCAGGCTTCCCATCATGCAAGGAACCTGAGGCGGGGCTCCATCCCAGGACCTTGAGATCAGGACCCCAGCCCCCCAGGCGCCCCCAGAGTACAAATATCTTTTTTTTAAGGATTTTATTTATTTTTTTGACAGAGAGAGAGATCACAAGTAGGCAGAGAGGCAGGCAGAGAGAGAGGGGGAAGCAGGCTCCCCGCTGAGCAGAGAGCTTGATGTGGGGCTCGATCCCAGGACCCTGAGATCATGACCTGAGCGGAAGGCAGAGGCTTTAACCCACTGAGCCGCCCAGGCGCCCCCAGAGTACACATATCTTGATTGGCACTGAGAATCGTCTAGAATTGTTGAATCATTGTATTGATTGTAACTTAATGAAACTAATATAACACTCTCTGTTAACTATATCTGAATTTAAAAAAGAATTATGGCATAAAAATGAATAAAAGGAAATAAAATAATAGAATAAAATAAAATAAACAAAGCAGAGGCCACAAACTCAGAGGATCCACAGATGGTGGGCCACATCTGGCCCACTGCGCTTTTGTATGGCTTGTAAGCTAAAGATAATTTTTACATTTTTAAATGCTTGGAAAAAAAGAAAAGAAAAGGACTATTTCTTGACACGTGAAAACTAGATAAAACTCAATCTTCCGTGTCCGTCCAGTTATGTGGGAAGATCGGCACGCTCAGTCAGGAACCCATAAGCTGGGGCTGCTTCTGTCGTCGAGTCGTGCGGTTGCCACAAAGCCTTTACGGTCTGTGAGGCTGAAACTATTTCTTCTCGGCCCTTTACAGAGAAAGTTTGCACAGTCCCAGTCTAGAGCCCCATCCACGCCCAGGCTCCCTTGCAGAACAGGGTCAGACATATGGAAAGTATCCTTGGAGCGCGATTGGTAGGCCTCTGGGCCTCCTTGGGCCAATTCCGTTGCTTTCCACATGGGCTGCTGCTGGAAGAGGGGGGAACGGGAGCTGGCCCCCCCCCCCGCGGCGTCCTCGAGCCAGCATGCTGAGTTGGGGGGGGGACGACTGTGGGGGAGGGGGCGGAGGGGCAATTTAGTTCCTCTTCTCGCTGCCTGCTCAATCATGGCCTCTCAGCTCAGCCTGTCAACAGGGAGACCAATTAGTGCCAATTTCTATGCGAAAGGCGTTTCCTAAAGGCAAGACTGAGATCACCACCTCGTTTCACACAAACAGTTCGGGGTCACAAGGTTAACCTGGGTTAGATTCAAACCAGGGCTTGAAAAGGGAAAGGCAGCCCTCTTACCAATCCTTGGAGCTCTCCGGACTCCTTAGGAAAAAAGTGTCAAAGAATTCACTTCATTTACCAGACGGGGACCTAACATTTCGGGGGGAAACAGCCAATACACCCTACAAATTTCATATCCCTCTACAAGATTACTCTCAGATTTCCCACAGATGTTTATGGCAAAACTTTATTGGAGCCATATGTAGCAATCAGTTTCCTCGGAATTCAAGAGCATCAGAGAGAGCAGGCCTTCCACTCCAGAGTTCTGAATTTTTTTAAAAATCAGAGACCCACCTCTAAGAGCCAGTGAGTTCTCAAAGCACATTTCTTACAAGTGAAAATATTCTGTTGCGTGAGGGCAAAGATGCATTTATGGGCAAACGTGGTTGTTGTTGTTTAAGATTTATTTTATTTTATTTATTTATTTTAAAGATTTTATTTACTTGAGAAAGAGAGAGAGAGAGCATGGGGGAAGGGGCAGAGGAAGAAGCAGTCTCCTCACTGAGCAGGGAGCCCAATGTGGGGCTGGATCCCAGGATCCCAGGATCATGACCAGAGCCAAAGGCAGACGCTCAACTGACTGAGCCACCCAGCTGCCCTGGCAACTGTGTTTTATACTAGGTTGTCTACAAATTTACTATAAATAAATGTGTATGTTTATGTTAGAACATTTTAACAAAACGAGCAGAGCATACCCTTTGTTGGATCGTTTCATAAAGAATATCTCTTTTTCTTTTTTGGCAACTCATAGTTTGTTATTCCAAAGACTCTCAGAATTTTTTTCAAATTGAAATGCCATTCATGTAATATAACTTGCTTATTCTACCTAAATCAAATTTGTTCACTCTAAAGTGAATGGCTCCGCGGCATTCACAATGGAAGGATTTTTTTTTTTTTTTTTTTTGCCAATAAAGCCTTTACTTATTTGCTTAAAATTAGTCTGTAGTTTGAATATTAACAGGGTACATGCACCCCTTAGTCCTCCAATGAATTTGAAGCCCAAGAATTGTTTTTTAAACCAATAAATTGTCCCTCCTGGACATTCAAATTGTCAAATAATGATGAGAGATAGCAGATAACGGGAAAAGAATTCTTTTAAACTGATCACAATCACTCAGAAAGGAAATTTGCTGGGTTTTCTGAGATGTAGACATTTCATTGTGGGATATTAATATCTCCGAAACTTCCCCCAAGCCATGCGCTGGCTTTTTTTTTAGAATGCCTCTATTCTTTTTGAAAAACGATATATCTCAATATTAAAAATTTAAACTACCAAAAAAATTCACTCAAAATTCTACCACCCAGAAAAGATCATTTTTCTAGCTAGATATATAGACAGAAATAATTTTAGAAAAATAGAATCAAATTATGTATCATATTTTATATAGTTTTATTTTTTTGTATCATATTTTAAATGAAAAATATTATACTTAGTTTCAGGAAGATGGAAGGGACACACTTTCCCCTATTCTTCGAATTCAGCATAACTGAAAACCTTGGGAATAGATCTATATCTCCGTAAGGTGGAGAATGACAGACTGGTAGACCAGCTGGCCAGGGATGTAGGGCCGAAAGAACAATACCCCACTGGTTAGCTCCCTGGGTTTTCTTTTTGCTTTCTGTATCCCAAACTGGATACCAGAGAAACCAGCAACCTGGAAATGCCAATGGGCACAGACAAAGCTAACACCTCAAGAAAAGCCTGCTTTCTCCATGTAAAGGAGTAGGAGAGGAATAGCCTAGCAAGACAGAAATTTGGGATGCGTGGGTGACTTAGTCCATTAAGCATCTGCCTTCAGCTCAGCTCATGATCCTAGAGTCCTGGGATCAAGTCCCACATCGGGCTCCCAGCTCAGCGGGGAGCCTGCTTCTCTCTCTGCCTGCTGCTCCCCCTGCTTGTGTGTTCTCTTTCTCTCTCTCTGACAAGTAAATAAATAAAATCTTAAAAAAAAAAAAAAAAAAAGGAAGAAACTTCAACACAGTAGTCATTCAACTCCAGCATCTCCCCAGGGAAGGCCAGTTAGGAAGCCTAGACGTCCACACTTGTCAGGCTATAATGACGCGTCCCAGCTCACCCCCCAACCCAGCCCCCTGCGGGGTCAGTGAAGAGCACATGGGGAGCTCTACCGTCTACTCCTCTCCACCAGTATCGAGTGCCCTCCCCTCCACTGGGGTGCCGTCAAGCGCCCAGGTGGGGAACAAGCTCCTCCCCCACACTCAGCAGTTTCAAGGCCACCCCCGCCTCGGGGTCGGAGGAAGCCACGTAAATAGCAGTTACAAGGTCCTCCACCACTTTCAGGCCTTGCCGACAGCCCGAAAGCCCAGCCAACCTAGAAGTAACAATCTCCCCCTTCTTCCGTCCCCTCCCCCACTGTCAAAGGAGCAAGAGTAAAAGTCCTGGACGTCCCTCCAGATCTGGCGATAACATGCTGGCTCACCTCTTCACCCACCAGCGGGCGTGGGGTCAGAGGTTTGAGTGTTGTCTGCTAAAACACAAAATTTAAATAGGATCCAGAGTCTCGCAACACCAGAACGTCCAGGTTCCATTCACAGACCACTTGTCATACCAAGAACCAGCAAGATGTCAAAACAAATGAGGACACTAACACAGAAATGATCCAGATGCTAGAATTATCCGGCAAGGGGACGCTTGGGTGGCTCAGTCAGCTAAGGATGCAGCTCTTGATTTCAGCTCAGGTTATGATTGCAGGGTCCTGGGATCAAGTCCTGCATTGGGTGGGGAGCCTGATTCTCTCTCTCCCAATTCCCCCACTCATGCTTTCTCTGTCAAATAAGTAAATAAAATCTTTTTTTTTTTTAAAGATTTTATTTATTTTATTTTAACAGAGAGAGAACACAAGCAGGCAGAGAGGCAGGCAGAGGCAGAGAGAGGAGCAGGCTCCCTGCCGAGCAAGGAGCCCGATGTGGGACTCGATCCCAGGACACCGGGACCATGACCCGAGCCAAAGGCAGCTGCTCAACCAACTGAGCCACCCAGGTGTCCCAAATAAAATCTTTTTAAAAAATATGATTTTAAGCAGACTTTGTCTTTTCCTTTTTTTTTTTTTTTAAGATTTTATTTATTTATTTGTGTGAGAGAAGGCACAAGCAGGGAAAGCAGGAGAGGCAGAGGGTGAAGCAGATTCCCTGCTGAGCAGGGAACCCAACTCGGCACTCGATCCCAGAACCCCAAGATCATGACCTGAGCTGAAGGCAGACGCTCAACCAACTGAGGCACCCAGGTACCCTGAGCTTACAGTCAACCAATAAATAAATAAAATTAAAAGGAAAATTTCTTGAAAATTATAGGGAACTACTGGGAAGGTGTGGGTGGCTCAGTTGGTTAAGTCACTGCCTTCGGTCATGGTTCTGAGGTCCTGGGATCGAGTCCTGCATCGGGCTCCTTGCTCAGTGAGGAGCCTGCTTCTCTCTCTGCCTCTACCTGCCACTCTGCCTGCGTGTGCTCTCTCTCTCTGTCAAATAAATAAATAAAATTTTTTTAAAAGATTTTATTTATTTATTTGAGAGAGAGAGAGAGAGAATGAGAGAGAGGAAGCATGAGAGGGAGAGGTCAGATGGAGAAGCAGACTCCCCGCTGAGGAGGGAGCCCGATGCGGGACTTGATCCAGGGACTCCAGGATCATGACCTGAGCCGAAGGCAGCTGCTTAACACCTGAGCCACCCAGGTGCCCCTAAATAAATAAAATCTTTAAAAAAAAAATTATAGGGAACTACTTTAGTCCATTGTCTGGGGGAAATTTGTTTTGTGATCTCATGTTTTCCATCGGCCTTGTGCTTGTGTTTCTTTGAAGAGGGGACTTTATTTTAGGTGCTGTGTTCCTTGGGGAGCCTCCCCTTGTTATCTCAAATGCCCTTCTACCAAATCTGTTATTTGGTGTCTCTCAGAATACACCTCCCTTGGACTCTCAGAGATCAAGAGGATTGACGAAAACCCTTTAGGTGTCAGGTCCTCTGCCTATGGCACCCACGGGACCTCTTTCACCCATTTGACTTCTAGGCCTCCTCCTTAAGGAAGAAGCTAGGTCAGAGGTCATACAAATGGCAAGGATGGCTTGCCTTATCCCTGGCTCTGCCTCCTGGACAGAAACTGGGTCTCCACAAGAATATTCTCTACTCCTCCAGTGACCCATCCTTCATATTTTATCTGATGGCCCTAACCAAGAATAGTCCTTTAAAGACTCCGGCACTTGTGGAAAAGATACAAATTGTTCAAGGTCAAAGGAATGAGGTGTCGGCCCTCAGCGGGCACTCTCATTTCACAATAGCAGTGGCTGTTCTTTCACTGGAGGGGGAGCTTTCTCTCTATTTCATCAATTTTGTATTTTTAGTGGGTTCGAATAGAGAATAATAAGCAAATAGAACTTCATTTCACCATTTCAAATTCAATATACCATTCCCCAACCCAAATGTTTGGGACAGCCCCTTGCCAGGCTTCTGAAATGAAGATGTCTGCCCTCTTAGCTTTCATTCCACCACTTTTCACCTTCAGACATTTTTTTTAAAGATTTTATTTATTTATTTGACAGAGAGAGAGAGAGAGACAGTGAGAGAGGGAACATAAGCAGGGGGAGTGGGAGAGGGAGAAGCAGGTTCCTCACTGAGCAGGAAGCCCGATGCGGGGCTCGATCCCAGGACCATGGAATCATGTTCTGAACCGAAGGCAGACGCTTAACAATTGAGCCACCCAGGCATCCTTCAGACATTTTATATACATTTGATGTTTTCATTGTGGTTGATAACATATCCATTCTTCAAACCCTCAGCTCAATATTTGCAAAGGAAAAGGGGAAACCACAAAGTGCCTAACTCATTTGTTGTGAAACAGCAGTGTAGAAGCCCCAAAGAAGTTTATGATAGGAAAGTACCTGCCCAACTCAGTTGGTAATGCATGTGATTCTTGATCTTGGGGTTGAGTTCAAGCCCCACACTGGGTGTAGAGCTTACTTAAAAAAAGGAAGAAAAAGGGGCGCCTGGGTGGCTCAGTGGTTTAAAGCCTCTGCCTTCAGCTCGGGTCGTGATCTCAGGGTCCTGGGATCGAGCCCCGCATGGGGCTCTCTGCTCAGCGGGGAGCCTGCTTCCTCCTCTCTCTCTGCCTGCCCCTCTGCCTCCTTGTGATCTATCTCTCTCTGTCTGTCAAAAAAAAAAAAAAATCTTTAAAAAAAAAAGGAAGAAAAAGAAGGAGAAGGAAAAGGAAGGGAAGGGGGAGGAGGAGGAGGAGGAGAAGAGGAAGAAGAAAGAAGGAAGAAGAAGAAGGAGGAGGAGGAGAAAGTGGAGGAGGAGGAGGACGGGGAGAAGTTGTTATGACAGGAACCACATTAGGTACCAAGGAAACACTCTGAGCAGGAAATGAGAGGACAGATTTGTGGAGCTATTGCTGAAGCAGCGACATATCAAGTTTCTGATTGGTTCATCAGAGTTACATCATTCTTAAACTACATCTATCATGGGGCACCTGGGTCACTCAGTCAGTTGAGCTCAAGTTATGATCTCGGGGTCCTGGGATCAAGCCCCAAGTCTGGCTTCTTGCTCAGCAGGAAGTCTGTTTGTCCTTCTGCCCCTTCCTCCCTTCCCCCCCCTTTTCCCTTCTCTCTCCTTTCCCCCTTAGCTCCCCTGCTCCCTCAAATAAATAAAATCTTTCAAAAAACCCTACATCTATCATAAAGTGTTTTTCCAAAAATAGTCTAGGCTCTCAAAGAATTTTTAGTAAATTTCTCCGAATTCCAGTTCATAATGAAAGGAATCCAAAACATCTTGTTTTTATTTGGTATCTATCATGGGAACTAAGAAAAGCAATCTGAATGTTTTCACTTCTTTAAGAAGCTGGGGAGAGACTTTCTCCTGTTACAGGGTTTGGCAGGCAAACATCCCTCGCAGCGTTAAGTATGAGCTGAGCTCAGTCCCCACAGTTCTGGTTCATTGCCAAGGTGTTCTCACCTGCAAAGAGGGAGAATGAGGAAAAGCCGGATCTCGTAACATTAAAAGGTGGTTGAGTGAAGGATGATTTAGGGTAAGGATGGGGATAGAAGTGTAAACCAGAGGCATCTATCTGGTTGACTCAGTCAAAAGAGGTATAAAACAATATTGAAATAAGATTAAGAGTATAGGGGCACCTGGGTGGCTCAGTGCGTTAAAGCCTCTGCCTTCGGCTCTGGTCAGGATCTCAGGGTCCTGGGATCCAGCCCCACATCAGCAGGAAGCCTGGTTCCCCACCCCCTTGCTTCTGCCTACTTGTGATCTCTCTCTCTGTCAAATAAATAAATAAAATCTTTTTTAAAAAAGATTGATTATACATTATACTTTGAAACATAGATTTTGCAAAGTATTTCTTACATATCTTGCAACTGTTAATATCTATCTTGTTTACACAAAATTCCAGAATTGTATTTTTTCTTATCCTAGTCTTATTTGGTACAATTTATATTTCCGCTATCATCCTCTCAACTATAATTTGAATATAAAACTATTTTCATTTGAGAGAGTATTGTTTTGAAAGTATTTAGTAATATCAGCATCTTTGCGGTAACCTGGAAGAATTTTCTTCCAGATGGTTATCTATGGGATTATTATTTAGGGATAATATACATTTGCTCAAAGTAGTTTTTTTTTTTTTTAAGATTTTATTTATTTATTTGACAGAGAGAGAGAGATCACAAGTAGGCAGAGAAGCAGGTTCCCTGCTGAGCAGAGAGCCCGACGCGGGGCTCGATCCCAGGACCCTGAGATCATGACCTGAGCCGAAGGCAGAGGCTTTTAACCCACAGAGCCACCCAGGTGCCCCTCAAAGTAGTTTTTTTATTTAAAAGATTTTATTTCTTTGAGAGAGAGAATGAGAGAGAGAGAGCATGAGAGGGGAGAAATCAAAGGGAGAAGCAGACCACACACACACACACACACACACACACACACACACACACCGCTGAGCAGGGAGCCCTGATGTGAGACTCAATCCTGGGACTCCAGGATCATAACCCGCACCAAAGGTAATCACTTAACCAACTGAGCCACCCAGGCAGCCCTCAAAGTAATAAAAAAAATTTTTATTTTTTTGATAGAGAGAGAGAGATGGGAGAAGGTCAGAGGGAGAAACAGACTACAGACTCCCCACTGTCCGGGGAGCCTGACGTGGGCTCCATCCTGGGCCTCCAGGATCATGACCTGAGCCAAAGGCAGACACCCAACTGAGCCACCCAGGTGCTCCTGTTCAAAGCAATTTATGTTAAAAGTTGAATCACTATGTTGTAAACCTGAAACTAATGTAACATTGTGTGTCAACTATATGAAAGAAAGAAAGAAAGAGAAAGAAAGAAAGAAAGAAAGAAAGAAAGAAAGAAAAAGAAAAAGAAAGAAAGAAAGAAGAAAGGAAGGAAGGAAGGAAGGAAGGAAGGAAAGAAAGAAAGAAAGAAAGAAAGAAAGAAAGAAGAAAGGAAAGAAAGAAAGAACAAAGAAAGAAAAGTTAATAGTCCCTTTACAAAATGGGAAGTATTTTTTTTTTAATTTTATTTATTTATTTAACAGAGAGAGAACACAAGCAGGCAGAGAGGCAGGTAGAGGCAGAGAGAGGAGCAGGCTCCCTGCGGAGCAAGGTGCCCGATGCGGGACTCAATCCCAAGACACTGGGATTATGACCTGAGCCAAAGGCAGCTGCTCAACCAACTGAGCCACTCAGGCATCCCAAAATGGGAAGCATTTTAAGCTGGGCAAGGTGGCACTTAAGTAGCTACTGGAAGAAATAATACAAAACAGGAGTGGCTCTGACCTTCAACTCTGCTTTTTATTTATTTATATTTTTTTAAATTTTTTTAAAAGATTTTATTTATTTATTTGACACAGAGAGAGATCACAAGTAGGCAGAGAGGCAGGCAGAGAGAGAGGGGGAAGCAGGCTCCCAGCTGAGCAGAGAGTCCAATGCGGGGCTCGATCCCAGGACCCTGAGATCATGACCTGAGCCGAAGGCGGAGGCTTTAACCCACTGAGCCACCCAGGCGCCCCTCAACTATGCTTTTTTTTTTTTTAATTAACATATCATGTATTATTTGCTCCAGGGTTACAGGTCTGTGAATCATCAGGCTTACACATTTCACAGCACTTACCATAGCACATACCCTCCCCAATGTCCATAACCCAGCCACCCTAACCCTACCCCACGCCCCCAACAACCCTCAGTTTATTTCGTGAGACTAAGAGTCTCTTATGGTTTGTCTCTCTCCCAATCCCCATCTTGTTTCGTTGTTTCCCTTCCCACCCCCCATGAACCTCTGCCCTGCCTCTCAAATTCCTCATATCAGAGAGATCATATGATAATTGTCCTTCCGATTGACTTAATTTGCTTAGCATAGTACACTCTAGTTCCATTCATGTCATTGCAAATGGTAAGAGTTTGGGGTTTTTTTTTTGATGGCTGCATAGTATTCAAGTGTGTGTGTGTGTGTGTGTGTGTGTGTGTGTGTGTGTGTGTACTGCATTTTTCTCTATCCATTCATCTGTTTATGGACATCTAGGTTCTTTCCATAGTTCGGCTATTGTGGACATTGCTGCTATAAACATTCGGGTGCACGTGACCCTTCAGATCACTACATTTGTATCTTTAGGGTACATACCCAGTAGTGCGGTTACTGGGTCATAGGGAAGCTCTATTTTCAACTTTTTCTACTGATCAAAGATGGGACAATTTGAGGATATTTGGTTTTAATTTGAGGACTTTTAAAAGCATTTTCAGGGGCGCCTGGGTGGCTCAGCGGGTTAAAGCCTCTGCCTTCTGCTCGGGTCATGATCTCAGGGTCCTGGGATCGAGCCCCACATCAGACTCTCTGCTCAGCAGTGAGCCTGCTCCCCCCCCCCCCACACCCTCTGCCTCCTTCTCTGCCTACTTGTTTGTGATCTCTCTCTCTGTCAAATAAATAAATAAAATATTAAAAAAAAATAAAAGCAGGGGCACCTGGGTGGCTCAGTGGGTTAAAACCTCTGCCTTCAGCTCGGGTCATGGTCTCAGGGTCCTGGGATCGAGCCCCGCATTGGGCTCTCTGCTCAGCGGGGAGCCTGCTTCTCCCTCTCTCTCTGCCTGCCTCTCTGCCTACTTGTGATCTCTCTCTCTCTGTCAAATAAATAAAATCTTAAAAAAAAAGTTCTTTTAAAAAAAAGCATTTTCATATTTAATTGGGGAAAAAACCTATTTAATGTGTACTGAAATATAAATTATAAATGATAATGAAATACAAATACTGCCAATAAAATAACAAAAAATATAAAAAACATGAGATCAAAATGATACTAAATTTTAAAAAAATGAACACACTGGAAGATGCCTAGGAATTAACTTGTATTCTGAAAACTGGAGAGTAAAGTCAAATTGCCATGCATTTATTTTAATTTCCCTATATGAACCATACCTCAGAGTTAACAAGCTATTGGTAGGACAATATTTTTTTTCTTTTTTTTTTTTTAAAGATTTTGTTTATTTATTTGACAGAGAGAGACACAAGCAGGGGGAGCAGCGGCCAGAGGGAGAAGCAGACTCCCCTCTGAGCGGGAAACCCTACGTGGGGCTTGATCCCAGAACCCTGAGATCAAGACCTGAGCTTTAACCCACTGAGGCACCGAGGCGCCCCTGATCTGCTATTTATCAGAGACAGAATCTTTAACAAATCCTTTATTTTTTTTTAAAGATTTTATTTCTTTCTTTGACAGAGAGAGAGATCACAAGTAGGCAGAGAGGCAGGCAGAGAGAGAGGGGGAAGCAGGCTTCCCGCTGAGCAGAGAGCCCGATGCAGGGGGCAGAGGAGCTCGATCCCAGGACCCTGAGATCATGACCTGAGCCAAAGGCAGAGGCTTAACCCCTGACCACCCAGGCGCCTCACAAATCCTTGATATTTTAAAGCAGTACAAAAGTACCGCTAGAGCGAAGTTGAATGCACGGGAAAGCCAGAAGCGTGCGGATCCCAGCCTGTACCTCTAGGCTTCGGTTTCCTCAGGGGATCTTCTATGAGGACTGTAAGAGGTCTCAGGCAACCAAGAGGGAACCATGACCCAGCCTTCAAACAGAAGCCAATTAACCGTGGAGCTAAAGGATGGAAGAATGGTAGAATTCTCATTTTATTCTTAATTCCAGTTCTTACAGTGAGGGTTGGTTGCCTGATACTCTTCTGGAAACAGTAGCTCAAAGGTTAAACATCCACCTCTTGGGAAGCATTTCCAACAGCCAAGTGACGGCCTCCTGAGTTTGCAAAGCTGATTAAAAAAACCCTGGAATAAATAACAGATGGATTTGGGAAATGGTCTAAGTGTACCCCAAGGCTAGTATATTTTATACCTTTAGAAGAATGGCTCAAAGTAGGTTTTGATTAAATATTTATGTTATAGCCAGAAACAGCAAGTGGTCTTTGTGTGGCCTGTGCCTGGCTTCCAACAGGTCTATCTCAGCAAGGAAATGAACAGACATTAAATATTTATTCCGTACGTGTTAAAAGTAGACTCTGCTCTCTCCCTGCCCGAAGGAAGATAAAAAGGCTAAAGATAACCAGTGAGCTGCATTTGGAAATACAACCTTACTTAAAAAAATAAAAGGAAATATAATCTTATAAAAAGACTGGGAGGCCCAGTTCAACTAGGAAGCAGATCAGAGATTTCACTAAGGTGAAATGATGTGAAATGCTAAACCCTTTATCATTTACCTGAGGAACATAAAAAAATAACTTTGGGGGGGCGCCTGGGTGGTTCAGTCGGTTAAGTGTTTGCCTTCGGCTCGGGTTGTGATCTTGGGGTCCTGGGATGGAGTCCCCCATCCGGCTTCCTGCTTGGCAGGGAGCCTGCTTCTCCCTCGGCCTGCCACTCTCCCTGCTTGTGTTCTCTTTCTCTCTCTCGAATAGATAAATAAAATCTTAAAAAAAAAAAAAAGAGGGGCGTCTGGGTGGCTCAGTGGGTTAAAGCCTCTGCCTTTGGCTCAGGTCATGATCTCAGGTTCCTGGGATCGAGCCCCGCATCGGGCTCTCCGCTCAGCAGGGAGCCTGCTTCCCCCTCTCCCTCTGCCTACTTGTGATCTCTCTCTCTCTCTCTGTCAAATAAATAAATAAAATCTTTAAAAAAACTATTAAAAAAAGAAATAATATTGGATTTTTTTGGTTGATTTTTTCTTTTTCCTGCAGCATAAAAAATTGCCTGAAAAAGAGACAACAGGGGGCACCTGGGTGGTTCATTGGTTGAGTGTCCGACTCTAGGTTTCAGCTCCGGTCTGGATTCAGCGCCATGAAATCAAGCCCCATGTGCAGCCCCACGTGAGCCCCGCCTCGAGCCCCATCTAGGGCCCCACATACAGCAGGGAATCTGCTTAAAGATTCTCTCCCCTGTCCCTCCCTGCCTCAAATAAATAAATATTTAAAAAATTTTTAGATTTTATTTGAGAGAGAGAGGGAGAGAGAGAATGAGTGGGGTGAAGGTCAGGGAAAGAGCCAGACTCCCTGCTGAGCAGGAAGCCCTATGCGGGGCTCGATCCCAGGACTCCAGGATCATGACCTGAGCCAAAACAGACACTTAACTGACTGAGCCACCCAGGTGCCCTAAATAAATAATTTTTTTTTTTTAAAAAAAAGAGACAACAAGCCCCAAATGAAGTCATTTGTGCTAAGTGCACACTACAAAACCAAGACTTTACTACCTAACTTAATCACAGTGTTCACTTCTCCCAGTAGAATCTTAAACTAGTTAAGCTGGAATTACCTGGTCAATTCTACTGAGGTAATGGGCTTAATAGAACCCTGCCATCCCCTAAAGGAAGGTGACCTTGCCACAAACAACCCACTCTGCTAGGAGCTTCCTTGTCCTGTTCCCAGCTCTTTGGAGCTTTTTTTTTTTTTTAAGATTTTATTTATTTATTTGACAGAGAGAAAGAGATCATAAGTAGGCAGAGAGGCAGGCAGAGAGAGGGGGGGGAAGCAGGCTCCCTGCTGAGCAGAGAGCCCGATGCGGGTCTCGATCCCAGGACCCCGAGATCATGACCTGAGCCGGAGGCAGAGGCTTTAACCCACTGAGCCACCCAGGCGCCCTCTTTGGAGCTTTTTATGTGCTAGGTGGATTGCTGGCCCATTCGTAAATCATTGCATAAAGCCAATAGAATCTTTAAAATTTACTCTGTTAAATTTTTTTTTTAAAGATTTATTCAAGAGAGGGAGAGAGCACACGTGTGGAGGAGGGGCAGAGGGAGAGGGACAAGCTGATTCCCCATTGAGCAGGGAGCCAGAGAGGGGCTCGATCCCAGGACCCTGACATTATGGCCTCAGCGGAAGGCAGATGCTTAACCAACTGAGCCACGCAGGCGCCCTGAATTTTGTTTTTCAATACTACTAACTGCTATATCAATTCTCCAAATTCTTTTTAAGATTTTATGTATGTATGTATGTATGTATGTATGTATGTATGTATTTATTAGGAAAGAGAGAGAGTGAGAGAGAGCATGAGAAGGGAGAAGGTCAGAGTGAGAAGCGGACTCCCCATGGAGCTGGGAGCCCGATGTGGGACTCGATCCCGGGACTCCGGGATCATGACCTGAGCCGAAGGCAGTCGCTCAACCAACTGAGCCACCCAGGCGCCCCAATTCTCCAAATTCTTATAGGACTGTTGCAAAGAAGTATTTGTCATAGCTAATTAATCTCAAAACTAATTTATGTTTTCGGTTTATCTTAAATCAGAAAATTTAGAATATTTTGTCTCTTTGGATGTGAGAATGTTGAAAAAGTTTTAAACTCCACGATCAGTGTTATAGTAACCTCTGTTTAATGGCTTCCTATAGAGTACACTTCCAAGTTATTCCCTGCCCACTGGGGCGCCTGCGGCTCAGTTGGTAGTGCATATAACTCTTGATCTCAGGTTTGTGAGTTTCAGACCCATGCTGGGTGTAGAGTTGACTTAAAAAAAAAAAGTTGGAGTGCCGGCTGGCTCAGGTAGAGGAGCATGGGACTCTTGATCTTGGGGTTGTGAGTTCAAGCCCCACACTGCGTAGAGAGATTACTTAAAAATTTTTAAGTATCTTTAGGGACGCCTGAGTGGCTCAGTGGTTAAGTGCCTTCAGCTCAGGTCATGATCCCAGGGTACTCAGATCAAGCCCTACATCGGGCTCCCTGCTCAGCGGGAAGCCTGCTTCTCCCTCTCCCACTCCCCCTGCTTGTGTTCCCTCTCTTGCTGTGTCTCTCTGTCAGATAATAAATAAAATCTTAAAAATGTATGTATTTTAAATCTTTTTAAAAAAGTTATCCCTTGTACTTTATGAAGTTTCACTTGCTTGAACTATAATGGCACAATATCAATTTTTGTTGGACCACATGCATATATATCGAAAGGTGAAATTTCCACCTGATTTAGTAGCTTAGATTGTTTTTAGGGCAAAGGTCATGAAGATATAAATAAATACCAATTATAAAAAATTGTTTAGAGAAAGTTCAATTTGGAAGCTAAATTAATTCTCCAAATTTGATAACCTAGAACAAACTTCATACAAAGAGGCACCTGCTTAGCCACATGTTAACAATAATGAAACTGCAGTAGAGCAATATAGGATAGAAATTAAAGTGATTATATGAGATACTTTGATGTTAGGTCCAAGGCATATGTGTTCTAAAACTGATGAATTAGAAAGCCATCTGCTCTTAAGACACTGTAAAACAATGCCAAGAGACCAGTATTTAAAAGGTGATTGAGATATCAAAACCTATTTTTTTCATTTTATTATTATTTTTTAAAGATTTTATTTATTGGGAATGCAAGCTGGTACAATCACTCTGGAAAACTGTATGGAGGTTCCTCAAAATGTTGAAAACAGAGCTACCCTACGACCCAGCAATCACACTACTGGGTATTTACCCTCAAGATACAAATGTAGTGATCCAAAGGGTCACATGCACCCGAATGTTTATAGCAGCAATGTCCACAATAGCCAAACTATGGAAAGAACCTAGATGTCCATCAACAGATGAATGGATAAAGAAGATGTGGTATATGTGTACAATGGAATACTATGCAGCCATCAAGAGAAACGAAATCTTGCCATTTGCAACGACGTGGATGGAACTAGAGGGTATTATGCTAAGCAAAATAAGTCAGAGAAAGACAATTATCACATGATCACTCTGATATGAAGAATTTGAGAGGCAGGGCAGGGGGTCGTGGGGGGTGGGGAAGAGAAATGAAACAAGATGGGATGGGGAAGGAGACAAACCATAAGAGACTCCTAAACTCACGAAACAAACTAAGGGTTGCTGGGAGGTGGGGGGGTAGGGCATTGGGGAGGGTATGTGCTATGGCAATTGCTGTGAAATGTGTAAGCCTGATGATTCACAGACATGTACCCTGGGGCAAATAATACATTATATGTTAATAAAAATTAAAAAAAAGATTTTATTTATTTATTTGACGGAGAGGAGAGAGATCACAAGTAGGCAGAGGGGCAGGCAGAGAGAGGGGGAAGCAGGCTCCCCGCTGAGCAGAGAGCCCGATGAGATCATGACCTGAGCTGAAGGCAGAGGCTTTAACCCACCGAGCCACCCATGCGCCCCTTTTTTTTTCATTTTAAAGATTTTATTTATTTGACAGAGAGAGACACAGCAAGAGAGGGAACACAAGCAGGGGAGTGTGAGAGGGAGAAGCATGCTTCCTGCTGAGCAGGGAGCCTGATGCAGGGCTTGGACCCAGGACTCTGGGATCATGACCCAACCGAAGGCAGACGCCTAATGACTAAGCCACTCAGGCACCCCTAGACTTAAAATATTCTTAAAGTTCAAATATCTTAGTAAAGAATAGATGTTTTAAAATATCCACTTAGAAAATATGAGGGGAGAAATAACCCAAAGAGAGTAAGTCAGAATCTAGAGTTACTCCAGTGAAGTCCACAATAAGATTTTTGTTACCATTAGAAGGAAGCTCTTCCAACATATTCATGCACTTTACATGAATAAAATCTCTTTAACACAGAGATTCACAAGAATTTAGGATTTCCTATAGCAAACACAAGGTTTTGCCCATTGGTCTTGAATTTGCTTATGAGCAAGAGTACTGCAAGTTTATTTATTTATTTATTTATTTATTTTACGAATTTATTTGTGGGGCGCCTGGGTGGTTCAGTAGGTTAAGCATCTGCCTTCGGCTCAATTCATGATCCCAGGGTCCTCAGATTGAGCCCTGCCTTGGGTTCCCTGCTCAGCGGGGAGCCTGCTTCTCCCTCTCCCTCTGCCTGTTGCTCCCCCCTACTTGTGCTTGCTTTCTGTCAAATAAAGAAAAACTTTTTAAAAATATCTACATTAAAAAAAAATTAGAGGGCGAAAGAGCATGAACAGTGGAGGGAGGGCCAGGAGGAGGAAGAGAAACAGACTCCCCATTGAGCAGGGAGCCTGTCTTGGAGCTCGATCCCAGGACCAAGAAATCATGACCTGAGCCATAGGCAGATGCTTAACCAACTGAGCCACCCAAGTGCCCTTACTGCAAGTTCTAAAACAGTAAATTGAACTGGAGCTCAAGTCTTACCTTTAGAATGGCAGGGTTCTTATTTTATTCCAAATCCAGATTTACTCTAGATTTGATTTCACCCAATTTGAAATTAGGCTGACTCACACTAACAAAACATATTAAATATATAAATGCTTACTTTTGATGAATACATATTTGTATAACCAATGTTAAGCCTACATTTCGGCCCTGCCTAGCTCTAAGAATCAGATACCTTTAAATTGTAGATTTAAGCTCACCAAGGTCTCTGAGCTAATCCAAACTGCCTGAAAACATGTTAGGCGTAGTTCATCACCCCACTGGACAGGAACTAAAACTTCCATTACCTTACATGTGGTGTGAACCCAAATGTCACCATCCGTATCAAGCTTTCACCTTCAATCAAATCTTCAATCAATCTCATCGAGATCTGTACAGATGAGCCTCTCCCTTGGCTCCCGGTCTCTGCCTAAGTTGTTTGCAATGAGGCTGGGGCCCCACCTCTGACTTCTGCCTCTGTGGTTGAGGTCCTGAAAGTCTGCAAAATCCTCTTCTTTAGGGACTGGACGTTGTCTTCATGGTCGTGTCGCCAGCTGTAGTCTAATTCAAACTGATCAATTTCCCTAGAACTAGGATTATAATCTGCCTAATTTTCAGCACAGCCTAGAGGGCCACTTCCTCCACTCACTGGATTAGACCTTTGGGCGGTGAAGTCAGCCTCTACACAGGAGTCAGGACTATCAGTCACCCCAGGGGAGGGTAAGGGGGAGCAGCACAGTGAGGATGAACCCCATCCATCACCAGTCTTAGTAATTATCAACATATTCCAGTTCCTTAAATGCTCAATGGAGCAACATTTTGGGATTTTAAAGATTTTATTTGGCTATCTAATTTAGCCAAATAAAGTGTCTCTCACCATTTGCTTTGCCCCATTCGAAGCAATTTCCCTATGCGGGTCTAACTAGTCATGGAAGCTCCCCTTCTCTCTGAAGGAGAGAACACAGTCTTTCCAGGTAAGGCTTTGAAAGATGAAGTCACCATCCTGAAGACTAGTCCCTTTAGATTCAGGCAGAGGACTATCCTCCGGCTGGAGACGCATAGACAACCTGGAACCTGGGCCTTTGCACACAACTCACACCTCTTCGAGAGATCCTCTCTCCCTCATTGCTTGATATCTGCCTAATTATTGCCTTGCCATTTTCTTGGCCTCTCCATTCTCAAAAATACTTTGCTGCTTACCGTTTACTCCTCCCTTTGCTGACCAACTCAATTCTTTCATTTTTTCCCCTCTCAGCCCGGCAACCTAGCATTCCTGCCCAAGCCAGCCAGTAGGTCCCCTCACCACCTACCTGTTTTCTCAATCAAGCACTTCATTGCCTTCACAAACTATTATTGTTATTATTTTTTAGATTTTATTTATTTATTTGACAGAGAGGAGAGAGATCACAAGTAGGCAGAGAGAACTATAGTCATGTCAGCTTCAGGGTGAGAAGTAAAACAAAAAACTATGAAGAAAATGGGATTTTGGGGGGTGCCTGGGTGGCTCAGGGGGTTAAAGCCTCTGCCTTCGGCTCAGGTCATGATCTCAGGGTCCTGGGATCGAGCCCTGCATCAGGCTCTCTGCTCAGCGAGGAGCCTGCTTCCCCGCCCCCCCCCCCATCTGCCTGTCTCTCTACCTACTTGTGATCTCTGTCAAATAAATAAAATCTTTTTTTTTAATGGATTTTCCCCAGCTTTTTTGTTGTTTCAGTAGTTGTGACCCTTCCCATAAATATGTCAAAGTAACTTTTCAAAGTAAGTACTTTGCAGGTTCCAAGACTTGCTTATCCAATGTAGAAATATTTACCCCTATAGAAAAAGCCCAAATTGCTCAGATAATATCTCCAAGATAATTGCTACTTTTCTTGGAGTTGTTTTGTTTTGACAGAGAGAGAGAGAGAGAGAGAGAGAGAGAGAGAGAGAGAGAGAGAGAGAGAGCAAGCAAGCACAGGGAGCAGCAGAGGAAGAGGAGAGGGGAGAGGGAGCAGCTGAGCAGGGAGCCTGATGAGGGGCTTGATCCCAGGACTCTGGGATCGTGACCTGAGCAGAAAGGCAACACTTAACTGATTGAGCCACCCAGGCGCCCCTCTTGGAGTTGTTTTGTTTTTTAAAGATTTCTTTTGGGGGCGCCTGAGTGGCTCAGTTGGTTAAGCATCCGACTCTTGATTTTGACTCAGGTCAAGATCTCAGGGTTGTGAGATCGAGCCCCATGACAGTCTCCGCATTGGCCTGGAGCCTGCTTAAGATGCTCTCTCCCTCTCCCACTACCCCAACCCCATTAGAACTCACAGTGTCTCCCTTTCTCTAAAAACAAATACAATTTTAAGAATTTATTTTATTTATTTTTTTAATTTTAATTTTTATTTTTTTTTATTAGAGAGAGAGACTGAGAATGAGAGGGGAGAAGGTCAGAGGGAGAAGCAGACCTCCCGCAGAGCCGGGAGTCTGATATGGGACTCGATCCCGGGACTCCAGGATCATGACCCCAGCCGAAGGCAGTCGCTCAACCAACTAAGCCACCCAGGCGCCCAAGAATTTTTTTTTTTAAGTAATCTCTACCCCCAACATGGGGCTCAAACTCACGACTCTGAGATCAAGAGTTGCCAGGCAGGTGCCCCTCCCGGAGTTATTTTAAAAATCACTTATTAGGTAGGGAAACCCACTATGTATACCTTAGTGAGGAGAGGGTCTAAGCGTGTTAACCCAGAACAGCAGCAGCAGAATCCGATGACTTGTTAGAAATGTAAACTTGGGGGCGCCTGGGTGGCTCAGTTGGTTAAGCAACTGCCTTCGGCTCAGGTCATGAGCCCAGAGTCCCAGGATCGAGTCCCACATCGGGCTCCCGGCTCTGCAGGGAGTCTGCTTCTCCCTGAATCCTCCCCTCTCATGCTCTCGCTCTCTCTCAAATAAATAAAATCTTTAAAAAATAACAAAAAATAAATAAATAAAATAAAATAAAAAGAAATGCAAACTCGGGCCCAACCCCAGACCTTCTCAATCAGAGTCTGGAACCTAGGCCAAGCAATCTGTGTTTTTTAACAAGCCTGCCAGGTGATTCTGCTATAGACCAGTTTGAAGAACCACTGCCTTAGTTTAGGCATAATTATCACCTTCAAACTCCATCATTAAAGGAGCTGACTCAGTGACTTCCTTAAGTAGTACCTTATCTGATTATCTGATATATGTCCCCTATACACACAAGAAAAACTAATACTTTATGGTTGATAGTTTGGGATGAAATCTTCTTTCATGCGTAAGCCTGAGACTTTGTTTTTAAACTAGTGAACACTAAGAGCAGGTCAATTTTACCCTCAAGATGAATAATAAGTAGGCAATAATGTTTGACTTAGTCTTGGTTTATACCCAATACCTTGGTATAATTATCCTTGGCCCCCTTTTCTCAAAATAAGTTCCCAATACAGACAGTAAGTAAAATAGGCAGTGAAATGTGGCAATGAATCTTGAAGCATTCTCATCACTCCACTATGTCTAACAAAAACAATTTGTAAAGATATTTAGATGTTAATTTTAATTTTCAAAATAATCTGAATACAAAATTGTAGTGGGAAGGGAAACATTTCTTTCCTGGAACCCAAAAGAGCATGGCAACTATTTTGCAGTTAAACCAGGAAATGTGCTGCGTACTACGTGTCCAATAGAGGAGGCTTTTATCGTGCCTGATTACTGTGATCACTTCAATCCTTTGCTTAAAATCCACATTTTTGTTTTGTTTTTGGTTTTTGTTTTTTTAAAGATTTTATTTATTTGACAGAGAGAGAGAGATCACAAGTAGGCAGAGAGGCAGGCAGAGAGAGAGGGGGAAGCAGGCTCCCTGATGAGCAGAGAGCCCGATGCCAGGACCCTGAGATCATGACCTGAGCCGAAGGCAGAGGCTTTAACCCACTGAGCCACCCAGGCCCCCCATTGTTTTTGTTTTAGAGACAACATGTGCAGGGATGGGGAGGGGCAGAGGGAGAGGGAGAGTGGGAATCCTAAGTAGGCTCTACAAGAGTATAGACTGGCATCCCATCAATATATTTTCTATATTTTCTTCCTTCCTTCCTCCCTCCCTCCTTTTTTTTCTTTCTTTCTTTTCTTTCTTCTTTCTCTCTCTTTTTTTATGACAGAGAGCGAGCGACAGAGGGAACACAAGCACAGAGGAGCTCTCGGAGAGGGAGAAGCAGGCTCCCTGCCAAGCAGGGACCTGCCAATGTGGGGTTCAATCCCAGGACGCTGGGATCACGACCTGAGCCTAAGACAGACGCTTAACTACTGAGCCAGCCAGGCACCCCAATAACATGTTTTTTTGTACTTAGTTTGACTTTACACCCACTAGGACTAGCAAACCTGTATGGCTTCTGACAATGAAAACCTCAGGTTATCTCAGACCCCAAAAAAAGATTCAGTGCCATTTCAGCGTTAACTTGTGGACTTGCAAAGGTCTCACAAGAGCGGCATGCTGGGCTAGAAAGGCCCCACGGAAGAAACGGGGGAGCAGTGCCCCCTGTATAGTACGCATAGGACTGTCAGAGTGCTCTGAGAGCCTGCTAGTATTCTGCCAAGCCCTTATGTGTAGTTCCCACTGCAGTATTATTAATAAATTCTAGTGAGTATTTAAGAGATCTATGTAGGTTCTGAGGAGCCTCTCGAGGGTCAATTATTACCTAGATCAGAGAGAAGTCACAAAGACTGGCCTGGATCCAGCCAACCACAGCAGATATGACTCTTTTCCTGCTGGAAGGTCAATAATTCTATCTTGGTACCTAAACATAGTTAACTTTACTGTTTGCTAAATACATGTAGCATTATCTCTTTATTCTTTTTTTATTATTATTATTTTATTTATTAGGAAAGAGAGAGAGAGAGAGCAGGTCAGAGTGAGAAGCGGATTCCCCATGGAGCTGGGAGCCTGATGTGGGACTCGACCCCGGGACTCCGGGATCATGACCTGAGCCGAAGGCAGTCGCCCAACCAACTGCGCCACCCAGGGGCCCTATCTCTTTATTCTTGAATGCTTTGTGGGCATGGATATCCACAGGTATCCTTAGTACATTTATGATAAATTTCTCCTGTATTCTAATAAGCAAACTCAACCGTGCTTAACATACTCCAAATTTCTTTTAGCAGAAAAAAAGATTTTTTTTTCTTTTGCTACCTACATAAATATTGCATTTTACCAGAAAAGAAATGACCACCTCTGTATTAAGGTTCAACACATTTATACTGTCACTGTGGCAGAAGTCCCTGTTTTGTCCTCTAGATCTCAGGTAAGACTCTGAGTTGTGGCTCAGAGACTAAGCCACTTGAATTTTTTATTTTTATTTTTTTAAGATTTTATTTATTGGGGGAGCCTGGGTGGCTCAGTGGGTTGGGGCCTCTGTCTTTGGCTCAGGCTTTCTGCTCGGCGGGGATCCTGTTTTCCCCTCTCTCTCTGCCTGCCTCTCTGCCTACTAGTGATCTGTCAAATAAATAAAATCTTTAAAAAAATATTTTATTTATTGGTCAGAGAGAGAGCGGGGGGAGCAGCAAGCAGAAGGAGAAGCAGGTTCCCCCTGAGCAAGGAGCCTGATGTGGGACTTGATCCTAGGATCTTGGGATCATGACCTGAGCTGAAAGCAGATGCTTAACCAACTGAGCCACCCCCAGCACTTAACATTTTTGTACCAACTGAAGCATAGGGAAAGTTGATATTCTTGGGACTGCCGTGGTCTTTGGTCCTGTGTCCAAAGATCATACATCTCTACTAGCTAACGGGGGACATTAAAATTTACCCAAAATGCAAAAGCATGAAATGTCCTTCCTCTTAAGTCTACCTTTGGCAGTCTCCAAAGCTTGACCCCTCAAAAAAGGTCAAAACCATATCCTCCCCACTCTCAGGGCTCAGAGAGAAAGACCCAGGGGTGCACAACTAATGGAAAGTTCTCTGCAAGTCGTGCACTTGTGCAGAGGGTGAGGTGCGGTTACACGGTAAGATGAGCAGTGCCACGGGGAGTGCTCAGGATGCACAGAGAGGGCAGGTGAAAAGGACGTCAGCTACGTCTGCTCCACTTAGTCTGGCCCATCGAGTTCAGGGTCTTTACGTTTCCTTTGTTTTCCACTTACACTAAAACAACGTTTTCCAAGGAATTACTATTGAGGACTGAATTATTTAGGTTTCACTCTGCTAAAAGATAGGAAAAGGTAAAGTGGAAGAGTCCTATGTTAGTTAGCTCTTCCTAACTCTGCCACCATGATTTTGGAATTCCAACTGTTTGTAAGTTAAGGTCGATTATATAAAAATATTTTTAAACCTATAAAATTTGATGTCATCCCAAATCTGCTATTATCAGGTAAATCCCAAAATCACTGGAGTGATTCAAGTGTATTAAGTGATTTAAATGCTACTGAGCAGTTATTTCTGACTTTATAAAGATTTGAGAGAGCAAGCAAACACGAGCAGGGGGAAGGGATAGATCCCACCCACTGAGCAGGGAACCCAACATGGGGCTTGATCCCAGGACCTGAAATCCCAGGCATCCCCTTTTTTGCCACTTTAGAGAAAGTCTTGCATTTATAATAGGATTAATGTTCTTATTTACTTCATCAGTAGAATGATCTATGTATTCGAGCTACACGACTTTATGACTAAGGTTTTAGAATTGTTAGGGGAAAAGGCAAGAGCACTTCAAATCTTCCTAAGGTGGTACACAAATGACTAAAAAGTTGAAGAATTCTATAGTTTCTGAATAAACACTGATTCATAATTAGTATTAGTTATCTCTAATTCTAAGTAATTATTAATAGGTCTGTTAGGGATCAGATCATGTAAAATACTAAAAAAAATAAAAATATTTAAAAAATACTGAATAGGGGCACCTGGGTTGGTTAGGCCGATGCCTTCGGCTCAGGTCATGATCCCAGGGTCCTGGGATCGAGCCCTGTTTGGTCAGGCTCCCTGCTCAGCGGGGAGCCTGCTTCTCCCTCTCCCTCTGCCTGCTGCTCTGCCTACTTGTACTCTCTGTCAAATAAATAAAAAATTTAAAAAAATACTGAATAGTACTCAACTTTATTTTTAAAAAAGATTTTATTTGTATATTTGAGAGAGAGAGACAGCGAGTGGGAGAGGGAGAAGTAGGCTTCCCATTGAGCAGGGAGCCCGATGCAGGGCTCGATCCCAGGACTCTGGGATTATGACCTGAGCGAAGTCAGATGCTTAACCTATTGAGCCACCCAGGTGCCTCTCAACCTCTTTTTAAAAGATATTATTTATTTATTGAGAGAGAGACAGAGTGAGAGAGAACACGAGTCGGGTGAGGGGCAGAGAGAGAAGCAGACTCCCTACTGAGCAGGGAGTGGGACATGGGGCTCAATTCCGGGAGATGCTTAACCGAGTGAACCACCTATGTGCCCCAGTACTCGACATTTTGAGAGGAATGAAATGTGTGTACATACATAAAGTCTAAGCGTTACTTAAAGGTTTTTTTTGTGTTGTTACAGTTTTACAAGGACTTAGGCAAAATTCAGTAAGAAATAATAAATCCTTAAAATTTCAATTGTTCTACAATGACTGAATCAAGCATTAGAACTGCAAAAACAGGGGCATGTGGGTGGCTCAGTTGGTTAAGCGTCTGCCTTCAGCTCAGGTCAGGATCCCAGGGTCCTGGGATCAGGGAGGAAGCCTGCTTTTCCCTCTCTCTCTATTGCTACCCCCTGCTTGTGCTCTTTCATTCTATCAATCAATCAATCAATCAAATGCAAAAACAGGCTTCCAGAACTTAAAAGAGATGAGGAAATAAAACTGAACGTTATCACTGTCCTTCTTTGTCATTTCTATTATTAATTTTTTTGACTTGGTCAATATTAGAAGACAATACAAGGATAGACTACATGTTTAGTTCTGAATATTCAAAGAAGTTTAGAAAGGTAAAAATAGGTCGTTTATCTTTCCTTTTCTCTAAAACCAACCTTTTCTATATGTATCTTCTTTTTCATCCTTTTTCAAAAAGATTTATTTTAGAGAGAAACAAAGAGAGTGAGTGTTTGCATGTATGGGGGCAGAGGAAAAGGGAGAGAAAGAATCTTAAGTGGGCTACCTGCTGAGCAGGGAGCTCAAAGAAAGGCTAGATCTCATGATCATCTTGAGCAGAAAGCAAGAGGCAGGTGCTTAACTGACTGAGCCTCCCAGATGCCCCCTTTTTTCCCCTACCTTAATAATCTCACTTTCCTCGGGGCGTCTGAGTGGCTCAGTTGTTGAGCATCTGCCTTTAGCTCAGGTCATGATCCCAGAGTCCTGGGATTGACCCCTGCATCAGGCTCCCTGCTCAACAGGAAGCCTACTTCTCCCTCTCCCACTCCCCTCACTTGTGTTCCCTCTCTTGCTGTCTCTCTCTCTCTGTCAAATAAATAAATCTTAAAAAAGAAAAAAGCACGGGCACCTGAGTGGCTCAGTTGGTTGAGCAACTGCCTTTGGCTCAGGTCATGATCCTTGAGTTCTGGGATCGAGTCCCACATCGGGCTCCCAGCTCCATGGGTAGTCTGCTTCTTCCTGTAACCTTCTCTCCTCTCATGCTCTCTCTCACCTTCTCTGTCTCTCATATAAATAAATAAAATCTTTAAAAAAAAAAGCATGTCTTATTAAAAAAATAATCTTTCCACTTCCACTGAAATTATCTTATAAAAAGTTTACCTCTAAGTAATATAATTGAAAAATTTGTACTTTTTCTCCATTCTCCCAGTATTATTCTGCTTCAACTATCTGGGAAAAATAAGTCTGACAAGTGTACTTTACAATGACTTTCTCATTTACAAACATACTCTACTAAAGAACTATACTCTTTACTGTCTTCTACTTAAAAGTTCATCTCCAAAATTTTCCCTTGAGAAAAACTTTCCAAGTACCCAGAAATGTTTCATTTTACCTTAAAGATGGAGAAACATTTATACAATAACTACAATTATGGATCAATCAGTAATCTATCTTCAGGGAAGTTCAACAAACCATAAACCAGAAAGAGCAATTTAAAACAAAAATTGGGGGGCGCCCGGGTGGCGGTTAAGCCTCTGCCTTTGGCTCAGGTCATGATCTCAGGTCCTAGGATCGAGCCCTACATCAGGCTCTCCACTCAGCAGGGAGCCTGCTTCCCCCCCTTCTCTCTCTGCCTACTTGTGATCTCTCTCTGTCAAGTAAATAAAATCTTTAAAAAAAAAAAAATAAAACAAAAATTGGTTTGAAAGAATTTCAGGTATTGTAATCTATTTCTTAGTAAGAGCCATGTGGATTCAATTTAGCTTAAGACACATGTAACACAGGGGCGCCTGGGTGGCTCAGGGGGTTAAAGCCTCCGCCTTGGGTTGTGATCTCAGGGTCCTGGGATCGAGCCCCGCATTGGGCTCTTTGCTCCACAGGGAGCCTGCCTCCCCTTCTCTCTCTGCTTGCCTCTCTGCCTACCTGTGATCTCTCTCCCTCTGTCAAATAATTATAAATAAATAAATAAATAAATAAATAAAATCTTTTTTTTAAAAAAAAAAGATACATGTAACACAGCACTTACATTCCCCTATTAATCTGTTTGGAACACCTACCCATTAGTCTTGTAAAATAAAGCAAAATGAAATAAAATAAACCCTAAGATGGCATGTATTTCTGTGACAGAGAAATAGTCCAGTAAGGGTTATTATTTAAATACAAAAAAACCCCTAATCATCTGCTAAAGATGTGATTCAGTTTTCACTAGGGTTCTTTAAAAGACATGTCATGCAGCCCTTGGGGGGCTCAGTGGGTTAAGCGTCTTGCCTTCAGCTCCAGTCATGATCCCAGGGTCATGGGATCAAGTCCCAAGTTAGGCTCCCTGCTTAGGGAGGAGCCTGCTTCTCTCTCTCCTCCCTGCTCATGTTCTCTCTTGCTTTCTCTGTCTCTCTCAAATAAATAAAATCTTAAAAAAAAAAATTAAAGATACGTCATTTACAGGTGGCTCAGTGGTTTGGTCATTGAAAAGGCCACTCTTGGGTTTCAGCTCAGGTCATGATCTTGGGGTCCTGGCATTGAGCCCTGTGTCGGGCTCCATGTTCAGTGCGGAGTCTGCTTAAGATTCTCTTCCTCTTCCTCTGTCCCTCACTAAAATACATACATACAGAAAGAAAAGTCTCATACTCTAGTCACTGAGCCAGCACCCTAATCATATATTTCTTTTTTCCCTTGCAAGATTTTATTATTTTATTATTTATTTGACAGCGAGAGAGTGAGCAAGAGAGAGACATCAAGAGAGAGAACACAAGCAGGGAGAGTGGGAGAGGGAGAAGCAGGCTCCCTGTAGAGCAGGGAGCCTGACATAGGCTTGATCACAGGACCCTAGGATCACGACCAGAAGCTGAAGGCATATGCTCAACAACTGAACCAACCAGGTGCCCCACCAAGATTTTTTTTTAAGTAACCTCTACACCCAATATGGAGCTCAAACTTAAAACCTTGAGATCAAGGGTAACATGCTCTACCAACTAACTGCCCCTCCTATATTTCTTTGGACCAGTTTTTCAACCTAAACACTACTGACATTTTGGGGTGTATAAGATTTTTTTTTTTTATTTGACAGAGAGAGAGAGAAATCACAAGTAGGCAGAGAGGCAGGCAGAGAGAGAGGGGGAAGCAGGCTCCCCGATGAACCGAGAGCCCGATATGGGGCTTGATCCCAGGACCCTGAGATTAGGACCTGAGCCAAAGGCAGAGGCTTTAATCCACTGAGCCACCCAGGCGCCCCAGATTTTTTTTTTTAAGATTTTATTTATTTACTGAGAGAAAGAGAGTGAACACAAAGGGGAGAAGGGGCAGAGGGAGAAGACTCCCTGCTGAGTACGGAGCCT
Organism: Nasua narica; assembly: GCA_028533885.1. Taxonomy (NCBI): domain Eukaryota; kingdom Metazoa; phylum Chordata; class Mammalia; order Carnivora; family Procyonidae; genus Nasua; species Nasua narica. The sequence continues at coordinate 24,184,210 of CM052812.1, read as the reverse complement.
GACACAAGGCTCTATCCCAGGACCCTGGGAATCATGACCAGAGCTGAAGGCAGACACTTAACCAACTGAGAAAATGAGGACCCCCTGGATAATTCTTTCTTGTTGAGGGGCTATCCTACGCAACGTAGGATGGTTAGCAACATCCTTGGCCTCTAACGACTAGATGCCAGTAGCATTCACTCACCCAGCTTCGGCAAGTAGAAGTGTCTCCAGACATTGCTAAATGTTCTCTGGGGCAAGTTCGCCCCCTATTGAGAACCACTGCTTTAGAGTACATCACATTTTCTACCTTTTTCACTCAACAGTTAACCAACTCTTACGTACCCACTAAAATTCTGAAGGAAGTACACAGACTAATAAAAAAATTATTTTTAATTAAAGAAGGCTTAACTTAAGACATCATACTGACATCTATGGGCTTGGTGCTAAACTGTACATTTGACATATACTGCATTTAAGAAAAAAAAAACCCTCAAAATTAAAATATAGGTGCTATTTTGAGAAAGAACAATTAATTGAAAGCAGTAACATTAACATCAGTACTACTTTTTTTTGTAAGTCTAACATATATAGTAACAATGGTAATTGTCTATTACTTTCTTAGTTTTTGAGGTCTTTTAGATGAACTGAATTTTTAATGAAGTTTAGGAGATTGATAATTAGAGGGGATTTTTTTTTAAGACAAGTAAAAAAGTCTAATTCAAAAAACTTGCAAAAAATTAAGCAGCATGCTATTTTATGATTTATACTGAAATTTTAAAAGACTAAAAAAATTTTATAAAAACCTAATAATGATAATTCTATAAATAAAACTGCAATTATTCTATGTATTTTAATAAAAGACATTTGGTAATTAAATACTACTATCAATTAAACTGATGAACTTTATTGGGGTTAAAAACTATAACAAAGTTCATCCTAAAACATTTTGCAATGCAAAATTATTTCACTCAAGGAGTGTTTAATAATTTGAATGCCAGGAATTACAAGCAATTTTCAAAAGCAGACTCTTCACATTCATAAAACTTTATACATCATTTGAACTAACAGATATTTATACTACTAAAATCAAACATGCATCACTTTCAAACATTCTTGTATCATGATTTTATATATTACATTATTTAACACCATTCCTCATCACTACATGTATTTTATCATACACTTGCACCATTCTCCTTGGATTTCTGATCTTTATCTTCATTCTTGACATTATCCTGTAACACAAAAGACAAGAAAAAAGTGTATTTAGATTCTCTTAAATATAACTTAAAAATTAATAAACATTAGTAAACACTTTAGATAGCCCCTTTTGACATCTATAAAAAATTGACACTGGGGACAACTACAAAAAAACCCCCCTCAATTCTATGCAGAACAGTTTCTAGTATCTGAGAAAGCTATCAAAGTCCTGAGAAATTAGAGGTTCTCTGGAATAACAGTAATATATTCCTTGCACAGTAATACAACAATTTCTCTCTCTCTCCTCTTGTTCTCGGAGACCGAGGATGTGGACGATGTCTCATTTATTCTAATGAGTTTATAATGGCATTGAGTTACAGATATTTTTAGTGACAAAAAATGCTAATAAATTGCTTTTGATAGTGCCAAAGAGTTTCTCAACTCTACCTAACAATAAATGGCTTTAAAAATTAAATGGTTTTATTTTCCTCAAGTTCAAATTCAATTCACTCTCTAGTTCTGAAAGAAATACAAATAAAACTTTAAGTTTTTGAGAAATTTAAAAAAGTCTACATACATAAACCACGTTGACATTCTGACTAAATTCTAGAATAATACAATCTTTTGGAAATCACTTTTGATTAATCTGACAAAGGACAGAATAGCAACCACTATTTGCTGCAAGAAAAACCACTAAGAGCTTAATGACATTATAATTTCCAGAGTTGAAAGTTGAGACAAACTGAAACTATGAAAATATAAAACTGCTAACCTTCTTCAGTACAGTGTGGATTTCATCCATTACTGTAGATAAGTTTCTGATTGTCTTATTGAGTTGGTTTTCAAACTGCAAATTCATGTTTTCTGAAATCTTTAAGTTTTCTTGTAACTGACTGAAGTCCTTTTTAACTTCTCTGAGTTCACCTGAGAGGCTTTTGTTGGAATTCTCCAAATTTAATATGGTTTTCTCATCTTCATCTGTTAAAAAAAAAATTGGAATTCTTTATCTTACCCTTTAAAATCTCCAATATAATTATGAAGTTAAAAATATGTAAGGGGTGCCTGGGTGGCTCAGTAGGTTAAAGGGGCACATCTTGATTTTGGCTCAGGTCATGATCTCAAGGTCCTGGGACTGAGCCCTGCATCAGGCTTGCAATTCAGCAGGATTCTGCTTGAGGACTCTTCCTATTCCCCTTCCCTCGCTTTCTTAAAAATAAGTAAATTTAGGGGTGCCTGGGTGGATCAGTTGGTTAAACGTCTGCCTTTGGCTCAGGTCATGATCCCAGGGTCCTGGGGTAGAGCCCTGCATTGGGCTCCTTGCTAGGCAGGAAGACTGCTTCTTCCTCTCCCACTCCCCCTGCTTGTATTCCCTTTTTCAGTGTGTGTCTCTCTCTGTCAAATAAATAAATAAAATCTTAAAAAAAAATAAGTTTTTAAAAAAATGTAAGGAAATATTAAGGAAAATAAAAAGCAGTTATACATCCTTAAAATGGCCACAAATGTCAGTTATAAAGCATGATGCAATATACTCACTTCATTTAAATTTTACCTAAGTCTTACTTCTAAACCCAGGTTCCACTTTTAGATGATTGCATGGATTAGAGAAAGTAGCAAAAACTGATGTAAATGATTGCATGGATTAGAGAAAGTAGCAAAAACTGATGAAAACCAAGTAGAACTAGGAAAGGATTAAAAAAATACAAAAGAACAGCAAAGGAATCTAAGAATGCATATAAAAATCTAGAATCAATTTTTTTAAACAAGACTTTATTTGACAGAGAGAGAGAGATCACAAGTAGGCAGAGAGGCAGGCAGAGAGAGAGGGGGAAGTAGGCTCCCTGCTGAGCAGAGAGCCCGATGTGGGGCTCGATCCCAGGAACCTGAGATCATGACCTGAGCGGAAGGCAGAGGCCTCAACCCTCTGAGCCACCCAGGTGCCCCAAAAATCTAGAATAAATTCTTAAAATGCCAAGCAATTTTATAGCTTTTAATGGTCAAAAGTGAGTTGCAGAATGTGCCTAGACTAAAATGCAAACTATGGATATCCGTACATACATAGGTTTGTATATATGCATGTACACATATATATTCCAGCAGAGTTTTAAAAGTACCAAAATACCCAATGCTGTTCCTTACCTGTTTTTTCTTCTAGCAACTGCAGCTTCTGTTCTACTTCAGCTCTTACTTTTTCGCTCTTTTCCAATTTTTGCAAGAGGCTTCCTACATCAACCATTGCACCATTGTACACAATAAGACCAACATTTTCTTCCACATCCTTTGACTCCTGTTTTATTGTTGGTGTTGGAAGTAACAACCGGTTCCCTATAAAATAAAAGATTGTATTTTATTACTTTTTCTTAATAATTATAAAGTAAGATAATCTCAAAATAATATATATTCAAACCTAGCATATCTTCATGCAATGCTTCAGACTCTTCATGGTTTTCTTCATCTTTTGAGGTGTCTGTTAATTTCCGATAAAAGCAAGACTCACGGAGTACTACTTTATTAAGAAGTTTCTTTACCTGTTATATAAGCAAATAAACAAAAAGATGAGAGTACATTTTTTAATTTCCTTAACTGTGTTCTAATTTTTACATATGATAAACATCAATGGCATCTATGTTCTCAGGTATCCTCTCCCATTCAAACACTTGCATACCTTTGTTCTTTTTGTTAAAAGATTTCAACCCGAGCCGAAATCAAGAACTGGACGCTTTAATCAATTGAGCCACCCAGGAACACCTGTGTTTTTTGTTTGTTTGTTTTTTAAAGATTTTTCATTTATTTCTTTGAAAGAGAGAGAGCATAAGCAGGGAGCCTGATGTGGGACCCGATCTGTAAGCATCCACGAGCTGTACTGGATGCTTAATCGACTGGGCCACCTAGGAGCCCTCACTTGTGCATTTTTTAACTGCTTCTCTATAAACCTAAAATCCAAATTATCATTTGAAAAGATTTTTGTTAATAAAAAACGTGTAACATTGATAGAAACACTAAAGTATATAAAAGCGTGTAAAAAAGGGACACCTGGGTGGCTCAGTTGGTTAAGCCGCTGTCTTTGGCTCAGGTCATGATCCCAGGGTCCTGGGATCGAGTCTCGCATGAGGCTCAGCGGGGAGCCTGCTTCTCTCTCTGCCTCTGCCTCTCTGCCTACTTGTGCTCTCTCTGACATAAAAATTAAAAAAAAAAAAAAAAAAAAAAAAGTGTATGAGTGCCTGGGTGCCTCAGTCAGTTAAGCATCTGCCTTCAGCTCAGGTTATAATCCCAGGGTCCTGAGATTGAGCCCTGCATTGGGCTCCCTGCATAGCAGGGAACCTGCTTCTCCCTCTCCTGCTGCCTCCCACTCCCCCTACTTGTGTTTAATGTCAAATCTTTTTTTAAAAAGTATATATACAAAGATAGTTATTATAACAGTCTATAATTCCAAAAAATGGAAACTGCCTAGCAAATGACACTTAGTAAAGGCAATTATGATACATCTGTATTACAGAATGTTTTGTAGTCATAAAAAGAACAAAATGCGTCTCTATTTTCATAGAATGGTCATTATATATTGTTAAATGAAAAAAGTTGTCTAGTGGCACTGGCTGAATCAGTTGGTAGGGCATGGGATTTGATCTAGGGGTTTTAAGTTTAAGCCCCACACTGGGAACCTAGAAGTTACTTAAAAATAAAATCTTAAGGGATGACTGCATGGCTCAGTTGATTAAGCAGCTGTCCTCAGCTCAGGTCATGATCCCAAGGTCCTGGGATCCAGCCCTGCATCAGGCTCCCTGCTCGGCGGGCAGTCTGCTTCTCCTTCTCACTGCCTGTTGCTCCCCCTGCTTATGCTCTCTCTCTCGTCAAATAAATAAATGAAATTAAAAGAAAAATCTTGGGGCGCCTGGGTGGCACAGTGGGTTAAGTAAGGCCCCTGCCTTCAGCTCAGGTCATGATCTCAGGGTCCTGGGATCGAGCCCCAAGTCGGGCTCTCTGCTCAGCGGGGTGGGGTGGGGGAGGGGGCGGCACTGCTTCCCCGTCACCCCCACCACTTGCCTCTCTGCCTGGGATCTGTGTCAAATAAATAAATAAAATCTTAAAAAAAATCTTTAAAAGTTGTTTATAAGTAATGTATAAAATTATTTCATGTGTTGTGTGTATATATGTGCGCACACATATATGAGTTGCTTACAAAAAAATCTAGAGGATTATATGAGGCCAGAGGAACAGAACTATGGAGGGGACTCTCAACTTTTCTTTTACATATTTCCGTATTTCTTGACTATATCTCTACTAGCCTAAGCAGTCAGAGATTAAAAAGATAATTACTTAAAATGGCTTTTCATTTTAAATATGCATAAGACAGATTACCTGAGCCCGAGAAAGATGTAGTCCAAGAGTATAAAGTATTTCTTCCAAATCCTTTTCAAGAAGATAACCACAATGGCTTTGATCAAAATAAACAAATGCCATTAACAGATCCCTGTTAATTGTGATCATTTGAGTCTTTTCTTTTTCCTAAAGAAAATGCAGAAGATAATAGTACATAATCTTTACCCCTAAAAAGTGAGAAATTGAGACCATGTCCATTTAATAGCTAAAAATATGAAAAGACCTTTGCCTCATGTTACAAGTTAAAATGAATTCATCTTGTTTATGTGTACAGGAGAAAAGAAGAAGACATATTGGTTATCTGACATAACTACAAATATAAAAATACAATTGGCTGAATTTTGCTCTGAGTGGTAATATATAGGTATAAAAGGGCCAATAAACTTCATGACAGTGTTATGCTTAATAAGTCTAGATTATGTGAGAAATGGAAATTATGTCATCAAGAATACAGTATTCAATAAATACCTTATCTTTAGAGGGCCTCTCCTTGCAGTACCTGTTGATATCTCTTTTGTCATCTCGTTTGTTTATTTCTTCCTCATCCCGATCTATAAAATCAACACAAGAGCAGCAAAATACTCATTAATACAGATATTTTCTACTACTGTAGAGATCAAAAATACTTTTCTGTTACTGATCAGTTTTCAAAAGACACAATGTAAGAAATACTGTATGAATAAAAATGGTTTAGACTTAATGGGACGCCTGGCTGGCTCAGTCAGTAGAGCATATGACTCCTGATCTTGGGATTGTAAATCTGAACCCCATGTTGGCTATAGAGATTATTTAAAAATAAAATCTTAAAAAATATATATTATTATTCTATTTTTTTTTAGAGAGGAGGGAAAGAGTGAGTGAGAAGGTAGGAGGAGGGGCAGAGAGGGAAAGAGAGAATCTCAAGCAGACTCCCCACTAAACACAGAGCCAAATGTGGGGCTCCATCTTACAAGCCCGAGATCATTACCTGAGGTCGTGTAACTGACTGAGCCACTCAGGCACCCCAGAAAAGAAAGAACTATGAAGAATAAGAAAAGGAAGAAATGTATAAGGACATTAGGAGGAGGAAAAAATTTGACTTTATTAAATCAATCAATTTTCCATAAAAATTTGAAGTATATAGTTCAGAAAATGAATGTTTTATATATAAAATTGGAAATTCTAACACAAACTTAAACAAAACAAAGTATATATTCTACAACTTAAAAGGAAAACTATGCAATGCAAAGTTAAAACTGCAGATAAATTACAAGATAAAATAATATGTAAGGAATGTGTTAATTAAGAAAACCTAACTGTGTTAATATCAAGATTTGCTTACACAAATATTCTATTCCATGTTTAAAAATGGGAACTTGGATAAACCATTCTTTTTTGTTTTAAGATTTCATTTCATTCATTCATCGTGGATTTAGAGTAATCTCTACACCAAACACGGGACTCAAACCTATGACCCAAAGAGCAAGAGTTGCATGATCTTCTGACTGAGCTAGCCAGGACCCCCGAACTGTATGCTTCTAAGTGGATGAGTTACATAGTATGGGAATTATAACTAAACAAACCCATTTTTGTAAAAGAAAAATAGGCAAATGGTCTAAAGCTGGATTGTTGTGATGGTTTAACAATTCTATGAAGTTACTAAGAATGATTAAAGTGGGGGCGCCTCGGTGGCTCAGTTGGTAGGGCATCGGCCTTTGGCTCAGGTCATGATCCCAGAGTCCTGGGATCGAGCCTCGAATTGGGCTCCCTGCTCAGCAGGAAGCCCACTTCTCCCTCTCCCTCTGCTGCTCCCCATGTTTGTGCTTTCTCTCTCTGTCAAATAAATAAAATCTTAAAGAAAAAAAAAAAAAAAGACTGAAGTGCACGTTTAAAAGTATTGAGTTTTGCAGTATGTATTGGCACATAAATAGTTAAAAAAATATGTCCTTGGGGTGCCTAGCTGGCTCAGTCGGTTAAGCAACTGCCTTCGGCTCAGGTCATGATCCCAGGGTTCTGGGATCCAGCCCCACATTGGGATCCCAGCTCACCAGGGAGCCTACTTCTCCCTCTCCCTCTGCACCTCCCGCTGCTTTTGAGCACTCATTCTTTCTCTGTCAAAGAAATAAATAAAATCTTTTGAAAGAAAGAAAGAAAGAGAAAGAAGGAAAGAAGGAATAAATCTTTGGAACCTATTTCTCTCATATATGCTATTAAAGATTATATAGGTTTATTATTGTGGGTAAATTAATTCACTGTTAAGAGCCTCAGTTTCCTCAACCATAAAATAGAGAAAACAGCCTCTGAGTAGAAATGTAATTCCAAATAATTTTTATCAAGAGTGTACCATATACTACACAAGGGTAAATTTCTTTCCTTTATTAACATTTTATAGACATGAGCTACCTTATTTGAATATTTAACTTGAAAGCTATTAATTTCAAAACTTTATCTCCCTTGGAACATAGATTTTTTCTTACAAATAAATCCCACCACACAAAAACATACTAAGATTATGCAGCAGCAATCATGTCCCTTTATTTTTCCCCCACATATACTACTACCCATATGAAACCTATTTAAAGGAACATGCTCTCTATAAAAAACTACTTTGTAATCTTTTTAAGATTTATTTATTTGTTTGAGAGAGAGAGAGAGAGAGAGAGAGAGAAATATCACAAGTAGGCAGAGAGAGGGGGAAGCAGGCTCCCCGCTGAGCAGAGCCTGATTCAGGGCTCGATCCCAGGACCCTGAGATCATGATCTGAGCTGAAAGCAGAGGCTCAACCCGCTGAGCCCTCACATGCCCCTGTAATCATTTTCAATGTCATTAACCTTCCAACAGTTTCTTCAATGGCTGCATAGAATTTAATTACATGTTTACAGCAAAATATATTTAAATTAATTCTCTATTATTAAAAATTAAGGCAAGGGTGCCTGGGTGGCTCAGTTGGTTAAGCATCCAACTTTTGATTTTGGCTCAGTCATGACCTCATGGTTGTGGGACTAAACCCCGGGTCAGGCTCCCTGCTCTGTGGGGAGTCTCTTCTCTCCCCCTCCCTGCATAACACTCCCACCCAACTCTCTCTAAAATAAATACATGTCGGGGTGCCTGGGTGGCTCAGTGGGTTAAGCCTCTCTGCCTTCGGCTCAGGTCATCATCTCAGGCTCCTGGGATGGAGCCCTGCATCTCTGCTGAGCAAGGAGCCTGCTTCCCTCTCTCTCTCTGCCTGCCTCTCTGCGATCTCTCTCTGTCAAACAAATAAAATCTTACTAAAACAAAACAAAGCAAAGCAAAACAAAATAAATACATCTTAAAAAAAATACATTAAGACCAATTCTGATTTCTTGTTAATAGACAATTATGGAATGAACACCTGTGTTGATATTTTAAAAGATACAGTTGACTGACATTGCCAAATTTATGTCCAGAAAAAGTGCAACAATTTAAACTGACTGCAAGAGTGATGAAAGAACTCTTCTCTTTACCCTTATTAATTGTTAAACTGATGTTACCTTTCATTAAAATCTTTTCATCAAGGGCAGCCTGGGTGGTGCAGTCAGTTGAGCATCTGACTCTTGGTTTTAGCTCAGATAGTGATCCCAGGGTTGTGGGATCGCACCCCATTATCAGTGTCCGTGCTTATAGGACTCTGCTTAAGACTCTCTCTCCCCTGCCCCTCTCTGCTGCTCTCTCAAATAAATAAATAAGTCTTTAAAAAAATTCATCAAATTGATGGGCAAAATATAGATTCTTGTTATATGCTCCCCTAATTACTAAGAAGATTCAACACCACTTTAGACATTAAACTGCATTGTATTTTCATTTTGTAAAAAATGGCCATTCTACTTTTCTACTGGAAAAAGAGTAGTCTTCAAGTAACTTGATAAGATAATAAAATATAATGTATGAGGGGGGAAACTATGATAACATAAGCAAGCAGCAACTGGAAATACCAGGGACACCAATAAAGAACTATAATCCTATCATCCCGTTTGGCTTTGTAGTTTATGATATTCATTCAGCAAGTATCTAAGCCTATTTGGATAGACTGCTCCAGGAACCTGCAATATGTATCAGCAAAGAGGAGACAAAAACCTCTCTTTTTCTAAGATTTTATTTAAAAAAATTTTTTTAAGATTTTATTTTTAAGTAATCTCTACACCCAACGTGGGGGTCAAACTTACAACCTCAAGATTAAGAGTTGCATGCTCTGACTGAGCCGGCTACGTGCCCCCAAAACCTCTCTTTTCCTTATTCAGAGCTTATATGTATTCAAGTGGGAAGACAGTAAGTAAAATATGTAGTTAGTAGAAAAGTTTCTAAGTCCTAAAGTAAAGCAAAAAAAGGAGGGATCAGGAATGTATAATGGTGGGAAGACTGCAATTTTAAATAGGGGGTGAGTGCAGAGCAGGCCTCACTGAGAAAGTGATAGTTGAACAAAGACAACAAATTTGAAAGAATCAGGAAGGTGAATCTTGGGAGCCACTGAAGGAATCTGAAAACGAAAGAAATCAAACAAATAAACGAAATGACTTAAATTTTACAAGGTTGTTCTGGCAATTGTGTTGAGAAGATACTTTAGAGAAGGAAACAAGGAAACTTGATAGGAGGTTTTTATTTTCTTTTAATTCTTTTATTTTTTTTAAAAGATTTTATTTATTTGAGAGAGCGAGAGACAGAGCACACCTGGGGGCAAGAGCAGAGGAAGAAGGAAAAGCAGACTCTCCGATGAGCAGGGAACCTGAGGCGGGGCTCGATCCCAAGACCCTGGGATCATGACCCGAGTCGAAGGCAGATACTCAACTGACTGAGCCACCGAGGCGCCCCCAGATAAAAGGTTTTTAAAACAAACTAGGCAAGAGACAATATGGCTTGGATTAGTGGAGCTGATGAAATGTGGTCTGTTTCTGGATATTTTTTTTTTTTTAAAGATTTTATTTATTTATTTGACAGAGAGAGAGACAGATCACAAGCAGGCACAGGGGTGCAGGGAAGCAGGCTCCCTACTGAGCAGAGAGCCCATGTGGGGCTCGATCCCAGGACCCTGAGACCATGACCTGAGCTGAAGGCAGAGGATTTAACCCATTGAGCCACCCAGGTGCCTCTGGATATATTTTTAAGACAGAGGCAATATGACTTGCAGACAGATTAGAAATTGGATTCTGACATAAAGTAATGAGTTTAGAATGATTCCTAGATGTTAGCTTGAGCAACCTGAAGGATGAAACTGCCATCAAATTAGTGGGGTAAAGCTGAGGGTGGAAGACTTGTTTTCTGATGAAGGAGCGGAAAGCAGGGGGCACCTGGGTGGCTCAGCTGGTTGGGCGTCTGCCTTTGGCTCAGATCATGATCTCAGGGTCGTGGGATCGAGTCCCGCATCGGGCTCCCTGCTCAGCAGGGAGTCTGTTCCTCCCTCTGCCTGCCGCTCCCCTGCTTCTACTCTCTGTCTGATTGTCAAATAAATAAATAAAATCTTAAAAAAAAAAAAAAAAGGAGCAAAAGCAGGAGTTCAGTTTTAAACATGTTTATTTTGAAATGTCAGGTAACTTAACCAACTATGTCAAGTAGGCAGGTCACAGAGGAGAATGGAAGAGAGGTCTGACTTAAGATATAGATTTGAGAATTGTCAGCATATGGTATCTAAAGCCAAGAGAATGGATTAGACCACCACCAAGGGAATTACATAGTAGAGAAGAATAAAAAAGAAAATAAGAGATGAGAGCTGGAACATTCTGACATAGACAAAATAACGAGGAAAACTGTTTAGTGATTTAATTAAGACAGTGACAGAACTGCACTGGAAGAAGGGGGGAAGACGGGATAATAAAAAGGGTTAACTTTCATTGGCCAAAACAGGTTATGGAAGATAAATGAAACAATATTGATATATGCATATTATGTCATTGCTATGGAGGTTATTAGGACAATTAAGACTAGATATTAAAGGGCTAAGGTGGAACATGACATTATTTTTAAATTTCTTAGGTGTGATTATGGAATTATGGTTAAGAGAGTATCTTAAGAAAGTTGAAGAATTCCTACTTTCAAATGGATGAGAAGCACAAACACTACATGAATAAGACAGGATATTTAACAAATCAATCCATTTTTGGATATGGACTATTCAATGCACTATTCTCTCAAGTTCTTTTATGTTTGAGTATTTTCTTTCTTCTTCTTCTTCTTTTTTTAAAAGATTTTATTTATTTATTTGTCAGAGAGGGGCGCCTGGGTGGCTCAGTGGGTTGAGGCCTCTGCCTTTGGCCTGGGTCATTATCTCAGGGTTCTGGGGTCAAGCCCTGGACTGGCTCTCTGCTCAGCGGGGAGCCTGCTTCCCCTTCTCTCTCTGCCTGCCTCTCTGCCTACTTGTGATCTCTCCCTCTCTGTCAAATACATAAATAAAATCTTAAAAAAAAAAAAAAAAAGAGTATCTGGTTCTCAATTCCAACAGTTTAATGAAAATCTATTTAGATCTAAGATGCTATGTTCTACCTTAAAAAGAAACCCTTTCAACTATTAATAAAACAATATAGATTTTTACTAAAAATATTTTACTGTTTCTATTCTAAAAAAATATTAAGATTACAGATTGTAGTTACACAAAGCCATCAAACAAAAATTGTATTTTTCATCCTCAGGAGAAATAAGTAAATTTGAACCATACATACCATCTTCTTCATCCTCAGCTTCTTCTGCTTCCATTGGATCATATTCATCTTGGTTATTATCTTCTTCAGTTTCATCATCATCTTTAGAATCCTCTTTTCTTTTATCTTCTTTCTGTAATTTAAAATGCCTTAAATTAAGCAAGACAGCTGACCAAACATTGACTAAAACCAAAAAACATTAAATTCCTTAAATTTACTTGAAATAGAATCAAATTATAACATTTTCTTAACAATACACTTTAAAAGTATCACTCACAACACATGTAAATAGACCATCAAGCTATGTACCTTCATTTAAAAAAACAAAAAGAGGGATGCCTGGGTGGCTCATTCGGTTGGGCCACTGCCTTCAGCTCAGGTCATGGTCCCAGGGTCCTGGGATCGAGTTCTGTATCAGGCTCCTTGCTCGGCGGGGAGCCTGCTTCCCGCTCTGCCTGCCGCTCCCCCTGCCTGTGCTCTCTCTCTCTCTGACAAATAAATAAAATCTTTAAAAAAAAATTTAAAAAAAAAAGAATAAAGTACCAGAATACTAGTTCTAGATGTTTATATAGGCTTAATTCAAAGACTTAAATTTTTCTTTTAAATTTTATTTATTTGACAGAGAGAGATAGAGAGTGAGAGAGGGAATACATGCAGAAAGAGTGGGAGAGGGAGAAGCAGGCTTCCCAGTGAGCAGGGAGCCCGACTCGGGGCTTGACCTCAGGACCCCGGGATCATGACCCCAAAGGCAGGTGCCCAACGACTGAGCCACCCAGGTGCCCTAAGACTTAAATTTCTATTAATATACTAAATTTTTTTAGTTCACCCTTTACATTTTGCTTTTCTGATGGAATTCATCATAATTTGTTATACTCTGGAAAACTAAAAGAAAACTTTGAAAGAGGTTAGTGGTAATGGAAATAATTACAGACCTTCCTTTCATCTCTGTCTTCTTTTTTATCCTTATCATCACCTGATTTTCTCCGTTTGGGTTTTGGCTCATCAGTTTCTTCATCTCTGTCTTCTTTTTTATCTTTTCTCTCATCTTTTTTGCTTTTCTTTTCCTTTTCTTTTTTATCCTCTTTCTCAGGAAGAGATAATAATGATTTGTATATTCTGACACCAAAATCTCTTTGAAGCATTTCATTGAAAAGTTCTGCAAACAGTGAAACCTATAAAAAGATACCAACAGTAACCCAGGCAATTTTATTAGAAATACTGAATAAATCCAGCATAATAACTTATCAAATAATGACTTGCCACATTTAACAATATGCACTAAAAAAGAGGTACAATAATTGATGTCAATGACGCTGATGACTTTCAAAAGACCCAAAAACTCTCCTGAAGATATAAATACCATGTTTGTATACTTTTGGCCACATTTCATAAAAAATAAAAAATTTGACAAATTTTGAAATGAGATTTTTAAATTTGAAAATGAGTAAGAAAAAAGGATTTCTATTTTGCACAGCAATTAATTTTCATGATAAATGTATTTTATTTATTTACTCAAGTTTTTCTGAAATACTTTTGTACTTCTTTACCATGGACTATTCTAGGTGAAGGAAGCAGATAAAAATCCTGATTCAAATAATAATCTAACAAGGAACAGTAAGTGGTAATAATAGTACTAATAATCTGACAGGGAAAAGTAAGACAACCAGAACAGTATCAAATTTTAAGGAAAAAAAAGGCAGCATAACCACAGAGTAACAAGAAAGTAGTCAGAGAAGACCTCTCTGATTAGGTGATATCAGAAGTGACCTGAAGGAACAAGAGAATGGGCCATACAGACACCAAGTAAAGTATTTCAGGCAGGGGACACCAACTTAGAATTTTGGATAGGGAATAAGCATTACTACTTTGCAAATATCCAAGGATAATGACATACTCCTGAACCTAAAATTATACACTAAATTTTCTACATAAATATTTCTAAGTATGGGGTGCATGGCTGGCTCAGTCACTAGAGCACGTGACTCTTGATCTCAGGGTTGTGAGTTTGAGCCCCACGTCAGGTGTAGAGATTATTTTTAAAAAAATCTTGGGGCACCTGGGTGGCTAAGTCAGTTAAGCATCCAACTCGATTTCAGCTCAGGTCATGATCTCAGGGTGATCTCTGCGCTCAGTAGGGAGTGTGCTTGAGATTTTCCCTCTCCCTCTAGCCACCCCTGTCATCGACACACTCTCTCAAATAAATAAAATGTTAAAAATTTAAAAAATAACATCTTAAAAAAAAATTCTAAGGCTTATTGTTTCCAACAGATTAAAAGGGTCCAGAACTTGAAATGGTTGAACACGACTCTAAAATGTGTAAGCTTTGGCAAGGAGTTCAGGTATATTTGCTAAAAGCACTTTAAGGCAACCAAATTGGCAAAGAAGTCAAACTCTCACTCTTTGCAGATGATATGATACTTTATGTGGAAAACCCAAAAGACTCCACTCCAAGACTGCTAAAACTCATACAGGAATTCAGTCAAGTCTCAGGACATAAAATTAATGCACAGAAATCAGTTGCATTCCTAT
>CM052812.1:23927069-24168999 GCA_028533885.1 Nasua narica | reverse complement strand
AGAAGTAGAAGTGGTCTGCACAAGATCCTCAAACTTCCTTTCAAGTATTCTGGAAATCCTGCCTTTTTTATAATTAAAAGCATATTGTCATTATCTTAACTACACAGTCGTAAAAGTTACGTTAGTCTGAAACAGAAAACACATACTGCAAGTAATACCTTTCTGCTGTGGCTGCTGTAATAAGGGCTGTGGCTGAGTCTGCAATAATGGTGTGATAGAAGCTGCCGAGATCTGGGCTTGCAGCAGGGACTGGGGTTGGGGCTGAGCCTGAACACCAAATGTCGTCTGTGGTGCAATTGGCTGAAGCACAGCAGGAGGAGTCTTCAGTAAAGGCTGAGTTTGAGACTGATTCTTAAGAAAAATAAAGAAATAAAAGAAAAATTTTAAAGAGGAAGAAAAAACTTTGAAAATTAGAAGACGAAATCACCAAGTTTCTGTAACACCTAACTCAGTATTTTATATACCTGATTTGGTAGCGTCTGAATTCTTTGAGCATTCCATTTAAAAGGCATATTCGGATTATAAGTAGCTTCAACCAATACTCTGTCACCCACTTGGGGGGTTTTCCCTTTGACAGCACTAGAAAAAAAATTAAGTTAAATATACATATGATTAAGAGATTCCTCCAAAAAAATTTTTGTACTTGTAGTATTTTATCAAACATAAACTATCTGAAATGGAAGTCTAAAAAAAAAAAAGCCCTTTTAAAAAGTAAATATACTGTCTCTCAAATAAATGAAATCTTTAAAAAAAAAAAAAAGTAAATATACGCCTCCTAGACTTATTTTATTTTAGAACGGATGTTTCACTCTCCCTAAAAAACACAGCGTTTAAAGTGGAAGAAATAAATTTGCACCTCATATTCTCCCAATATTGTATCTCTCCTTCTACTCTACTTTCTAACTTTTATAACCCAAGAGTAAGATTTCCCTTGGGCTGTGGAGTGATAAGAGAAATCAAGATGGAAAACAAGAGACCTATTTTTAGAAAAATCTCCTATGATAATTAAATTTAATTTCCCAAATAAAGTACTTCTAAGGCAGTTCACTAGAAATACAGTTGAAATACCCAATGAAAACCAACCACCATCACACTAACAAAATACTATTGTTAGTCATTATTCATTCAATCCTACTCATTAATTTTTCAATTAAAAAATGCTTTTTGAGTACATAGAGTCATTAGATATGTCAAACAGAAGATTAAATTTTAAAAGGCATAGGATTATTTCAATCTCTACTCTCACTGTAAGTCTGACCATGAGTTAGAAAAATTAACTCACTCCTATAAATACGTAGAAAGAATTCACCATAGCTATTTTATTCAGTAACCAGAAGATATCTTCACTCAAATTCTCCATGAAAAAAGGCCAGATACAAATATAATACAAGCTAGATAATTAAAACAAAAAACTGTAATTAAACCATAAACCTAAGCCACAATTTGGTCTTATCAATACATTTCATGCTAAACACAAGAAGGCATTTGTCAACACCTAATTAAGTTACCTAAGCTGAAAGAATACATCTTCATCCACAAATCCAAATGTATCATGTAGTTTTGTAACTACTCCTGTAAAAACACGCTGTTTCTGAGGCTGGGTTTGTTGCTGACTGGACCTTGGCGTGGGATACGATACAGTTATCTGTGCTGCAGGCTGAGGAGTAGACAGGCTAAGGCTTGTAGGCAGTGCAACAGCTGGCTATAAAACAAAATCAAGATCGAATTAAGCTAATGATTTGAAATACTCTAGAAATAAAAAATGACCACTCAAAAATACTCAAAATGCTACAATTAACTTGAAGTTAGGAAATACTCATGTACACGTTGAAGATGATAATCAAGTCTGAAAAAAGCTTTTATTTTTTTTTAAATCTATCTCAACATTAAGTTCCATCAAATTAATGTTGTCATAGGTTGTTCCAGGCAAAGAAAATACCATAGTGAAATGAGTTTTAAGAATACTGCAGGAGGGCCGCCTGGGTGGCTCAGTGGGTTAAAGTCTCTGCCTTCAGCTCAGATCATGATCTCAGGGTCCTGGGATCGAGCCCCGAATCGGGCTCTCTGCACAGGAGAGAGCCTGCTTTCCCCTCTCCCTCTCTGCCTACTTGTGATCTCTGTCAAATAAATAAAATCTTAAAAAAAAAAAAAAAAAAGAGGGACGCCTGGGTGGCTCAGTTGGTTGAGTGGCTGCCTTTGACTCAGGTCATGATCCCAGCGTCCTGGGATCGAGTCCCACATCGGGCTCCTTGCTCAGCGGGGAGCCTGCTCCTCTCTCTGCCTCTGCCTGCCTCTCTGCCTGCTTGTGTTCTCTCTCTGTTAAAATAAAATAAATAAAATCTTTAAAAAAAAAAAAGAATACTGCAGGAGCACCTGGGTGGCTCAGTAGGTTGAGTGTCCCAGCTCTTGATTTTAGCTCAGTTCATGATCTCAGGGTAAGAGGTGGAGCCCTGCATTCAGCAGGGAGTCCCTTTGGGATTCTCTTACTCCTTCTCCCTCTGCCCTTCCTCACATTAGAGAGTGTGTGTGCACATACACACTCTTTCTCTCTCTAAAATAAATAATTCAAATAGAGGTGCCTAGGTGGCTCAGTAACTTAAGCATCCGACTCATGATTTTTCAGGATTGTGAGATCGAGCCCCACATCACATCAGACTCATGTACTTGCTGGGCACGGAGCCTGCTTAAGATACTCTCTCTCTCCCTCTTCCTGTGCACCATCTCCCTTAAAAAAATACATCTGTTAGGGGTGCCTGGCTGGTTCAGTTAGTGGAACGTCGAACTCTTGATCTCGGGGTTGTGGGTTCAAACCCTACATTGGAAACAGAGATTACTTAAAAACAAAAACAAAAAAACCCCTGCAAATTTTAGTCCCCTCTTAGAAAATCAAAATAGTGGCATAATACTCAGCAAAGCCCCATATAAGTGAAATAAGTCAGAGAAAAACAAGTATGTACAATCTCACTTACATGTGAAATCTAAAAAAACAAAAAATTCATAGAAACAGAATAAAACCTTGGTGATTACCAAGGGTATGGAGGAAGAAATGGGTGAAGTTGGTCAACAAGCACAAACTTCTGTATAAGCTAAATACTAAGTTCCATGGACGTAATATACAGATGATGACTGTGATACAGTATTATATATTTCAAAGTTGCTGACACAGTAGCTCTTAAAAGCTCTCAACAGAAAAAAATTTAACTATGTGAAGTGATTCACGTTAAAAAAAATCTTATTATGGTCACCATTTCACTAATATATACATAAATCAAACTATGCTGTATACCTTCTATTAATACAGTGTTACCTATCAATTATTTTTCCATAAAATTGAACAAACAAGAAAAATGTTACTTTCATGTTCACTTTCATTCATCTTTCCTGGCACAATCAAACATGAATAGCATATTACTGATTAAAACATCTATATATAAATAGAAATAAAATCATTAGAAATAAACATCAGGGGTGCCGGGGTGACTCAATGATTTAAGCCTCTGCCTTTGGCTGAGGTCATGATCTTGGCTCAGGTCATGATCTCAGGGTCCTGGGATCCAGCCCTGCATCGGGCTCTCTGCTCAGCAGGGAAGCCTGCTTCCCCCTCTCTCTCTGCCTGCCTGTCTCCTTGTCATCTCTGTCAAATAATAAAAATCTTTAAAAAAAAAAAAAAAAGGAAATAATCATCTCACTCTTCAAAGTAAAACATAGTATTTGTTTTATACTTGCCCAGTAAAGCATGTCTCTTAATTTCTATAATTAAAAAAAAAAGCCAAGTCCTATATATAATAAAAGAATTCAACATTTCTCAGACTATGTTCTCAATATTATTTCTCATGAAATTTCCTCAACATCCTAAGACAATAACGATTTACGGCTGCAAACTAGGAAATGCTATTCCAAGAAAAGACTAGACTACTTTTTATAGCTTTTCCACTTAGTTTGGAAATTCTATTGGAGATCGAAAATACAAGATCAGTATCAGGTGATTGTGATTCCTTAATAAAAACGAAGCGAGGCTGACTTCTCAAGTTAAATGCATTTTTTTCTTTTCTTTTTTTTTTTTTTTTACAAAAATAACAGATTTAAGACTAAAATGTTATGAAAGGTTATAAACTACAAAGCTTCTCCCCTACTCCTGCTCCTCAGCTACCCAATTCCCTATCGATGGACAATCACTGTCACCAGTGCACTATTACAGGTTCTGCTTCCTTTTTATCAGTTTCATAGAATTTCACTTTAAGTCAATGAACCATGGCCCTTGGTCCAAATCCAGCCCACAGCTTATGATTTTGTGAGTTTTGTACAGCTCAGAAACTAGGGATGGTTTCTTACACTTTATTAATTTTTAACGATTTTATTAATTTGAGAGACAGGATGAATTGGTGGGGGGGAAGGGAGAGGGACAAACAGACTCCTTGCTCAGCCAGGAGCCTTACGCAGGGCTCGATCTTAGGACCCAGAGATCATAACCTGAGTGAAGTCAGACACTTAACCGGCTGAGTCACACATGTGCCCTGGTTTCTTACTTACACTTAAAAATAATTTTTAAAAAGAAAAAAAAATGCAACAAAGACTGTAAGTCGTCCACAAACCTAAAGGAGCACTACTGTAAGACTAAAAACATTAAGTATCATAAGTTTAAAAACGGGGGAGCCTGGGTGGCTGGCGAGTTGTCTCTGACTTGATTTTGGCTCAGGTCATGGTCTCAGGGTCATGGGATCAATCCCCCATTTCGGGCTCTGCACTCAGTGCAGAGTCTCCTTGTCCCTCTCCCTCTGCTCTTTACTGTGCACACTCTCTCAAATAAATATGTATTTCTTGAGGTCCAAAAATATTTTAATGCTGCTGAAAAATTAAACTGATAATGTAACACAACACCCTCACCTACTAAGGTCAAGCTTAAAACGATATAATAAAAAAATTTCCTAAAAATATTAGCTACAATAAATATGTAGTAAGAATTGAGTTTAAAGTAAGTATTAAGTTTAGGGGGCGCCTGAGTGGCTCGGTGGGTTAAAGCCTCGGCCTTCAGCTCGGGTCATGATCTCAGGGTCCTGGGATCGAGTCCCACCTCAGGCTCTCTGCTCAGCGGGGAGCCTGCTTCTCCCTCTCTCTCTCTGCCTACTTGTGATCTCTCTCCGTCAAATAAATAAATAAAATCTTAAAAAAAAAAAAAGAAAAGAAACACAATCACTTAAAAAAAAAAAAAAGAGGGCGCCTGGGTGGCTCAGTTGGTTGGGCGACTGCCTTCGGCTCAGGTCATGATCCCGGAGTCCCGGGATCGAGTCCCATGTCGACTTCCCAGCTCTGTGGGAAGTCTGCTTCTCCCTCTGACCTTCTCCCCTCTCATTCTCAGTCTCTCTCTCTAATAAATAAATAAAAAATCTTTAAAAAAAAAAAAAAGAATTAAGTTTAGGGGCACCTGGGTGGCTCAGGCGGTTAAGCATCTCCCTTCAGTTCAGGTCATGATCCCAGAGTCCTGGGATCGAGCCCCGCGTCTGGCTCTCTGTTCACAAAGGGCCTGCTTCTCTCTCCCTTTGACCCTCCCCTCCCCCCTGCTTGTGTTACCTCTCTCCCTGTCAAATAAATAAATAAAATATTAAAAAAAAAGAAATAAGTTTAAAATAAGACCTCATTACTTATTCAAACTAGATCACAGCTAGATCTACAATCAAATACCATAAAAGACAAAACAACAACATGCATTCCATCTTTATTTCATATATTATTAAACTAATATGTAAATCCAACCAATACCCATCTTCAAACCCTGAAACAAATACTAGAATGGGAATAAAATTTTGGTCTATTCTTCATTCAGATATCCAAAAGAAATAGATTAATGCCAAACTAACCTGTGTTAAAAGGGTCTGCTGAGGTTGCTGTAACTGAAAATAGAAAAAACAAACAAAACAGGGAAGAAAAATGAAAAGAATCAATAAAAATTGTTTCACAGACATTCTTATAAAGAAAAATTCCTATTAAATGGGTACTTTATTTCTATCCAAGAAATAAGGTGAAAAATAACAGAAGTCATCAGGTGTTAAGATTTCCTACAACGATTTCTAACTGCAGATCTGATGTAAAACTAACTCATTCAATGGGGTACCTGGCTGGCTCAGTCAGTAGAACATGTGACTACTCATCTCAGTGTTCTACGTTTGAGCCCCATGTTGGGTGTAGAGATTACTAAATATAGAATCTTTTTTTTCTTAAGGATTTTACTTATTCATTTGACAGAGAGAGAGAGCAAAAGTAGGGAGAGCGTAAGCAGAGGGAGAGGGAGAAGCAGGCTCCCCGTTGCAGAGATCCCAAAGCGGGGCTCAATCCCAGGACCCTGGGATGACCTGAGCCGAAGGCAGACGCTTAACCAACTGAGCCACTCGGGTGATCCTAAACATAAAATCTTTAGAAAAACAAAACAAACAAAAAACTATTAACACATCCAATAAAGAAATTGATCTTTTATTTTATTTTATAGGAGTAACTCCCAAAAAAACAAAAACAAAACACGCACACACACAACCCTTATGTCCTTAGATGGGAAAATTTCTAGTGCTGACATGTTGGTCACCATGCAAGAGAAATATCATTGGGGGAAAAAAAATCATTGGCTCCCTAAACAATATATCTGATAAAGGGGTTAATACACAAAATATATAAAGAACACACAAAATCTTACACCAAGAAACAATCCAATTAAAAAAAAACGGATAGAGGAAATGAACAAACACTGTTCAAAAGAAGACATACAGATTGAGAAGAGAAACATGAAAAGATGCTCAACATCATGCATCACCATGGAAATGCAAATCAAAACCACAATGAACTATCATCTCACACCTGTCAGAATACCTAAAACCAAAAATACAAGAAACAAGTGTTGGCAAGGATGTGGAGAAAAAACCTTCATGTACTTTTGGTGGAGTGTCAATTGTTACAGCCACTGTGGAAAACAATGTAGAGGTTCCTCAAAAAATCATAAGAAAAATACTAGATAATCCAATAGTTCTACTACTGGATATTTACCCAAAGAGAAAAAACACTAATTTGAAATTATGTATGTATTCCTATGTTTACCACAGCATAATTTACAACAGCCAAGATATGGAAGCAACCTGTCCACCAATGGATAAATGGATAAGGAAAACCTGGAGGGTATACACATGCACACATGCAATGGAGTATTATACAGCCATAAAAAGGATGTGCTTGTGCCATTTAAGACAACACAGATGGACCTAGAGGGTATTATGCAAAGAAAAATAAGTGAGCCTGAGAAAGAAATGCTGCAAGATTCCACTCATAAGTAGAATCTTAAGAGAAACAAAACAATGGGCACCTGGATGGCTCAGTCGCTTGAGTATCTGTCTTCGGCTCAGGTCATTGTCTCCGGGTCCTGGGATCGAGCCCCATGTTCGGCAGGGAGTCTGTTTCTCCCTCTCCCCCCCCACTCTAATAAATAAATAAAATCTTAAAAAAAAAATAAAGATAAAAAATAAAGGTTCACGGGGTGCCTGCCTGGGTCAGTTGGTAGAGTTCATGCCCCAGAGCTTACATTTAAAAAACATAAAAGATTAAAAAAAATAAAGAAGGTGTTGCCTAGGCGGCTCAGTCAGTTAATTGATTTTGGCTCAGGTCATCTCAAAGTTGTGAGACTGAGTCCTATGTGGGACTCCATGCTGGATGTGGAACCTGCTTAAGATTCTCTTTCTCCCTCTCCTTCTGTCTCTCCCTCCCCTGTGCACACTACCGCTCTACAAAAAGAAAAAAATTAAAAAATAAATTAAAAAAATAAAAATTAAAAAAATAAAGGCCAATGGTCTATCTAGGATTAAGCCTTCAAATAGGAAAAAGGATCTTTTCATTTTCATATGTGGTGTAGTACAGCACAGTAGGGGTAGATGTTCCACACAGAAGAACTGGGTCAAAGATTCAGTAATACAGTGATTCTTTCCAGGGAACATGTGACAGGGGCGCCCGGGTGGCTCAGTCAGTTAAGCATCTGCCTTTGGCTCTGGTCCTGATCCTGAGGTCCTGGGATCTAGCCCAGTGTTGGGCTCCCTCCTCAGAGGGGAGGAGTCTGCTTCTCCCTCTCACTCTGTTCCTCCCCCCTTCCTCATGCTCTCTCTCAAATAAATGAATCTCAAAAGAAAGAAAGAAAGAGAAAGAAAGTAAAAGAGAGAAAGAAGAAAAGGAAAGAAAAAAGAAAAGGAAAGACAGGGAGAGAGAGAAAGAAAGAAAGAAGGAAAAAGAAAGAAACATGTGACAAAGACTGGCTACTGATTGAGGATTTGGATTTTCAGGACCTATCTTCCTCTCCCTCGGAGACATTCCTTTTTGCCTACCTCATTTAGCCCACCCAAAAGAATTTAAATCACATATTAATGTAGCTGAAAGGAAATAAAATCTATATAAACTGAATTCGGGACAAATTATTTTTTTACATCAGTTTTTAACATGGAAAATATAAACTAACCTGTTGTTGCACACTATACAAGGCCTGCTGAGGTTGTGAATATTGCTGGAAAAAAAAGATTTTTCAAAGAAAAATATGAAGTCAGTTTTATTCACTCTCAAGAAATGATATACACACATACAAATATCTAAAAAAAAAATCAACCTACAAAGAAATTTTGTGGACCAACTAAACTTCACCAAAAATAACCAAAATGATGATTCCTTGTACTCAGGGATTAAGAACTGAATTTCCTTCAAATAATTGAGGTATAAGAACTGCCAGTTTTAAGAATTTTGACCATGCAACTGTACTGTTCTATATGTCTTAGGCATATATAATTTTTATTACATGAAAAAACAATAAGCATAATAAGAACGTACAATTATTGGGGTGCCTGGGTGGCACAGTTAGTTAAGTGTCTGACTCTTGGTTTCAGCTCAGGTCATGATCTCAGGGACCTGGGATGCAGCCCCACCTTAAGCTCCATGCTCATCAAGGAGTCTGCTTGGGATTCTCCCTCTCCCCCTGCCCCTCTGCCATGTGCATGTGTGTGCATATGCACGCACGCGCTCTAATAAATCTCAAAAAAATAAAAAACCCCAACAGAACAAAACCCCACAATTAGTAATTCTTTAAAAATTATCTGGCTACTCAAACGTAACAGTTTACTACGTCACACACTGAAACCCAGGAAAGACTCACCTGTTGCAATGCAGCTGCTGCAGCTGCAGCTTGTTGCTGCAAGGCTGCAGTCTGAGTTAATTGATAGTTTGCTGGGGTTTGTGTGGTAAGGCCTGCTGCTGCTAATGCAGTTTGCTGTGTATAAATGGTAGGAGATGCTCCAAGGAGTGATGGCTGTTGAACACCCAAAGCAGCTAAAATGAGATTAAAAGGAAAAGAAAAAAAAAAAGCATTATTCGGAAACTTTCTAAGAGTTTTCCATAAGTGCTAAGTTATGAATTATGTTCTGCCATTGTTGAGAAAAAACCCAGAGCAAAATTCCAGTAATGCTTGTTAAATTTAATTGATTCGGGGCACGTGGGTGGCTAAGTCCTTAAGCATCTACCTTTGGCTTAGGTCATGATCCCAGAGTCCTGGGATCAAGCTCTGCATGGGGCTTCCCGCTCAGCAGAAAGCCTGCATCTCCATCTCCCACTCCCCCTGCTTGTGTTCCCTCTCTCGCTGTCTCTCTCTGTCAAATAAACTCTTAAATAAATAAATGAATGAATGAATAAATAAAATAAAGCTAATTGAAGTGCCTCCCCAGATCCCAGTGACTTTATACTAAATTTTCATATCATAATAGATATAAGAAAATATTATTCTATAAAATTAAACTACATAATGAACACAACCAACCTTACCTAGACCAAGAGGCTAAAGTACTCTACAGAAATATTTTTAGGAAAAAGAGGAGAAAATAAATTGTCCTACTATACTTCTATAGAATATACTGTTTTATCTCCAAGTAGATGAGAATCACATATTGAAGATAGTGTTGCTGAAAGTGATCTACCCTAAAACATTCCACTGGACAAAATTTTCATACGCTTACTTTGCATTAAACATTTAAATACAAGCAAACAGACCAAAGCAACTTTTTTTTTTAAGATTTTTCTTTCTTTCTCTGAGAGAGAAAGTAAGAGACACAGCATTAGCAGAGAGGGAGGGAGAAACATTCCCCACTGAGCTGGTAGCTGGGGATGGGGGGCTCAATCCCAGGACACAGAGATCATTACTTGAGCCAAAAGCACGTGCTTAGACTGACTGAGCTACCCAGGCGCCCTAACTTTTGTGTTTAAAAGCACAAAGTTTTTAATTTTAGTGCACTACTATATGAGGCAATGAGACAAAATTAACCATAGTGACTTAAAATCGTAATTTGATTGAGCCAAATTGGGAGAGGACGTAGAATGATAAATTAGGTACTTAATGTTTAATGTATGTTTACAAAGCTCAAGAAACATGAGAAAGATTTTACTTGGTTTTTCATGCAATTTCACTGAACGCAAAAAAGCAATCAACTAAAAACTGCAGTGTATGGGGCGCCTGGGTGGCTCAGTTGGTTAAGTGTCTGCCTTCAGCTTAGGTCATGATCTCCGGGTCCTGGGATCAAGCCCCATGTCAGGCTCCCAGCTCAGGGGGAAGCCTGCTTTTCCCTCTCCCTGCTTGTGCTTTCTCTGCCTCTCTCCCTAACTGAACAAATAAAATCTTTAAAATAAATAAGTAAATAAAAATAAAAAATAAATAACATAAATAAAAACTGCAGTGCAGCACTACCATTCCCAAAAATCTATCTCCTGATACAATGACTAGCTCCACAGGACATTAAAGTCAGAAAACAAAAAAAAAGGGCCAAGGTTTAGAAAGCTGAGGAAACAGGGGCACCTGGCTGGCTCAGCTGCTAGAGCATGCAACTCCTGATCTCAGGAGTCAGGAGTTTAAAACCTACAATGGGCACAGAGCTTACTTAAAAGTTTAGGAAACAGTGAATTAGGCACATATTTTTACTGCAGGATTTCTCAGAACTGTTAATATGCCAACTCAGCCAATATGCCAATTCTGAATCTCAAAAGATTGCCATAAAAGCAATATTTACACATGGAACACCCCCTTTTCCAAAGCATCCTGCTTGTATCTGAAAATAAAAAATGCTGCTCTAGGGGCGCTTGGGTGGCTCAGTGGGTTAGGGCCTTTGCCTTCTGCTCAGGTCATGATCTCAGAGTCCTGGGACTGAGCCCCGCATAGGGCTATATGCTCAGTGGGGAGCCTGCTTCCCCCTCTCTCTCTGCGCCTGCCTCTCTGCCTACTTGTGAGGTCTCTCTGTCAAATAAATAAATAAAATCTTTAAAAAATATATTAAAAAGAAAAAAAAAGAAAGTCCAAAGCTTTCATCAGTTTTCAAGAGAATTACGGACCAAAAAAGGTTAAGAACCGCTGTTCTCGGATAAGAGAAGCCAAATACTTACTGAACACAAGATGAAGACCATAGGAAAAAATAGTGCTTGAAATTCTAAGATTAGCATAGTATACATGTGACAGAGTACCATCCATGGTTCAAATATCATACCCAGCTCATTCACCCACCCGAGCTCTGACCTCAAATCTGCTCTTTCGTTCTGTTGGTACGAATTTCCAGAACCCAGGAAGTAACACAAACTCTTTTCTATTACTTTTTTAGGTATTCTGAATCCTGACATTATACAGCAGCCCAGCATTAAGTACGTAGGATGACAGACACGTCTCTTTTCTACTGTTAACAGTGTAACGAATTAGAAACTACAAAAAAATTACAAGTGACCCCTAAACAATGTGGAAGTTAAAGGTTCTTGACCTCCACACACAGATGAAAATCCACATATATTGGGGGCCCCTGGGTGGCTCAGTGGGTTAAGGCCTCTGCCTTTGGCTAAGGTCATGATCTCAGGGTCCTGGGATCGAGCCCCACATCGGGCTCTCTGCTCAGCGTGGAGTCGGCTTCCCCCTGCCTCTGTGCCTACTTGTGATCTCTCTGACAAATGAATAAATAAAATCTTTAAAAAAAAAAAAAAAAAAGAAAATCCACATATAATCTGAATCCCCCAAAATTAACTACCAATAGCTAGGGCCCTGGCATAAAATATTCCTAATAAAAGGAAGTACCAATTATTTGTTGATGGCATTCTTTTTCTAGGACCACCATACAGTGTTATATCTACGTAAGCCATTCATACACTGGGAAGCATATACAGAAACAAAGCTTTAAGACCATACTGATGTCTTAATGATTAAAAACACGGGCAGGGGCCTCTAGGTGGCTCAGTCAACAGAGTGTCCAACTCTTGACTTCAGCTCAGGTTGTGGGATTGAGCCCCACTGCATGGCGTAGAGTCCTGCTTGAGATTTTCTCTCCCCCTCCCTTCTCCTGCCCTTCCCTGGGCTCTCCATCTCTCTCTCAAATAAAATCTTTAAAAATAAATAAATAAAAGGGGGTCGCCTGGGTGGCTCAGTGGGTTAAAGCCTCTGCCTTTGGCTCAGGTCATGATCTCAAGGTCCTGGGATTGAGCCCCGCATTGGGCTCTCCGCTCAGCAGGGAGCCTGCTTCCCCCTCTCTCTGCCTGCCTCTCTGCCTCCTTGTGATCTCTCTGTCAAATAATAAAATCTAAAACAAAACAAAACAAAACAAAACAAACAGGGATGCCTGGCTGGCTTAGTCAGGTAGAGCTTGAGATCATCAGAGGCTTTAACCCACTGAGACACCCAGGCGCTCCTCTTTTTTTTTTTAGACTATTTATTTATTTGACAGAGACACAGCAAGAGAGGGAACATAAGAACACAAGCAGGGGGAGAGGGAGAGGAAGAAGCAGACTTCCCGCCGAGCAGGGAGGCTGACACAGGGAGGCTGACGTAGGGCTCCATCCCAGGACCTGGGGATCATGACTGGAGCCAAAGGCTGATGCTTAATGACTGAGCCACCCAGAAACCCCATCCGTTCTTTTTTATTAAGTTAATTCAGGGGTGCCTGGGTGGCTCAGTGGGTTAAAGCATCCGCCTTTAGCTCAAGTCATGATCTCAGGGCCCTGGGATTGAGCCCCACATCGGGCTCTCTGTCAGCAGGGAGCCTGCTTCCCCCTCTCTCTCTGCCTACTTGTGATCTCTCTCATTCTGTCAAATAAATAAAACTTTGATAGATAAATAAATAAACAAATAAATAAATAAAAGTTAACTCAGGGGGTGCCTGGTTGGCTCTGCTGGGAGGAGCATGTGACTCTTGATCTTGGCATTGTGAGTTCGAGCCCGACATCGGGTGTGTAGAGGTTATGGAAATAAATAAATTTAAAACAAAAAAAACTCAGATCTGATATGAACTACCAGATTTCAGAACATGTGTTAATAGCCTATAAATGCCATGGAAAATTTAGGCGCTATATATTTTAAGACTTTTAAAGAAAAAAACTGAACAAAACAAAAAAACCAAAAAAATTTTTTAAGAAATATTATCTAAACATGTGGCTTACTCAGTGTTCAACTAACTGCAAGTTTTCATTCTTGGACTTTGAAAACAAAATTAAACATTAATGTTTCTATGAATCAAATGAAGTGGTATTCAATTTTTAAAACTAGCCCTTGGATTGAGAAGGGAAAATAAAGTATCTCTAGGCACCTGGGTGGCTCAGTAAGTTAAGTGTCTGACTCTTGGTTTCAGCTCAGGTCATGATCTCAGAGTTCTAAGACAAGAGCTCCACTGAGGGCTCTGCCCTCAGCTCGGAGTCTGCTCATACCCATCCCCACAGGAGCTTACACTCCCGCTTCTCTAAAAATAAAATCTTTATTTTTTTAATTTTAAATAGGCTTCACACCCAGTGTGGAGCCCAATGCGGGGCTTGAACTCACAACCCTGAGATTAAGACCTGGGCCGAGATTGAGTCCCATGCTTAACTGAGTGAGCCACTCAGGTGCTCCAAATAAAATCTTTAAAAACAAACTATAAACAGGGGCGCCTGGGTGGCTCAGTGGGTTAAGGCCTCTGCCTTCGGCTCAGGTCATGATCCCAGGGTCCTAGGATCGAGCCCCACATCAGGCTCTCTGATTGGCGGGGAGCCTGCTTCCCCCACTCTCACTACCTGCCTCTCTGCCTGCTTGTGATCTCTCTCCTCTCTGTCAAATAAATAAATAAAATCTTAAAAAAAAAAACACAAAACTATGAACAAAAAACCACTAACAGGGAAAAAACAAACAAAAAAACTACCAGGGATGCCAGGGTGGCTCAGTAAGTTAAGGGTCTGCCTTCAGCCCAGGTCATGATCCTGGGGTTCTGGGATTAAGTCCTGTGTCTGGCTCCTTGCTCAGTGGGGAGCCTGCTACTCCCTCTGTTGCTCCCCTCTGCTTGTGCATGCTCTCTCTCCCTCTGACAAATAAATAAATAAAAACTTAAAAAAAAAAACCAACAAACTAATAGCCAGCTTTTGAGTGGAAGCCATACCAGTAATAGGGACAGTTAACATATTTTGTATGTTATATGCATAATATAACATTATTTTTTTTAAGTAGGATCCAAGCTCAGCATGGGGCCCAACAAAGGGCTGGAACTCATGACCCTGAGATCAAGACCTCAGTTGAGAACAAAAGTCGATGCTTAACCGAGCCACCTAGGGGCCCCTATATACTGCATTCTTACAAATAAGTAAGCTAGAAAAAGGAAAAGTGTTTCTCCCTCCCCCTTTGCTATTCCCCCTGCTTGTGCTCTCGCTGTCAATTAAAAAAAAAATCATTCATATTTTAGATTTTACTCTCGATAAAGTGTATTTCATTACTAATACTCCTTTTTGTGATTATCTAAAAAACTATCCTTGAGTATTTGTAACATTCTCCACTCTCGTGAATTATAATCAATATTCTGCAAAATAATTCTATAACTTGCATATTATAAAGGTACTAATCCATGATTTAATCTTTCTCTCCACCTAAATGGCCAAACACTTGTCGACCAGAGATCTTTTCCACTTACCCACAACAGAATAGTCTGTCCACTTATCTGTATCTAATTTAACATGATTGCTGAAGGTCTTGTGACCCTCCTGAAAGAGATTTGCTTCTCACGGTGTATCAATACTTCCAGAGACAAACCTATGAAATGAGCCCTAGATGACCACAGGCTACCAGGTAAACAAGTAAACTTAAGGACTAATTTTTCTTTAACCTTTTTTTAAAGATTTTATTTATTTGACAGAGAGACACACAGCAAGAGAGGGAACACAGGCAGGGGGAGTGGGAGAGGGAGAAGCAGGCTCCCCACTGAGGAGGGAGCCCGATGCGAGGCTCGATCCCGGGACCCTGGGATCATGACCTGAGCCGAAGGCAGAAGCTTAACGATGGAGCTACCTAGGCCCCAAAGTTTTCTTAAACCTTTAAGGACAAATGTAAATTATATACCATTTTCTAGAATGTAAAATCAGTTCCATATGACTGAAACACACTCGTGTTATGACATATTAGCAGTTTTTACTGATTACCAACCAGTGAACACGCCATTAAAACACAAGAGAAAAAAAATAAAAACAAAAGAAAAGCCTGTCCCTTTTCTGCTGTCCCTTAATCTTATCAAACTCACTGTTATATTTAAAAATCCTTAGTACCTTTAAACCTTGGTGCTCTATCTTTACTAAGATGAGTCATCCTGAAATAAAGTTCAAAACCTCAAACCTGCATGTTCAAGTTAGGATAGGAAGGGAAAAAAAAGTTAGGATAGAGAGATGGGGCACTCAGTGCTCTGTAGTTTGAATTTTTTTTTTTTTTAAGATTTTATTTATTTATTTAAGAGGCACCTGGGTGGCTCAGCGGGTTAAGCCTCTGCCTTCGGCTCAGGTCATGATCCGAGGGTCCTGGGATGGAGGCCCCCCCATCGGGCTCTCTGCTCAGCAGGAAGCCTGCTTCCCCCCCTCTCTCTGCCTGCCTCTCTGCCTACTTGTGATCCCTTTCTCTCGGTCAAATAAATAAATAAAATATTTAAAAAACAAAAGATTTATTTGAGACAGAGAGAGAGAGAGAGAGAGAGAGAACACAAGTGGTGGAGTGACAGAGGGAGAAGCAGATTCCCTACCACTAAGCAGGGAACCCAATGTGGGGATCGATTTTAAGACCCTAGGATCATGGCCTGAGCTGAAGGCAGGCCCGTAACTGAGCAATCCAGGTGCCCCTGTAATTTGGTGTTAATGCAACTGTCACTGGATAAGAGCACAAGTAAGGCACAGTCAGAAGATGAGAGGGAAAAGTATGTGTTAACAGTGAGCCTTAAAGGATTTTATGTGTATTTTTTTACTCTTAAAAAAATGTTTTAGAGACTATTTGCTCCTACATAGCACAGTGTTTAAACAGGCTTAAACCAATACTGGTAGCAATCTTTCTCTACTAAATGAGTTGTAAACATTCAAATCTATTAAAGGATAACTAATATAAGTGAAGTATATATAGTATATCAGTTATTACTTGTTTGAAGAAGACCATGAATTTTGGAATTTAACAATCTGAGCTGCTGATTCAAGACTCTGGTTTTCAGTGGGAGAGGGAGAAGCAGGCTTCCTGCAGAGCAGGGGACGCCCAATTCGGGACCTGATCCCAGGACCATGGGATCATGACCTGAACTGAAGGCAGTTGCTTAACCAACTGAGCCACCCAGATGCCCAAAAATAAAAATAAATTTTTAAAAATATCTCATGGGGTGCCTTGGTGGCTCAGTCAGTTAAGTGTCTGACTCGATTTCAGCTCAAATCATGATCTCAGGGTCATGGTATCAAGCACAGGTTGGGCTCTGTGCTCAGCAGAGAGTCTGCTTATCTCTCTACATCGGTCTCCCTCCATATCTCTCCATCTATCCTCCCCCACTCACGTGCACACTCTAAAATAAATAAAAACTTTAATTTTTTTAAAGATTTTATTTATCTGGGGCCTGGGTGGCTCAGTGGGTTAAAGCCTATGCCTTCAGCTCAGGTCATGGTCTCAGGGTCCTGGGATCCAGTCCCGCATTGGGCTCTCTGCTCAGCGAGCCTGCTTCCCCCTTTCTTCTGCCTGACTCTCTGCTTACTCGTAATCTCCTTCTCTGTCTGTGCCAAACAAACAAACAAATAAATAAATAGAATCTTTAGGGAAAAAAAGATTTTATTTATCTGAGAAAGTGAGCAAGAAAGAGAGAAAGAGAGAGAGAACGAGAGAGCGAGCGCAAGCAAACAAACAGGGGGAAGGGCAAAGCAAGAAGGAGAAGCAGACTCCCTGAAAGGGAGCCCAACGTAGGGCCCCATCCCAGGACCCAGGGACCATGACCTGAGCCAGACGCCCATAAATAAAATCTAAGAAAGAACGAACGAAAGAAATTCATAAAAATTCAATCAGTGATTCACCAACTATCTCTCTCAATGTGTCTTTATACACAGAAAACTTAAACTTTCAAACCTAAAAGTTCTAGAAAGCAATATGACTGTCACTGAGTATATATCACAGCATTTCAGCTAGGGGATGGAAAAAAAAGGGAAATAATAAGAACAACTATTTCAGTGTAGGAGAAATGATATATAAGACTGGAAAGACAGAACATCATGAATACCATCCAAGGAGTTTGAAATGAATTCTAAAATACTTGAAGATATTTTTTGTAGACGAGTAAAAATAATGGAAGATACAATGAACCACAATTCTGATATTCTAACAACTCTCCTGTGGCCATCCGTAAAACCTAAACAAATTTCTTCACCTTTTTTGGGCCTCAAATTCCTTATCTGATAGAGAAAGTTGTTAAGACAGAATCTAGGTCAGGTCCCATCCTGCTTTGAAAAATTCTTTGACTTGGACAGAAATTAGGAGGGACGCCAGGCTGGCTTAGTTGGTAGAGCATGTGACTCTTGATCTCAGGGTCATGAGTTTAAGCTCCTCATAGGGTGTGGAGTCTACTTGGAGGAGATGAAAAAAAAAAAGAAATTAATTATGCTTTAGTAGTAGTACATCTGACAGATATATTAGAGCTAAGAGAGAAATAAGTAGTAGTATATCTAGTATGTAAGCGAGGAAAGCAAATAAAACCAATTAGAACTAAATAACAGAGGGGTGCCTGGTTGGCTCAGTCAGTTAAGCAAGCGTCTGCCTTTGGCTCAGGTCATTATCCTGGGGTCCTGGGATCGAGCCCAGCAACAGGCTCCCTGCTTGTGGGAAGCCAGCAGGGTATCTGCTTCTCCCTCTCCCTCTGCTCCTATGCACTTGCTCTCTAATAATGTCTTAAAAAAAAAAAAACTAAACTAAATAAAGGATAACAAAGAGTAACACTACCAAGTGAGAGATGGGAAAAAGAGCTTCCTGACGTAAGGATCTATGGTAAGCACTATGGATTATGTTTGAGAAAGGCAAGGAAGGACCTGAAAGTTAGATGAGACTTTGGCATATGAGCTGTAACCAAGAGAAAGCTACTATGACAACCCAAATGTGAAATGCCCAGGGCCTTAATGTAAAATAAGAGTATACCTGAGGCATTTTCAAAGGAGAAAAAAAGTCAAGATTTGATATATGATTGAATATGAGGATTTAACTAAACAAAACCATGTTATGTTATATGCAAAAAGAGATGTAATTTTCATACAGCTCCCACGAGAAAATAAGTCAGAAATATAGACACAGAGGGGCGCCTGGGTGGCTCAGTGGGTTAAAGCCTCTGCCTTCGGCTCAGATCGTGATCCCAGGGTCCTGGGATCGAGCCCCACATCGGGCTCTCTGCTTAGCGGGGAGCCTGCTTCCCCTTCTCTCTCGGCCTGCCTCTCTGCCTACTAGTGATCTCTCTCTGTCAAATAAATAAATAACATCTTTAAAAAAAAAAAAAAAGAGGGCCCCTGGGTGGCGCAGTTGGTTGAGCGACTGCCTTCGGCTCAGGTCATGATCCCGGAGTCCCGGGATCGAGTCCCACATCGGGCTCCCAGCTCCATGGGGAGTCCGCTTCTCACTCTGACCTTCTCTCTCTCTCTCTTTTTCCTAATAAATAAATAAATAAATAAAATCTTTAAAAAAAAAAAAATATAGGCACATAGATCAAAATATTTAATTCAACTTGAATTAGTCAGTTAACCATTTTCTGTTCCATGATCATTTGATTTATGACAGTGGCCTCTGATACTAATATGTCTGGAATATTTCAAAGGGTGCACTTTTTTTTTAAAGAGTAAAAAACTGGCACCTACACTATTGCCCTGATTAAGTCTTCGTATGTCCTTTACTGAAATTTTTTCTCAAATTGTATTTGAAGCTGCCCAGAGAAAACTTGAGGTACTATAAAGATTCTTGAGGTAAGAATGTTCTGTTTTACAGGCACCTAGCTGGCTCAACCAGTGGAGCATGTGACTTCTGATCTAGGATTTGTGAGTTCAAGTCACATGTTGGGTGTGGAGACTACTTAAAAAAAAAAACAATAAACAAAAAACAAAAACAGTTCTCCATTTAGATGAGATGTAAATAAAACACATTTTAATTGCCTCAGGATTGAAAATTTAACTTTTACAAAAATTTGTGTGGCTCTGAAAATCAGCCAATAAGATGAGATGAGTAATGACAAGGCTTTAAGATGAAGGTAAGAAAAAAGCAAGCTTTCAGGAAGCAGCCTGAAATATGGCACCTGGAAAATAAACATTTTAATAAAAACAGTATCACTAGAGTTTCATTTAGAACCTTCTCCAGGATTTTTACAGGAAAGCTAAGAGAGACAGATGCTAACAAAACACTTGGCCTACTTATTGAAGTCATGATGCGTCAGTAAAATTTGATTTTGAAAAATTCTGATTAACGACAAAGACAGAAAACCCATAAAAATTCCCTACAGCACAAATAAAAGCTGTTTACACAAATCCCATTATTTATGTTTGGACTCTTGCAAAAAAGGGAGATCTATATTTACTACTGACTCTGTGTTTGATAATTTTCATGAACGTCTGGTATCTTCTTTGCTCAGTATTAAAAACAAAAAAAAAGTGTAACATGAATTTAAGTAATTACAATAATTTTTTAAAATACTTTACTTATTTGAGGGAGAAAGGTATCGAGAGAGAACACAAGTGAGGAGGAGAGGGAGAAGCAGGCTCCCTGGCTGAGCAGAGAGCCCTACAAGGGCTCTCTTTTCAGGACCCTGAGATCACTGAGCAGTCACTCAACCAAATGAGCTTCCCAGGCGCTCCACAATACAAATGTTAAGAGCTATAGACAATAGGATTCCACCTGAAGAGCTATTTCACTGGAACAATACAGATATCAACTTAAATCCAATTATAGAGGTGCCTGGGTGGCTCAGTCGGTTAAGCATCTGCCTTCGGCTCAGGGTCCTGGGATCGGGCCCCACATCAGGCTCACCAGGCTCCCTGCTCAGTGGGGAGCCTAATTCTCCCTCTCCTCCTAGCTCCTGCTCTATCAAATAAATACATAAAATCCTTCAAAAACAAATGTCATTCAGAATATTAATTACGTTCCTGAC
This sequence comes from Nasua narica, assembly GCA_028533885.1. Lineage (NCBI taxonomy): Eukaryota > Metazoa > Chordata > Mammalia > Carnivora > Procyonidae > Nasua > Nasua narica. The sequence continues at coordinate 24,148,567 of CM052812.1, read as the reverse complement.
CTTGTTTGTAAAGAAAACCAATTATATGTAGAAAAAAACAGGTAAAACATGTTTAGTTGACCAAAATACAGTCCTAGCACTTGCTTCTGGACACAGGGTAATTGCTGACAATTCCCGTTTCAATACTAAATCAACACCAGAGTCCCCATTATTTAACATAAAGTACTACCTGGATATGAATTAAATACAATCTATAACTATTACTTCATAATCTCTTCAGTTGCCTGTAGAACTGATCATTTAACTCCTCCAAATGAATAACTAAAATAAACACTCTGAAGTATCCATTTCTTTAAGGAGAAAGGTCCCCTATATAACAAGATATCATGCATGTCCACCAAATTTCAGAACACCCAAGTCAGAAAACCATAGTGTCTCTGTAACTGACCCTGAATTACTAAAATAGATATTTTAAGTAAGTAAAAGGCAGTGAAGAACCGGTATTAGAAATGTCATAAGTAAAAAATATTAACAGAAAAAGCTACAACTTTTCTGGGTACCCAAAGAAACAAATTCATTCTGTAGAATCCTTGGGAAACTTACTTAAAATTCAAAACTTAAATCAAATGGTTAAAAAAAAAAAAAATTTCTTCCTAAGAAGCAAACGGAAGCAGCTTATTGAAACATTTTCAATATTATCTGTTGACCTTATTTTGAAAATGTAAATATTCATTTGCTCTTTTATATCTATTTATCTTTCTCCTTTGCTTGATAAATTCTTTAGAACAGGATTTTCCACCTTAAACTCCAATAACTGAAAACCAGTCATAGATAATTTTCTATAAAATTAAAAAATAAATAAAATATAAAATTTTAATAATCTATTTTTAAATAGAGTATATGCATACTGACATCTTAACATACCAAATAAGATAACCTCTAATCAATGAGTGGCTCCTAACCTAATTAAATCAAATAAAAGTTCATCAATTTAATATTTGAAAAACTAGATAAAACTTTCCAAACTGCTGTGTGAAAAATTTTCTGCTAGTTGATCCATCAATTTTTAAAGCCTTCGCTAATAAAATATGTGTCATTTAGGAACATTTTACAATATCACACATAGGCCTAATTCACATAGTTATAACATGTCCTTCCCCCAACCCCCAAGTTTACAGTACATGCGTTCAGTGGCCTGACCTGGCTGAGATACCGCAGTGGCTGTAAACTGAGTAGCCCATGGCGGATTCTTCTGTCCTCCAAACTGAGCCATGATGAAAGAAGGAAAAACACCTTCACTTGTTTGTTTTCTATAGCAGCGATCTATTAAGAAAAAGAATCCACATTTTAAAGTTCAAACTATAAATATCATAAAAGTATCATTAAGGAAATGTTTCTCAAGGACATCTTCCTAGATCTTAGGATAAATTAACAAGGTATATATTATGCAGCAAAAACATTCTACACGAAGTGGCTCACCAAAAGCCCGAAATTTCAACATATGAAATTAGAGGTTGACTCACAAGAAAGTCACTTCTTTCCGTGACTGCAAACTGTCACATTTAAACAGAAAACCATGTGCTGTTATCTACCCAATTCTTAATAAGTTCACACCTTAAGGTTCAAAGAAAATAGAGCCTGCGCGTTTCTTTTGGCAATCAGTTGGGGGCTGAAAGTAGTGTAACCAATAACAGAAATTGGGACGAGACACTGAAGGTATTTAAGACTAGCATTTAAATAACGAACATCTTACTTTCTCGGGTTGGGAAGGACCGAGGGGCTCCTTTTCTTTCTCTCCTCGCTCGAGGGGAAAGACGGTTGAAATAACGGATGCCCCCTAAAGAACCATCGCTAAGACCCCTCCCCCCAAAATCAAGCCAGAAAAGGCGAAGATCTAAGCCCGCGCACCCCCTTCTTCCCCCCGCGACTCGGAGGGGCCAGAGCTCTGCCATCCATCTTCCTCCAGCCCCAGCTCTTCGCGGGACGCACACCAGAGAAGGCGCAATCCTCCGTCTCACGAGACTGGGCGAAGCACCAAGAGAGGACTACTGAAAGCCCTAGTCCCCTTAACCCACAGGCCGGGCAGAGAGCCTCTATCCCCCAAAACCCGCGCCGCCGCCAGACACCCGACGCCCTGGGCCGAAGGCCGGGAAACTGAAGCTTAGCGGCTCCGAAATGACGGATGACGCTGGGCAGTGCCTCCAGACCCGCCAAGCCGAGGCTGAGGGGCGCTGGGGGTACCTGAAGAACCGAGGAGGGGGGAGGGGAGCCGAAAAACGAGGCGGTGGGGGAGGGGCTGCCGCGCGGGGCCTGCTCCGACCCGCACAAAAGGGACCATATCCCTCCCGCCCCAGTCCCAAAAGAGCCCCACCGTCGCCGGACTACGGACGCCGTGCTACCAAAACGGTCGCTCCTGGCCGTTCTGTGGATCCGATAGGACGTTAGGACCCCGGCCCCGCAGCCCGCCGCTCCAACCGCGAAGACCAGACCTTCACCTGAATCGGGTCCCGGCTAACACCGAGGCCATTTCAAACCCGTCAGTGTTAGGCGCATGCGCCAACTTCCCCCTCTTCCTCCACGCCTCTTCCCTCCTCCGCAGCTCAGCGAAGAACGGCGCTTACGGGTTTACGTTCTACGTGCGCGCACCCCAGCTCGCCTGCCATACGCTCACCGCGCTCACTACGTAGTTAGAGCTAGAGCGCGCTTGAGAAGAGTTACCTGGGCTGCCCATAACAATGAGCTGCCTGGGTCTGTGCGCCAGCTCGGAAGAAAAGAGTTTTCGGAGGGTGGGCAGGGAAGAATAGTCGGTCACGTGATCCGATCAGCCTGCCGCCATTTTGTGTTTTTTCGCCTGTTCTGTGTTTTTTTTTTATTCAAGTACTTAGAAGAATGAGTTTATCCTGTACCATCTTCATAAGTTTTTTTTTAATCGGGATAAAATTCACTTACCCCAGTGATAACTCACTGTTTTAAATATTTTGTACAATCCAGTGACCTTTATTTTTCCAGTGGCCTTTGTATAGTCATAAGGTTCTGCAACCATCACCACCTCAACCCTTAGAAGAAACCCCTACCCATTGAGTAGTCACTCCTTAATTCCTGCTCCCGCCATCCTTTTACAGCCACTAATCGGCTTTGTCTCTATGGATTCGAATGTCCTAGATACTTCATAGTAATAGAATTATATAACGTATGCTCTTTTGTGTCTGGTTTCTGTGGTGTCTAATTGGGGTAACTCTGGATCTGATCGGCCCCCAAACGTGGAGCGACCCCTTCAGGTGGAAGCCAATGGCGCAGATGGTAAAAGAATCCCACTGAGGCAGAACAAAGGTGATAAAAGTTTATTGAATACGCGGAAAGGGAGCCACCGGCAGGACTGCAGAGGAAAGGCTATCTGCAAGGGAGGTAGTGGGTGGGAGCTGTTGTTAAAGGGGGAAGATGAGTATGGCCACATGTGGAATTCTCCCTTTTTTTGGTAACTGTGACTAGTTGAGTAGCCTGCTGGCCAGTTAGGACCTATGGATATTTTGAGGTGGATCTGGGGATGGGCCCCTCTGTACTCAGTCAGGTGGTCCTGTGGGCCCTTGTATATTCCATTGCTCAAGCCTGTTGGCCTATAAGTGTCCTCTAGAGCTTCTTTAACTTAACTATTGTTTCCGAGGTTCATGAAGCAAGTATCCACACCTCATTACATTTTATGGCTAAAACTAATCCTTTAAATGGTTAATATTGGGGCGATTGGGTGGATCAGTTGATTAAGTGACTGCCTTCAGCTCACGTCTTGATCCTGGAGTCCCGGGATCTAGTCCCATGTTGGGCTTCCTGCTCTGCAGGGAGTATGCTTTTCTGTCTGACACTCCCCCCACCATGCTCTCATTCTCTCAAATAAATAAATAAATAAATAAATAAATAAATAATAAATACAATCTTTAAAAAATAAATCATTAATACCAATTTTTTTATCCATTTGTCCTAAGTTGATCACTTAGGTTGTTTTCTTCACATTGGGGTGTTATAAATAATGGGTCTGTGAATATTCACGTACTCGTTCTTTTTGAACTCTTGTTTTCAATTCTCTTAGGTAGATGCACAGGAGTGGAATTCTGGGTCACAGGGAAGTTCCACAGTTAAATTTTGAGAAATTGCCGACCTTTTATCCCCCAGTGGCTACACTAATTTAATTACGAGAGGCAATGCACCACATCCTCCTCACCTCTAACTTTCTTGTTAAAAAGTTGTTGTGGGGGGTGCCTGGGTGACTCAGTCAACTGTTTGCCCTTGGCTCAGGTGACAGTCCCAGGGTCCTGGGATAGAGCCCTGCATTGGGCTCAATGCATGGCGGGAAGCCTGCTTCTCCCTCTCCCATTGCCTCTGCTTCTGTTCCCTCTCTTGCTGTCTAATAAATAGATAAATTCTTTAAAAAAAAAAAAAGTTGTTGTGGGACCCTTGGGTGACTCAGGTCATGATCCTGGAGGCCTGGGATCAAGTCCCACGTTGCCGTCTTGCTCAGCAGGGAGCTGGCTTCTCCCACGCCCTCTCTCTAACAAATAAAATCTTTAAAAAAAAATTAAAAGTTCAGGTGCCTAGGTGACTCAGTCGGTTCAGCGTGTCTGCCTTTGAATCAGGTCACGATCTCAGGGTCCTGGGATAAAGCCCTGCATCAGGCTCCCTGCTCAGCTGGAACCCAGCTTCTCCCTACCGCATTCCCCCTGCTTGTATTACCTCTCTCACTGTCTCTCTCTCTCTCACTCTCTCTCTGTCAAATAAATAAATAAAATCTTACAAAAATAGATAAGATCTTCATTAAAAAAAAGAAGTGAGATCAGATATCCCTGTCTTGTTCCTGAATTTAGGGGGAAAGCTTCAGTCTTCATTAAGTTTGATTTTAGTTCTGGGTTTTTTCACAGATGCCTGTTATCAGGTTAAGAAGGTTCTCTTCTAGTCCTAGAAGCATCTGGATAGTTCAGACAGTTAAATTGGATCTCATCTCAGGTTTTCATCTCAGCATGAGTTCAAGCCCGACTTAAAAAAAGAAAAAGAAGGTTCTCTTCTATTCCTAGTTTACTGACAGTTTTTATCATGAAAGGATTTGCATGTTGTCAAATGGTTTTCCTCCACCAACTGAGAAGATCATGTGGGTTTTTACTATCCTGTATTAATATGGTGTATTAAATTGATTGGTTTTTGTATATTGATCTATCCTTACATTTCTGGGATAAATCCCACTTGGTTGTGGTATATAATGTTATTTTAATATGCTGCTGTTATGCATTTGATTTGCTACTATTTCTTTTTAAAGATTTTATTTATTTTATTTTAACAGAGAGAGAATACAAGCAGGCAGAGAGGCAGGCAGAGGCAGAGAGAGGAGCAGGCTCCCTGCTGAGCAAGGAGCCCGATGTGGGACTCGATCCCAGGACACTGGGACCATGACCTGAGCCGAAGGCAGCTGCTCAACCAACCGAGCCACCCAGGCGTCCCTGATTTGCTACTATTTTGTTTAGAATTTTTGCATATATATTGGTCTGTGGTGGTGGTCTTCTTCTTCTTCTTCTTCTTCTTCTTCTTCTTCTTCTTCTTCCTTCTCCTCCTCCTCCTCCTCCTCCTCCTCCCCCCCTTCCTCCTCTCTTTCTTCTTCAAGATTTATTTATTTATCTGAGGGGCGCCTGGGTGGCTCAGTGGGTTAAGCCTCTGCCTTCGGCTCAGGTCATGATCTCAGGGTCCTGGGATCGAGCCCCACATCGGGCTCTCTGCTCAGCGGGGAGCCTGCTTCCCCCTCTCTCTCCTTCTGCCTCTCTGCTTACTTGTGATCTCTCTTCTCTCTGTCAAATAAATAAATAAAATTTTGAAAAAAGATTTATTTATTTATCTGAAAGAGAGTGGGTGAGGGGGCAGAAAGAATATCCAAGAAGACTCCCACTGAATTTGGAGCCCAACACAGGGCTCAATTTCATGAACCATGAGATCAGGATCTGAGCCAAATCCTAGGGTCGGATGCTTAACCAACTGAGTCACCCACGTACCCCTGTAATGTTCTTCTTAATCTTTTTTTTTTTTTAAGTCTTCTCTACGCCCAACATGGGGCTGGAACTTATGACCCTGAGATCAAGAGACACATGCTCTAGTGACTGAGCCAAACAGGTGCTCCTCCTGTGATGTCTTTGACTGGCTTTGGGATGAGGGTAATATTTGGCTCATAGAATTAATTAGGAAGCGTTCCTTTTTCCACTTTTTAGAAATGTTTGAGAAGAACTGGGGTTAATTCCCTTTTAAATATTTGATAGAATTCATCCTGTCCTGGAATTTTTTTACTTCTCAGTGGATAGTTTTGTTGTTGTTGTTGTTGTTTTAAGATTTTATTTATTGGTCCGGTGCCTGGGTGGTTCAGTGAGTTAAAGCCTCTGCCTTCGGCTCAGGTCATGATCTCAGGGTCCTGGGACAGAGCCGCCCCGCATGCATTGGGTTCTCTGCTCAGCAGGAAACCTGCTTCCCCGCCCCCTCTGCCTGCCTCTCTGCCTGTTTATGATCTCTCTCTCTCTCTCTGTGTCAAATAAATAAAATAAAATTTTGATAAAAACCCTTTTTTGGGCGATGCTTGGATGACTCAGGTGGTTGAGTGTCTGACTCTTGGTTTCGGCTCAGGTCATGATCTCATGGGCCTGGGAGCCTGCTTGAAGATTTTCTCCCTTTGCCCCTGCCCTCACTGGCTTGTGTGTGTGCACTCTCTCTCTCTCTCTCAAATAAATAAATAAATCTTTTTAAAAAAATTTTTTATGGGGTACCTGGCTACCTTAGTCAGTAGGGTGCGCAGCTTTTAATCATGGGGTTTTAGCTTGAGCCCCACATTGGGTGTAGAGATTACTTAACAATAAAATCTTAAAATATCTTTTTTTTTTTTTTTAATGGGAAAGAGTATTTACTTACTTATTTATTTAAAGTAGGCTTTACACCCAAAGTGGGGCTTGAACTCACTACCCGGAGATTAAGAGCCACATGTTCTCCCAACTGAGTCAGACAGGTACCCCCTATGTAGGGGATTTTTTTTTTTTTAAGATTTTATTTTTTTATTTGACAAAGAAAGAGCAAGCACAAGCAGGAGGACCACCAGAGGGAAGAGAAACAGGCTGCCCTCTGAGCAGGGAGCTTGATGCAGGGCTCCATCCCAGGACCCTGAGATCATGACCTGAGCCGAAGGCAGACAATTAACTGACTGAACCACCCAAGTGCCCCTATGGAGGGGATTTTTTATCTTTTCACTCAAGCCATGCTGCAGTAAACAACCTCATATTTAGGTGGTGTCTCTCTAGTAAAATTATATCAGTAGAATATGTTTCTAGAGGTAGGAATGGTTGGTCGCAGACCTTGTGAATTTACAACTTTAATACATATGGCCAACTTGACTTCCATAAGTTTAAGTTTATACCAGTTTACACTCCTACCAGCAATATACGAGAGCATCCAATTTCTCCTACACTTGCCAAATAGTGTATTTTCAAACTTTTAAGCCTGCTCATAGGTGAATAGCACTGCTTCTACCTTCTATTATCTATTATTGTGTAACAAACCATCACAAAATGTAGTGGCTTAAAATAACAACTGCTTCCTAGCTGTTGGCTCTGTGGGATGACGGAGCTCAGCTAGACGGTGATGGCTTAAGGTCTCCAATTTGCTTGCAGTCACATGGCCGCTAAGGGTGGAGTCATCTTATCCGGGCCACTCCAAGGTGATCTCTTGACTCACACATCTGGCACTAGAGTTCTCCTTTACTCTCAGCCTCTCCAGGAGCAGCCTGGCCTTCTTTTATAACAGCTCATGCCTCCCAAGTAAGGAAGGGGATAATGTCGGCTCAGTTTGAATGAGTGGAAGAATAGATACCAGCTCTCAATGCACAAAGAGGGAGAAAAGGAAATGATGTCCCTCTCTGGTAGCCTGCTATAGTTTTGATTAGTATTTCTCTCATTATGAATGAGGTTATCTTTTCATAGGTGTAAGAAACACTTGCATTTCCTATTAACCAGTATTCATTTCTTTTGTTCTTTTTCTATTTGGACATATTTGGACATTGATCGTTTTCCTGTTAATTTTTGGGAGCTCATTATCTTTTTTTTTAAAGATTTTATTTATTTATTTGACAGAGAGAGAGAGATCACAAGTAGGCAGAGAGGCAGGCAGAGAGAGAGGAGGAAGCAGGCTCCGCACTGAGCAGAGAGCCCGATGTGGGACTCAATCCCAGGACTCAATCTGAGATCATGACCTGAGCCGAAGGCAGAGGCTTAACCCAGGCGCCCCTAGGGAGTTCATTATCTTAATCCTTTGTCATATCACCTAAAATATTTTATGTTCATTTTTGTTTTGATTATTTTTCACTTAGATTTTGGAGTGTTTTTACTGTGCAGAAGTTTTTATTTTCATGTAGAAAAATTTATAAAATTTTTCTTTTATTGCCCCTGAATTTCTGGGGTTAAAAAAAAAGGCCTTTCCCACTCTGATTATAAAAAAATAAATTCTACAATTGTTTCTTCTAGAATTTTTATTTAATTTTTTTTTAAGTTTTCAAATCATTTAGAAGTTATCCTAAGGAGTGAGGTAAGACTCTAACTAACTTTGTTTATACAGATGGCTACCCCATTATTCTAACTAGTCATTGAATAACCCTTTATTTCCCCAATGATTTGAAATGCCACCCTTAAATTATAGCGAAAGTCCATAGGTACTTAGGTTTGTGATGTGGAGAACAAAGGCAAAAGAAAAAGAATTAAACTTCTTTAGAACTTTGAGCCTGTTGACGAGTACTGGAGACATGCAGTTACCTTCCTCAATGAGCTTAACTGCCTTGATGTTAACACATTGCCAGAAGCAAAAGGCAACCTCAGCTTCACATTAGCCAGACATCCAAGATCCTGTAAAAACCCCTTTGGAAACTTCTTTTATCTCTACCCCCTACTCCCCAAAGATATATGTTAGCAATCATCCTCCAAGCATATGGCCTACTGATAATACATCTGAAGGGTCTCATGACTGAGATTCTACTAGACAGTAATAAATGACCTTTTCTTAACAACAGTCAAGTCATCAAGGTCCTAGAAACCTTGCTTCCAAATTCCTTAGAGATTTACGTGATCCCTAACCCCTGCCCAACTCGAAAATATATAATGAGCCACTCCTCATGACCCTAGCACTGCTCTTTCTGCCAATGGGTCCTGTCCCTGTACATTACTAAAACCACCCTTTTTGGATGGAAGATGCCTCAAGAATTATGTCTTGGGGTGCCTGGCTGGCTTAGTTGGAGGAACGTGAGACTCCTGATCTCAGGGTGGTGAGTTCAAGCCCCACGTTGGGTGTGGAGATTGCTTAAATAAATAAACTTAAAAAAAAAAAAAAGAAGGGTGCCTGCGTGGCTCAGTTGGTTAAGCATCGGCCTTTGGCTGAGGTCATGTTCCTAGAATCCTCGGTTCAAGCCCCAGATCGGGCTTTCTGCTCAGATTCTGATTTTTAATCAGAATTTCCTGCCGCTTCCCCTGCTTACGCTCTCTCTGACAAATGAATAAAACCTAGAAAATAAAAAATAAAAAAAAATAAAAAAGAATTATTCCTTGATCCTTTGCTCCAAACCTTAACATTTTCAGATCAATTTGTTTTGGAATTCTGTTCTATTCTACTGATCTATTATTCATCACATTAGTACCATATTCCTTCAATTATTGTGGCTTCATAAGATATTTTATATCTTGGGGGACCTGGGTGGCTCAGTTGGTTAAGCATCTGCCTTTGGCTCGAGTCATGGTCCTAGGGTTCTGGGATCAAGTCCAGAATTGTGTTCCTTCTTCAGTGGGGAGACTGCTTCTCCCTTTCCCTCTGCCTGCTACTCCCCTTGCCTGTGCTCTCTCTCTCTCTTTCAGTCAAATAAATAAATAAAATATTTATTTATTTATTTAAGGATTTTATTTTTTTATTTGACACAGAAAGAGAGAAATCACAAGTAGGCAGAGAGGCAGGCAGAGAGAGAGGGGGAAGCAGGCTCCCTGCTGAGCAGAAAGCCCTATGAGGGGCTGGATCCTAGGACCCTGAGATCATGACCTGAGCCGAAGGCAGAGGCTTTAACCCACTGAGCCACCCAGGCACCCCTAAATAAAATCTTTAAAAAAAAATTTTCTATTTGTAATATTGAGTAGGATCAACACCCCCCCTTTTTTAAGATTTTATTTATTTATTCATGAGCAACAGACATAGGGCTCATAATATTATTGCTCCTCCCTGCAGGACTCTATCCTATGACCCCAGGATCACCACCTGAGCTAAAGGACCACACAGAACCAATATCCCTTAACTATTCTCCCTTTCCCCCTGGCCCCTGTATTTTTTTGGCCATTTTTATCAATTCCATATGAACTTTATTTTTTTTTTAAGATTTTATTTATTTATTTGAGAGAGAGAGAGAGAGAAAGAGAAAGCCCATGAGGTTGGGATGGGCCGAGGGAGAAGGAGAAGCAGGCTCCCCGATGAGCAGGGAGCTAGACACAGGGCTCATTCCCAGGAACCCAAGATCATGATTTGAGCTAAATGCAGACACTTAACCAACTGGGCCACTCAGGTGCCCTTCCATAGGAACTTCATATTCTTGTTTTTTTTTTTTAAAGATTTTATTTATTTATTTACCAGAGAGAGAGGGAGAGCGAGAGCACAGAGGAGGAGAGGGAGCCACAGTCAAAGGGAGAACAGACTCCCTCCACATCGGGGAGCCCGATGTGGGGCTCGATCCCAAGACCCTGGGCTCATGACTTGATCCAAAGGCAGGCACTTAACCAACTGAGCCACCTAGGCGCTCCTCCATATGAACTTTGAAGTGAGCTTGTCCCGGTCCCTCCAAAATGCACTGTAGGGAGTTTTTTTAGTCAGAATTTCTCTAAACAGATTGATTAAATTAGCGATAACTTATTGTCAGCCAGCAGTGAATCCAATCAGTGATAGTATCTTATTTTTACTCCAACTTTTTTTATAGTTTATTTATTTTTAAGTAATCTCTACCCCCGATGCAGGGCTTGAATTCACTTCTCTGAAATCAAGAGTGTCATGCTTTTCCAAGTGAGCCAGCCAGGAATCCCATTACTCCAAGCTTTTTATTTATTTATTTTTAAAGATTTATTTATTGGACAGAGAGAGAGAGAGAGCACAAGCAGGGAAAGCAGCAGGCCGAGGGAAGAGAAGCAAATTCCTCGCTGAGCAGGGAACCCAACTCGGGGCTGGATCCCAGGACCCCGAAATCATGACCTGAGCTGAAAGTAGACACTTAACCAACTGAGCCACCCAGACACCCCGGACTCTCAGCTTTTTAACAGGAAATGGGACCTAATGATTGTATGTAAGTTATCATTGTGATGTAATGTGCTATGTAGGTGAAATAGAGTGCTATAAGAACAATGGGGACACCTTTCCAGTGAAGGGTGATCCTGAGAAGGTGGCCTTTAGCTAAACCTGAAGAATAAGGAAGAGTTGCCCAGACTAGATCCAGGAAAAGTCACTGTGACCTTAGTAAGTGCAGTTGCTAAATTTTAAGTCTCACCCTATAACATGTAAACATATTTGTTTGTTTTAGGTTTTTGTTTTTGTTTTTAGTTATCTCTACACCCAATACGAGGCCAAAACTCATAACCCCGAGACCACCAGTCACACTCTCCAGTGACAAAGCCAGCCAGCCAGGTACGCCTAACATGGAAACATTTTCAATGGAGTCAAATATTCCATTGTTTATATTTAATATACATTTGAAAAACATTTTTATGTTTTTCTTTTTGGAATTATGTTGCCATAAGTAACTCTTTTAATTTATAATAAACTAAGATTTTTCTTTTGTATTTATGCATATGGGGGAATTCTTTTTCTTTTTTTTAATTGAAGTGTAATTAACAGACAATGTTATATTAGTTTCATAGATTCAACAATTCTATACATTATACAATGCTCACCACAATAAGTGTATACACCATCTGTCACTCTATAACCTTCTTTTTTTTTTTTTTTCAAAGATTTCATTTATTTATTTGACAGAGAGAGACACAGTAAGAGAGGGAACACAAGCAGGGAGCATGACGCGGGTCTCAATCCCAGGACCCCGGAATTATGACCTGAGCCGAACCTTATGACAATATTACTGATTATTATCCCTATGCTGTATTTCTCATCCTCGTGAATTATTTATTTTACAACTGGGAGTCTGTACCTCTTATTTTTTAAGTTTATTTATTTTTTAGTAATCTCTACACCCAATCTGGGGTTTGAACTCAAGAGCCGGAGATCAAGAGGTACATGCTACACTGAATGAGCAAGCCAGTACCTACAGTCTGTGCCTGTCAATCCCCTTTATCTATTTCACCCATCTCCTCACCCACCTTTTATTTTTTTTTTTTAAGATTCATTCACTTATTGGGACACCTGTGTGGCTCAGTCAGTTAAGCGTCTGCTTTTGGCTCAGGTCATGACCCGAGTCCTGGGATCAAGTCCCACATTGGGTTCCTGCCTCAGTGGGGATCCTGCTTCTCCCTCTGCCTGCTGCTCCCCCTGCTTGTGCTCTTTCTTTCTCTCTGACAAATAAATAAAATCTTAAAAAGAAAAAGATTTTGGGGCGCCTGGGTGGCTCAGTGGGTTAAGCGTCAGCCTTCAGCTCAGGTCATGATCTCAGGGTCCTGGGATCGAGCTCCGCATTGGGCTCTCTGCTCAGCAGGGAGCCTGCTTCCCCCTCTCTCTCTGCCTGCGTCTGCCTACTTGTGATCTCTCTCTCTCTCTCTCTGTCAAATAAATAAATAAAATCTTTAAAAAAAATAAAAAGATTTTGGGACACCTGGGGGGCTCACTCGGTAAAGTGAATGCTTTCGGCTAGCGTCATGATCCCAGGGTCTTGAAATGGAGCCCATATTGGGTCCCCTGGTCAATGGGAGGCCTGCTTCTCCCCCTGCCCCCGCTCATGCTCTCACTCTCTCTTTCAAATAAATAAATAAAACCTTTTTTTTTTTTTTAAGATTTTATTTATTTATTTGACAGAGAGAGAGAATGAGAGAGGGAACTCAAGCAGGGGGAGTGGGAGAGGGAAAAGCAGTTGCCTCTGAGCAGAGAGGGGCCGCCCAGGCGCCTAAGCCGCCCAGGGGCCCCGATGTAGAATTTTTATGAATAGCATCCTGGTAAATTAATGAAGTTTTTACGTTGCTTAGAAGTAATTCAAGTTTTGGTTTTTGCAGTTTTCCTTCCACATTATATTGAGCTAATACTTTGTAAAACAAAATTTTACATCTCCACAGATGTTTGGAACCATCATAAATTCTAGGTGCTTAGATGCATGTAAATAATCACTTTTTGAAATGACTGTGACTGAAGAAGAAAGAAATAATGGTGCTAGGAGAGGGATGTGGAGTTCAAGAGCAGTTTCTTTTTTGTTTTAGGAGGCCAGAGACTAGAATATATTTAAATACTGCTAAGGGGGATCCAATATTGAAACTGAAGTTACAGGGAAAGAATAAACAACTTTCTCCTGAGGAACTGGAAGTCCCTGAGAAGGCTAGATGGGACAGAGGCCAGAATGCACACAGAGGGATTAATCTTTGATTGGAGGAAGGACATCTCCACTGTGACGGAAAGCAGAAGATGGACGCAGGTGGAGGCAGATTGCTAAACCACAGCTGGGGAAAGGAGAGGATTTCTGATCTGTGACTTCCTAGACTTCTCTGAGGAAAAAGGCAGTCAATGATTGAGAACAAATGGGGTTCAAAGGTGGACACAGATTGGATGGTTTGGAAAAACAGTGTTGCAGGCCTCGTTGACACTGGTAATTGTGACTATGTGACTGGGAGAGGGGGGATTCAACCCCCCTGCCAGGGGACATTTGCATAATCCCCCTCAGGAAGAAGAAAGGTCTCTTGGCCCCATGCCATGTGACTTTGCTTTCTTCCCCTAGGAACATATGGAATTAATAACCTGACACTAGGTAAGCAAGGCCTAGGCTGTTCCATTGTCATGAAATAATTTATATGTGATAAGCAAAGAAAGAGAACGAAAACATAACATTTTCCCGGGACTTTGTATTATGCACGAGGTCATGACAATTTTGGTGCGCTCACAGCCTTGTATTACTCTGTTAAAGGATAGAGAGTCCCCACCTCTCAGGGGACCAAAGAGAAAGGAACGTTGCATATTATTATCAGTCCTGAGCATAAGAGATGAAGGGCATCGCAAAATGGAAAGGTAGTGACCAACAAAATAAAAAAAAAAAAGAAAGGTAGTGACCAAATCATCTCACAGAGGAGCTCCTTTATTCTGAATCACCTGAGATGGGGCAGGGATGGTTGGAAGCAGAAGTTAAAGAATATGGACTGTGGGACCAGAGTGCCTCGGTTCAAATCTGGCTTCTCTCCTAACAGCTGTGGAGATGCTAGGCAGGCCGGTTACCTCTTTTGTGCTTATTTCTTCATTGAGGATTACATGACTATTAGACATGATGCAGTGGTTTAGAGAGAAGCACTTAGAACAGTGTTGGCGTATAGTAAACTACCATAATCTATAACATTTCTGCTCAGACATGTGAAACAGCTCAAGGAGAGCAACTTCATTACTAGAGGGCTGGGAAACTGGTGTGGATAACACTTGATTATGTTTTAAGCTTATCTTTAGTAGAAAATACAGTCTTAACCTGGATGAATCTCAGAACATTATGCTAAATGGTCTAAGCTAGCTCTTTTATTTTCATAACATTCTGAGAAAGGGCAAAAAAACTAAGGAAAGAAATCTGACCAGTCAGATTTCTGGTTGCCAGGAGCAACCATCTGGGGAGGCAATTGGACTACAAAGGATACTAGGGAACTTTGGGGGCTATTGGAAATATGTTGTAATCTGAGCCATCTGATATACTAGGCACAAACCACAAGTGGCTACTGAGTGCATGAATTGTGACTAGTACAAGAAAGAAACTGAACTTTCAGTTGTAATTAATTTAAAAAAACTATTTATTTATCTATCTATTTATTTAAAAAGATTTTATTCATTTATTTGACACAGAGAGAGAGAGAGAGATCCCAAGTAGGCAGAGAGGCAGGCAGAGAGAAAGGGGAAAGCAGGCTCCCTGCTGAGCAGAGAGCCTGATGCAGGGCTCGATCCCAGGATCCTGAGATCATGACCTGAGCCGAAGGCAGAGGCTTTAACCCACTGACCCACCCAGGTGCCCCCCTCCCTTTTTTTAAAGTGAGCTCTACACCTGGCACGGGGCTTGAACTCAGAACTCGGAGATCAGGAGTGGCATTCTCTATAGACTGAGCCAGCCAGGCACCCCAGATGTATTTAATTTTAATTAACCAAAATTTAAACTTAAAAATTGATCATAGATTCAATTATTGGAAACCTTTAAAGCATGTTTAGAATATCTACTTGCATAGATATTACTATGCATAAACATACTCTACTTTTTCAAGTAAATTTGATAAAGCAGATCAAGTATTTCATATGAAAATTTAACTTCTGAACTGAGATATACTGTATATATAAAATACATACTAAATTTCAAAGACTTAATGCAAAAAAATTCATCATTACGACTAAAATGATACTATATTGGGGTGCCTGGGTGGCTCAGTTGGTCAGTTTTCTATTGGACGGGGCTATTCTCTAACGTGATTATTGCGGTGGCTGCAGGACTATATATGTTTGTGAAAACTCAGAGAACTCATGAAAGGGAGAATTCTCCTGTACGGAAATTATGCCTCAATAAACATAACAGTTAAAGGGTGCCTGGCTCTTGATCTTGGGGCCATGAATTCAAGTCCCACAATGGAGATAAAGATTACTAAAATCAATCAACCAATCTTTAAAAAAATGTTCTGGGGGCACCTGGGTGGCTCAGTGGGTTAAAGCCTCTGCCTTCGGCTCAGGTCATGATCTCAGGGTCCTGGGATCAAGCCCCATTTGGGCTCTCTGCTCAGCGGGGAGCCTGCTTCCCCCTCTCTCTCTGCCTGCCTCTCTGCCTACTTGTGATCTCTCTCTCTCTGTCAAATAAATAAATAAAATCTTTTAAAAAAATGTTTAAAAAAATAAAAATCTTGTCTGAAAAATGCCTTTGAACGTCTGTCTCTTAAAGTTCTGACTTTTTCATTCACAGTCTTATAAAATAGCCTGGTAACAAATTTGGTGCCTGGCAAGGAGAAGGGATCTTCCTTGATCTTTAGCCAAAAAAAATTTTTTTAGCTGCCAGAAAGGGCTGATTAGAAAGAGAATGTAAACCGTTGGCCAGAATGACTGAAATCAGGAAAGAAGCCAGAGAAGGAAAGATTGCATAGGAAGAAGGATCAACGGAGGCTCCAGGGGAGTAGAAAAAAGTGCTGTGGAAACAGCTGACAGGACAAATGAGACAGATAGGAGGCTGAGGTCATGATGTGAAGTATTTGAGCTAATGATTTGGGAAGCGATGATATATTCCATTCCGTGACTGGAAGAAGGAGGCTCTGGTGAGCTCTGGTGAAGAGGAGAAAAGGTGCCTAGAAAAGATCAAGGAACCGAGCTTATGTTCAAGGAACTGAGCTTATGTTAACTAAACTAGAATTCATTCATTCATTCATATCATCTTCAGAGAGAAAGAGAGAGCAGGGGGAAGGGGAAGAGGTAGAGGGAGAGAGAAACACGAGCACAGAACCCACGTGGGGCTTGATCTCGCAACCCTGAGATCACGACCTGCACGGAAACCAAGAGTTGGGTGCTTAACCAGCCACGTCACCCAGGCATCCTAGCAACTAGAATTTAAATAAACATTTGGAAAGTAGATAGATAAATAAATAAGTGTTGGTATCTCTGAATGTATAAAAAAGAAAAAGGTAAGACATTGGAGCTGATACAAAAAGTATGGGCAGGAGCTAGCCATCTGAGAAACCAAAAGTAGGAGCAAACCAAAGGAGCCACCCAGGCGCCCAGTTAATTAATTTTTTAAAGTAAGCTCTACACCCAACACGGGACTTGAACTCACAACCTTGATCAGAAGTCACGTGTTCTTCCAACTGCCATAGCCAGGTGCCCTCAGATTAGATGAATTTAAAGTAATTTATTAGTTTGTGATATTTGCTGTAATATCACTAAAAGCCTATTAATTTTTTTTCACCTCAGGTTCAAGTAAATACATTAGAATGTCAACTTTAAATGACGTTAGCATACTGTGTTCAGGATTAAGTTTATTAAAACGAAAAACCTAAGGGTGGTCATGAGTCAGTCTAGATCCAAATTGATTTAAAGCTCTGCTAATTACTAGGGGTATGATCTTAGTCACTTTTAAGCTTCAGAATTAATCTGTAAAATGGGGTCGATGAGAGTCCTTACTGAAGGACTTACTCAGTCCTTACTGAGTCCTTACTGCATCACTGTGGAAGTTAAATAATTTATATAAAATGTGAAGGTTTGGTACATAATAAGGATTCCATTGGGGCACCTGGCTGTCTCAGTTAGTAGATAGTAGAACATGTGACTCTTGATCTCAGGGTCGTAAGTTCCAGCCCCACATTGGGCATGGAGCCTACTTTAAAAAAAGAAAAAAATAAGGATTCCATAAACGTAGCCATCTTGATTTTATGTGAAACATAGCCCACAGAATTGGACATCTCCAAGTATTAAATCTTATAGTCCTTTATAGCTAAAACATGTGTGATTTTTATTGGATACTAAAGTTTTAAAATATTATTTTGAAGAGGAAAGAAAAATTAGACTACCAGGTGCAAAATAGAAGTATAAAATTTATTTAAAACCACCCACAAAGTTCTGTGTAATCAGGAATGATACAATTTGCAATAGTTTTTTTAAAAACTCATGACAAAGATTTAAAATATAATTTCAATTACAGTATTCATTTAGCCTTATTCAGTTAGAACACGTAAAAAAAAGAAACTTTGTGCTCTAAATAAATGAGACACACAAGGAAAATATAATAGACAATTTCCACAACTATCTTTACATGTATATTTCAATACTAGTACATTTCAATGCATTTTGCTACATAAACATGAAATCATGTACAACTGCTGTGCACCAAAATTTAGCTTAATTAGGTCTTTCAAGTAACATGCAATTCCAACTCACAAGTCTTCAAGTACTGCTAGTGTTCCCTTGTATGCAGAGCACTGCATGTTGATCCTGAATTGAAATCATCATAATTAAGATTATCTCTTTCCCTTCTGCATGGTGAAGTGCTTTTTCTTTAAACTGTTTCTCCCATATATTAAGAACCCAAACCAGATTTTGTGGAGTTTTAAAATCTTTTCCTTACTAACTTATTTCATTATATGGGATATTTAATACAGTAGGACTGCAATAGGTAAAAATAATCCCCCAAAGCAAAAAATCAAAGGTACAAAATAAATAGTAAATATACCCTAAGGAGAGACAAAGACACCTAGAGACAGGAATATTAACTTGTGAGATAGGTATTTCTCTATGGAAAGTCAGTACTACTCTATTTCTCCATGATGAAGAATCTGTGAATATTTTACTCCCACTATCGAAAAGCATTCAATTTTCTCCTTTGAGCCAAAGTATTGATACGCACATGAATCCACTGGGTAGGTCACCATGTAACACATTGAGAGAAAATGAAGAAACTAGAAATCACTCCTTTTCTTTCTGCCAAGTAGTTTTAGGAGTTTCTCTTCAGGGAACACTTCATGATTTCTTTAGTAACCCAGAGATGTCTATCCACCACCCATGCATCACAATGCAAAAGCTGCCCCTTCCCCCCCTTTTTTTTACTATAAAACCATTTCTGGAAAAATATTTCTCTTAAAGCACCTATCTGTTATAGAAGTTTAAAAAAAATGACCAAACCTATTAATAAAAAATATTTAGTCTTCTTTGTTTTGTTCTGTTTTTAAGAGGTGTTTTTGTAAAGTCCTATGTGGTCAGCCATTTTATAATATCACAAACAGGCCTCAGTGAGGATAGGCCGTTATTGAACCAAATCACCAAAAGTGGAATTTATTTGACTATTTAGGGAAGTTTTGGTTTTTCGTTAGCAACCCATAACCTACTGATGGAATAGTCAAAATATCCCACCTCTTCATATTTATAAAGAGCTTCCCCAAAACTTTACAAACACATCCCATTATTTTTCTTAACTCTCTGGGCAAAGGTATGTGTAAACGAAGTGGAACAAAAGACAAAACAAAACAAATTTAAATAAGTGGGAGACGGTACTATCTTTTTTGAGATGCCAACAAGTCTACATTTTTACCATGAGCACCTGGAGCTAAACAGTCAGTTTACCCAGCACGTTCCCTTCTAGAAACCTGCATTTCAATATAACTAATACATTAAACTTGGACTATAAGTTGCTGATCTCAGTCTTCCTAAAAATCATATTTTTAAGACGTATCATTGAGGTTTCCCTTTGTTTTAGTAGTACAGGGATATTCTTTATTAAAAAGTTTATTTACAGGGAAAAACGAAAGCTTCATTAATCTCAATCCTAAAATGCAGAAGTCTTGGGAATTTAGAGAGACCTTCCAAAGTATGCATAAAAAAAAAAAAAAATCACTGGCTAAATAAATAGTGGAAACAAAATACTTCAGAAGAATGATTTGCATACAGCAAGCAGGTTTTACATTATTCTTAGATTAGGTCTGACAAAATTTCTATTCAGTAACACTAAGTCATAGTATATGGTGCAGAAATGCCTTCAGCAGTCTGCAGCTACGAAAGGGTTTGGTCTTAGAAGGGTTGACTTATGCTACGACTTGGAACGAGGCATTTGCTCTTCTTGCCCATCTGCAGGGTCCCATCACCAGGAAGAGGGGAACATTTGGACAGTTGTCCAACTTTCAGTGTTGGGGAAGAAAAAGGGGAGCACACAGTAAAGCAGTTTGACAAGCTACACCATTACAGAGTACAGGGATTATAATTTTTCTACCATATTTACATTCACAATGGTTCCTCATTTTGAGCTGCTGTTGTTCAGCTAAAACTATCATGGGGTGGAGAAAAGAGTTATTAAAGTATGTTACGGTGTTGAGCTGGGTGGAATGAAACTACAGATTGCTGGTAGGAGCACAACTCTCCCTCCTTCCTGCCCCTGAACTTCCCCCTATTACACTCACGACTCCTGATAACTGATTTATCCCATCTTTAAGAATCCCTTAACTTACTTTCAGTGCATTTGTTTTTTAACCTTTCTCAGCCAGATTATGGAATAGTTCCTGTTATTGCCAAAACCCAAATTCCAAAGGGGTAAATTTACACTGGAAAGTAAACACCATGCACAAAACGAGGCTGGGAGATAAAACATGTGAAAAGAAAGTATTGTCTACTGTATAAATCAGACCCATCATTAATTCAAAGCCACCGGTCAGACAACTTATAATTAGCATGATGTGTCATACAGAAATAGCAAAGCTATATAGAAATAGTGCTAAACCATTTTAACTTGTAAGCTTTTGCAAAACACTCAAACACTAATACACATGTTGAGAGTGAGACATTGTTGGGATTTAAAACGCAATGCAAGAAAACAGAACGAAACGAAACGAAACAAAACAAAACAAACATTGTTGGGATGGTTAAAGAGAAGTGGATGCTAACCTGGGGCCTGTGACCACTCTGTTCCTAAAAACTGAATTTGCCTCTAACAGAAAATGATCGTATAGAAGATCGTGATCCTTTTTTGGTAGTATTCCAAAAAGGATTTGTGAAACATGATTTTAGAAAACAGGAAAAGACAGCTTGACCAAGATCACTGCTATTCTTAACATGAACCATATGTATTTGTGTAGGGGACATGGGGAATGGAGGGAAACGGAGAGGGGAAGCAATAGAGTTTTCATTTAAAGAAAATCAGAGGAAAGGATCAAAACTGTAAAAAGAATAAAAAGTACACTTAGTGACATCACAGCTTCAGTAAAATGAAAAAAAAAAAAAAAATAACAAGCAGAAATTCCGGTCAAAGACGGTAAGTTTATACTTCGCTAAACGAAGAACAAAATTACTTTTCAATACTGTTTCTCCAAAAGTGAACGTTTCTGACAGCTGTGAGATTTTTTTCTGATGAACAAGACAAGAGAGAAAGAATGCCTTTCATAACAGCTGCTAGGGACAAAATTTCTATTTTGAGGAAAACTAGGTTTATATTGTTAAACAAGGGTTTTCCAAGTTGCACTCAAACATAGATCAGTTAAATCAGGTAATAAATATGTTTAGCATCTGATAATAACATTCCTACCTTAGACTAAGTTTTGCTTTGATTATCGGGGACATGAAGAAACAAGAGAAACTTGTGACCCAGGCAGACCATGGATATGACTGTAGGGATAGGAAAAGTATAGCCAACAACACAGGGATGACTGTTGGACTTCTAAAGCCAGAAAAATTAAGTATTGCCTACTATCGACAGAGAAACACATTGTGGGGCACTTAAAGGAGAAGTGAAGATTAGGAGTGGCCAAGTAAGGAACACCTTTGCATTACTTGAAGGAATAAAATTTACGTCTTTTGAAGTAAACAATGGCATTTGATTGGGTGCCCAGAAAGAACAGGGACTGAAATAGTTATTATTTCATAATAACTATTATGAATAGTTATTAGTTAGTTAGTCCAGATAGACTAGAATGCAGAGAATTCAAGTTTCTACAGTTCAATGTAGACAAAAAGAGTGATCTTTTTGCATAAAAGCCAATTTTACGATCTCAAAATTAACAGAGTAACTTAGACTCTACTTTATAAATAAGAAAAGGGGAAAAAAAGCCAATAAAACTCAATACACTCTAAGAAAATGCAGAAATTTAGCTTCTGACAATGCTGATTCTTTGGCTTGCATTCCAGAGCCATGAATGCCCTCATTCTCTAAATCTATCAGAAGCAAGCACAATGCTGAGCACAATTTGATTTGGGTAAATCCAGACGCTTCAGGAATCAGGGCACTCATTATATCACCTGGTTGAGTGTGCCTTACTGTTAATGTTGAAGTTACAAGTTCAATACACTTCTGGGCAAGTTTCAAAACTGTGCACAATAAATAAAATAGTATTCTAATACTTGTAGACAATCACATCAAAATGAATTATGCTAGGACTTAATTGTGAGGCCAACTTGGCAAGAGGTGGGAATAGACTGTACAACCATGGCTAGGTAGTATATACAATTGGTATCTTTCCCTTAATTCTTTCAACCGCGCCATTTTTTCTAACTCCTTGTATATGCCTAATACTTGTACCAGGGGAAATAAAAGCCTGTACTATATAAGTACTTGATATTTCTTTATTGAAATAGCAAATAAGACTATTGCCACATTTTGTTGGATGAGATAACACGACAGCTTCATAGGTAGAAGTCAGCTAGATTTCCCACACAAGGCCCACGAAACTCTGCAGGCAGGGGAATCTTGATCCAATCTCACTTGACTCGTTTTCCTGAATCTCTCAGAAACAACAACAACAAAACCCAACAGAAAAAATAAAAAGCCATTTTAATTTTTACTCGTACCACAATAAGGTTATTTCCCAGCGTAAGATACTCTCTGGGTGAGCAAATCAACTTTGTCTCCTCCAGTTCTCCTAAGCACGAAATGGCCTTCATTTGATTGTTTCAACCCTAAGAAACACGAGAACACACTGACATTAACATCTGCTCTCTGGGCCCCCGCGATTGAACTGTGTGACTTCTAAGGTGTCTTCTAGACCTGTGAGAGGCCACTACCATATTATTTCACAATTCTCATCATAAATTTTTACAGAAGATCAAAATTCACAGTTGTACTAACTCTAGACAAAAAAAGAAATTTCCATGCATCAAGAAGTTGTGAAATAGAAGGTAGCTCTATATTATTAAAAAGTCATATGAAAGCTACAGATTTACTCGGCACATCCGAAGGAAATCCTGTGCCCACTATTGGTGGAAGTTGTCATGCAATGTCAAAGCTTTGTCCCAGATTAAAAAAATCTCAATAGAATTTGTTTCAAAGAGTAAATAAACTTAAGTAGTTGAGGGTTGTTTTCATACATGCTATTGTGGAATAAATGATAATCAGCGGAGTCCACTGAAGTAGTAACATTAGAAAGTAGGTTACTTCGTATGAACTGTTATCTTTTATACAAGGGTATGCATTCAATTAAGTATGTATTGGGGTGATGTCTTAAGTAAATTGCTTATGGATCTCACCTAGTCGAAATTCTATATTTAACAAATTAAATTATTTCATCCACATGCAGATTGCATAACAAAGATGTTGGAACTTTAAGCTGCAAACATTTTGCTAACATGTTGCAAAAATTTACCTACAGCTATACATTTTCAGCTAGCCTCACTTTCCAATAATATATTTCAATTTGGTCAATGACATGATGTATTTGGTACTTTGTGGATGACCCGGAAAGATGTAGGTGAGGGTGATAAGCAGAAGAAAAATTTTTTTCAACTATGGTCTGAGAGCCATTAGAAATGGGATTTTTAAGGGCAGCGTGGTTATTTTGTGGGTTTCTAAAATAGGCGGTTCACTGAAGTTAGGAAGTTTGTAACATATTATGGACAGGTTGGGTTAAGTTGGGGGTCATGTATCAACTAACTCAATTATCATACCATGAACAAAGGCAGAATATTGGAAAACTCATTTTGAGTGGTATAAGGTAAAGCAAGAGGTGATCATTACAGTAAAACATAATAGAAGGTATAGTAGAAATAATGTCAGATGACCAGTTTTCTGAGTGAAAATGTCATTTCAAACAAATTTATTTCCTTGCTTCTTAAGAGCATTCTAAAAGCAGTGTCACTAGCATACAACCACAATGCTGGAGAACATTGAATAAGCATGAGCTTTTAAAAAGAAAAAAAAAACCACAGGGTAGACAATGGGATGGTAAACTGTTAATTTGTGAAGTAGAGTCCAACAAAGTAGGAATCACAGGCGGTTCCCACCATGGTGCTATATCAGTTGAGGCAGGACATTGATGGTGTTAATTATAATAATGGGATGGGAACATTTTAGTTGAGAAGGGATATTTTCGTGCACTGGCTTTGGGCAGCTGCAGCCAACTTCACAAACCCCAGTATTCCCCTAAGGAACGCGGGCGCTCAAGTTCAGTGTTAAGAAACTTACTCAAAGTTAGTGACACTGATTCGAACTGCTGCAGATATATTACGATTTTTTTGGTTCCTTTTGTGTTTCCAATTTTAAATAGATTCCATGCCCAGTGTGGGGCTCGAACTCATGACCCTGAGATTAAGAGTCACATATCCTACCAACTGAGCCAGCCAGGCGATCCCCTACGATGGATTCTTTTGAAGGAAATTTTGCTGTTTCTTTGAAAAACACGGACCAAAGCATCTTTTAGGATTTCAATTCTTCACATTTACTGTGTCATGGGTGGTAGTTCAAAGAAAAACCAAAGCTAGTATTTAAATTCTGCAGACATACAGTAAGTGTTGAATGGAAGGAAGATGGGTGGATGGATAAAGGGTCTTAAAACTTGATTCATTAAATCTGGTGAAGGGATAATTTCTAGTGGGAGCTAAGGCCTAATATCTAAAACGAAATATCACAAGGGTGTATTCCTGATAGTCTAATACTAGTAGATATCTTATCAAAGCAGCTGAAATAAACAATCACTTATTTATATATTCGTATGTATAAGAAACCTTAGGCTCACAAAAATATACATGTTTTAAAACGCAAATCTAAGGCACACAAAATACTAAAACAAGTCAATGAATCACCCTATTTTACATATTCGAGAAGCAGAAATCTACTTGTACAAGATGATGGTCTACCAACGGATATTTGTTATATACAATCCCTTCATATTCCTTTATTTGGATTAGTCAAAAGCTTGAAACTGATACTTTGCACCATAAATTATTTTAATATTAAGTTACAATGAATTTTTCTTTAGAGCTTGCTGGAACTGTTTGCTTTTGCACCAAAATTGTTGAGTGTTAGCAGTTGTGGGCTTCCTATGGCATTTCCAAGGGAGAAGCACCATTATTTAGGTTTTCCACACTCCCAAGGTATCTGACACTTTGAATGTTATAGCACCTCTGCATTTTAATAGAATCAAGTATTTCATTGAAATTTCTTGCTCTAAACATTTTGTTTGGGCAATTCCTTTTGTTTCACTATAAAATGAGCCAATAAGTAATGGGAAAAAAATACGGGAGGGCTAACATAAATGGAATACCTATTTTCCTGTTTCCTGGAACATAGGCAATTATCAGAGAAGATGAGTATTTATTTCCCTAAAACTAATATGCTTAGATAAACTACTTTGGATTAGCTCTTAATGGGCAATACCATACTACTTAGATTACCACTCATTCTATTTGGGATGTGTGGATGTGTGACAATAGGGGATTTATTTTCACAAGATTTCTACGGGAATTTTACTCTGTACCAGAATGACTTTCAGAACAAATAAGGCAATTTGGAATGGGTCGGGTTCTTGCTACTTAATTTTTGTAATTTATCACCTTGAAACTTTAGAAGCATTTGACTCTTCTGAATCCTACAATGTCCCATCTCCTTTTGGAAAGAACTTTCATGAGTATATTGAGAAAGCTGGGGTGAAAGTGAAATTAGGGCACTGCTGCTTGATAAATCAGAAGAGACCACTCTTATTTAGTTCCCAATAAAATGTTAATCGATATTGGTGATTTGCTTCCTAATTCTGATTTTAGAGAAAATTAACAATTTTTGCATGTTCTAACTATTTTATATAAGTAGCTAATATTTGCATGAGAAAGGACACATTAAAAAACCATATACATGATTAGAATACATATTGCAGTTAACAAGATGGAACTCTACACAGCAAGAATAAATGATTTCTCTTGTATGCAAATATGCACAAACAATAGACAATAAGATTCTTATACTATACTATTTCAAGTTACTTTTAAAAATAGAAAGTGCTTTTAAAATATATATTTACAATTTATGAACAGCCTCCAACCATTATTAACAATAATGAATTATTTTATACAGGAGAGATAGTTTGAGAGAGAGAGAACATTTCATTGGTTTATTTCAAAGGAATATGCCAATTTTCTAGCAATGATTGGAAGATGTTGGAACGATGGCACCATGAAATAATAATGCAGCTTATTTTTAACTATTGATGTGGGTAAGCACCAGGAGCTGTGTAGAGTTAACACTGTGTCTTGATTTTACATCATAGCACATGAACCTGTTAAAATCCTCTAAAAATGACTCTTGTTTCATAGTAAACAGACTTAATTTAAAGCACCAAACTGAGTGATTCTATCAAGGTTAACACCTAACCAAAACATTTCTTTAGGTATTTAAAACTATAAAACTTTTATTTTTGCTTAAAATGTGCACCTTCTACCCATTGTCAAAATATAGTCACAGTTAAGAAATACCCACCCCATTTTTGTTGTTTTTTTTTGTTTTGTTTTTGTTTTTTACCTCAGCCTTCAAATGGGTGAGATGAAGATACGTAAACGACAACATGACTTTCTTTTAACAGCACCTTGAAAAAATACACTGCACTAGAAAGGCAATAAGAAGGGGAGAAAAGCCTTCAGACCCAATGGTTATAGGGTCCTGCAACATGTGTGAGAGCATAAGGGGACACGGTGACAATATTGTCATGGGTTAATGTTAACGCTTTATGAGAAGGAATTTGGTTCAATTCATTAACTCCCGGGGACAGTTCGGGACCCTCATTAGCTGCCTGGTCCTTCTGCTCCGAGGCCTTAATTTTCTTATTCTTAGCTTCTTTAGCCTCAAACTTAATTTTGTTTAGTTCGAAACCGTGTTGGGGCTTATTCAGGTTTTTGTGCTGGTAGAAAACGAGGGAGAGGCGAGTGGGGTGATTCCGGTTGGGGTGCTCGACGGGCGTGGTGGCGTGAAGCTCTCGCCGGGCACATTCAATCAGAACCGAGCCGTGGGCTGGCGCGATTGCGACCCCACCGACGTTGGCATCCAAGAAGATGTGCTCGCTGTCTGACCAATACTCATCGATGTGGGGCAGTTTCTCCTCAGTGGGGGACAGGGGGTCGTCGGACAGGGGGTCATCGGACAGAGGCTCATCGGCATCAGAATGCTGCTCATCTTCCTCCACCAGAGAGGACGCCAGGTCATGAGGGCAGGTGGTGAACGGGGGCTGCTGGTTTGGATGATTAGAAGGTGGCTGTTCAGATGGACCAGTGGGCGGCTCAGAATAAACCGGGGTATCTGTCACCGGAGCGGACAAGGTGGGAAGAGAAACCACTTCGCCAGGCGGTGCAATTCCAGTGCATTCCCCCGCAGCTGCATTAGCACCGCTGTGTCTCGCAGAAGGCACCGTGCAGTGGGGATTGCTACTTCTTTCCGAAAACCCGTACGCAGCGGACGCTTCATTCTTACAAGGAGCTGTGGTGGCTGAGGCAGTCTTAGGGGACCAGGAGAAACCTGGAGGTATGTTGGCCTCTTTCAATGGGTGAGGAATGGATGGGGTCAATGAGTAGGTTTTAGTGTTGTCCGAACCTTTGAAGATAAAATGGGGTTCAGTTTCACTTTTTATTTCAAGTTGCAAGGCTTCGGTTTTATTCCCTAAACAGAGAAAAGGACACCAAATGCGAAGGTAAGTACAAACTACTTTTGGGAATTGTCTTTAAGGAGTATTTTAAAGAGAAATACAAAGGAGAATGTAACAAAATATCGGTGATGGCAATGTCCGCCAGTTTTGTTCTCTTGACTTTAAGGCAAACACACACAAGCAGGCATTCAAAATTGCATCCTGTCTGGTGTGCTTTTTCCCCCAGCAATTTTCCTTAAAGAATCCTTCCCTTTGCAAATAATATAAATAAGCACAAAGATCTAGCCAGAAGGATGTCACTTGTTTAAAATAGTAAGAGATTAGAAATGACCTGGTAGGCTATGAAGTTAAATATTAAAATCATACATAGGAATACAAGGCAGGGGATAACATGATGATTTAGAGCAGTATTTCTTTTTTTTTTTTTTAAGATTTTATTTATTTATTTGACAGAGAGAGAGATCACAAGTAGGCAGAGAGGCAGGCAGAGAGAGAGGAGGAAGCAGGCTCCGCACTGAGCAGAGAGCCCGATGTGGGGCTCGATCCAGGGACCCTGAGATCATGACCTGAGCTGAAGGCAGAAGCTTTAACCCACTGAGCCACCCAGGCGCCCCTAGAGCAGTATTTCTACCAAAAGAGATATTTAGATACATTTTAGGTATCCCATAATCTCAGTTTGAATCAGTCGCATAAGAAATTTTGGTGGAAATAAGTCATTTGTGACCCTCAAGACCAGCTGCATTTAAACCTTGTTTCTTACTCACTGATTAGGAAGATCTTTATTATCACATCGGCCATTGTGGGTAATCTGTTCTGACATAATCACACCACCACACAAACCTCATTATCAAAGGGAAACATTTCTCTTCAGGACATTCTTCCGGTTTTGAGGTTCTTTTTTTTTTTTTTTTAAAGATTTTATTTATTTATTTGAAAGAGAGAGAGAGAGAGAGAGAGAGAGAGAGAGAGAGAGAGAAAGAGAAATCATGAGAGAAGGTCAGAGGGAGAAGCAGACTCCCCGTGGAGCTGGGAGCCCGATGTGGGACTCGATCCCGGAACTCAAGGATCATGACCTGAGCAAAAGGGTGTTTGCTCAACCAACTGAGCCACCCAGGCGCCCTTGAGGTTCTTTTTTTAAAAAAAATATTTTATTTAACAGAGAGATCACAAGTAGGCAGAGAGGCAGGCAGAGAGAGAGAAGGAAGCAGGCTCCCTGCTGAGCAGAGAGCCCGATGTGGGGCTCGATCCCGGGACCCTGAGATCATGACCTGAGCCAAAGGCAGAGGCTCAACCCACTGAGCCACCCAGGCACCCCCCTCTCCCCGTTTTGAGGTTCTAAAAAAATGCTTGGACGTGCAAAAGCAGCAGATTTTAGGACCAGAAATAGAGAAAGTGGCCATATTTTAAAGTAATTAACAATATAACAGCAAACACTGATCTAATTCAAAATAACTGCATATACTGTACACCTGAGACTAATAGAACACAATACAACCTGGAGACAGGATAATTCTTTCTCTTTCTTTTTTAAACATGAAAAGCTTTAAAAAAATAACTTTTTTTTTTAAAAAAGTAAATAAAATTTACAAAAAACAATGGAACACTTCAGGAATTCCTAGGTCATCCTTGCACAGGGCCCATGCTAATCTGTGTCGTTCCACTTTCAGTATATGTGCTGCTGAAGCCAGCACTAAAATTCTCATTTTTATTTTATTTTACTATTTTTTTTTTAAAGTACTCCCTGAGTGGGAGAGTCTCATGCTCCACTGACTGAGCCAGTCAGCCAGGTGCCCCAGTTCTCTCTCTATTTTTTAGAGGGTTGGAGAGAGGGGCAGAGGAAGAAAGAATCTTAAGCAGGCTCGAGTCCCAGTAAGGAGCCCAATGCACTGCTCGATCTCACAACGCTGAGATCATAACCTGAGCTGAAATCAAAAGTCAAAAGCTTAAACGACTACGCCACCTGGCACCCAGCCAGTTCTCATTTTGAAAGAGAACTTGTACATAGAACCCAAGGGTTGGCACATTAAGAAATCTGTGGTTACATCTATAATAGAGGTTGTCAACAGAACATAAATCATGGGGAGGGAAGATTATAAAAGAGTAATGAGTCTTGGGGAATTTGGGGGTAGAGGAGGAGAGGAGGGAGAATTAAAAAAAAAAAGAGTAAGGAGTCTTATTGAAATGGATAACTCTATTTTGAAAAGCTTTGTTTTTTTGTAAGATTTTATTTATTTAACAGAGAGAGAGATCACAAGCAGGCAGAGAGGCAGGCAGAGAAAGAGGGAGAAGCAGGATCCCCGTCGTGCAGAGAGCCTGAGATCCCAGGACCCTGAGATCATGACCCCAGCCAAAGGCAGAGGTTTTAACCCACTGAGCCACCCAGGCGCCCCTAAAATATTTCTTATGGGGGCGTCTGGGTGGATCAGCCACATAATCATCTGTCTTCGGGTCAGGTCGTGATCCTAGGGTCCCAGGATCGAGCCCCACATGAGGTTCTCTGCTCAGCAGGGAACCTGTTTCTCCCTATCCCTGCTGCTCATGCTACCACTTGCTATCTCTCTTTCTCTCAAACAAACTCTCAAACAAACAAACAAACAAACAAACAAATAAATAAAAATCTTTTTTTTCTTTTTAGAGATAAAAATAAAATCGTTCTTTTGGGTAAGATTACAAAAGGACAAGGGCTATAAACCAAATATTGTGCAGAGGGCTACTAACAGGATATATATTACTAAAAACATATCTTGTGAAGATGCTATTAGGGAATGACAAAAAGATTAAAATGATAGGAATGCTGTTTACAGGCAGCACGGAACAAGGCATGGGAATCTAAAAATAAATCTAAACTAAGTATTTGTGAAATGGAGCTAACAAGCAAAAAGGAATGCTAATTCACTCTGCCTTGCCTCTTCACTATTTATTGAATCTTTCCTAGCATTATATAAATGTCTGCACTGTCATTTCTCTCATCTTACAAAAAGCAAATAAGCCAACTCTCCCTGAAAAAAAAATATATATATACATATATATGTAAATATATATATATTATACAAGTTAAGGAATACCCTGTAATTCTAATGTTGGTTATCAGTATAAATTCAAGGTGTATTTTTTTCTTTGGACTCCCACGAGAGATGGCTGAATTTACATATGGGGCAGGATTATATAAGATGAGCCTAGAACATCTCGTTGGAACAGAAGCTAAGGAAGCTATCAAAAACAATTGAGGTCACAACAGAAAAGTTCAGAAGCCTGCATGATGGGTTTCTACTATCAAAGATGGGACAATTTGAGGATAATTGGTTTTCAATTTGAGGATTTTTAAAAGCATTTTCATATTTAATTGGGAAAAAACCCTATTTAATGTGCACTGAAATATAAATTATAAATAATGAAATATAAATACTGCCAATAAAATAACAAAAAATATAAAAAACATGAGATCAAAATGATACTAAATTAAAAAAAAAGTTGAGGGGTACCTGGGTGGCTCAGTGGGTTAGGCCTCTGCCTTCGGCTCAGGTTGTGATCTCGGGGTCCTGGGATCGAGCCCCGAATCAGGCTCTCTGCTCGGCAGGAAGCCTGCTTCCCCCCACCCCTGCCTGCCTCTCTCCTACCTGTAATCTCTCTCTGTGTCAAATAAATAAATAAAATCTTAAAAAATAAAAAAAAAAGTTGAACACATTGGAAGATGCCTAGGAATTAACTCGTATTCTGAAAACTGGAGAGTAAAGTCAAATTGTTACTCCTGATGGAATAAAGAATACAGAACATTACAGTACGTGCTTCTAAAACCATCAGGTAAAAAGCTGCTAGGGAACACTATAATCAGTCAATCATGTTGACAACACCTGTACCATGGATCAGCCTTAACATCACAAGAAGAGATAACACCAAACACTGTGCTTCCTGATGTAAAGAAACAAGAGTGTAGAAATCAGCCAGTGTACAAGCCACAGCAATTGTTTTTTGTTTTCTGGTTTGTTGTTGTTGTTTGGTGAGCTCTACATCCAACGTGGGGGATTGTACTTGCCTTCTCGCCCAAGCTCGAGTCATACGCTCTACCTACTGAGCCAGCCAGGTGCCCCCAAAGTTAAGTGTTTCTAAAACTGACTGTGAATTTGTCTCTACAGGATAATGGTTTCTGCTATGTAAAAAAGAAAAAAGAAGAACAAAGAGGAAAAGCAAAATTTAAATGACAAAAGGTATAGGAGACATATCAAATAACTGTAATGTGTCACCTTGTTTGGATACTGACTTAAACATACCAAATGTCAGAAAAGAAAAGTCATTTAGGAGACAGATGGAGCAAAGTGAGCACTGATTGGTATAAAGGCATTATGTGATTTGTTTTGGGTATTGTGGTTCTTAACATTCCTTATATTTTAGTGACACATACTGATGAAGTTAATTGATAATATGATGTGACTTCTGCAATTTGTTATCAAAAATTTTGAAGGGGTGGGGCTGGGATAAGGATATAGATGAAATAAGAATTATTATGTATTAAAAATGTTTTAGGGGCACCTGGGTGGCTCAGTTAGTTAAGGGTCTGCCTTCGGCTGAGATGATGATCCCAGTGTCCTGGGATTGAGCCCCACATCGGGCTCTCCCTTGGTCAGAGAGCCCACTTCTCCCTCTTCCTCTGTCTGCCACTCTGGCTACTTGTGCATTCTGCCTATCTGTCAAATGAATAAATAAAATCTTTAAAAAAATTAAATAAACTTTTTTTTTTTTTAAAGATTTTATTTATTTACTTATTAGGAAAGAGAGAGAGTGAGAGAGAGAAGGTCAGAGTGAGAAGCGGACTCCCCATGGAGCCGGGAGCCCGATGTGGGACTCGATCCTGGGACTCCGGGATCATGACCCGAGCCAAAGGCAGTCGCTCAACCAACTGCGCCACCCAGGGGCCCTAAATAAACTTTTTTTAGGAGAAGCCTGAATGGCTCAGTCAAGTGTCCACTCTTGGTTTCAGCTCAGGTCTTGACCTCAGGGTCATGAGTTCAAGCCCCATGTTGGGCTCCACAGGCGGCTTTTAAATAAATAAATAAATTAAAAATAATTTTAAAAAATATAAAAATGCTTAAAATTAGGAGCATAATAGAGAAGTGGGATTCATTAAATAATCCATCCACTTTGTACCTGTAAACTTCACTGTAAACTTCACTGCATTCAACTGATCTTTATTGCCAACAACAAAAATTTCTCCATTTCTCTCCCATTTCCCTATCAATCCACTTCATTCATTCTCAGTATTGAGTCTGCCCAAGTAGGACCTCTGGTAGCCTACAAAACTCATGGTGAAATTTCAATTCTCATCTCACCTGACACAGCAGCATTTGACATGATTGATCCCTCCCTCCTTGAAACACTACCAACGGTCCTGGGGTTTCACTCCTACCTCACCAGACCTTCCAAATCTCTTTTGCTGGTTCTTCATCTCTGAAGCCTCTACACACTGGGAATTTCTAGGATTTGTCCTTCTAGCGCCTTTATTTATTTATTTTAAGATTTTATTTATTTATTCGACAGAGAGAGAGAGAGAGAGAGCAGTGAGTCCGATGTGGGGCTTGATCCCAGGAACCTGGGATCATGACTGGAGCCGAAGGCAGTTGCTTAACCAACTAAGTCACCCAGATGCCCCTCTTCTAAAGTGCCTTTAGTGTCTCTGTGATTTCATTCACTCTCAGGCTTTTAAACACCATCTCTATGCGGCTGACTTCCTAAATCTTACCTAGAGCCTACATCTCTTCTCAGAATGTACTCTTTTTTCTTTTTTTAAAGATTTTATTTATTTGACAGAGAGGAGAGAGGTCACAAGTAGGCAGAGAGGCAAGCAGAGAGAGAGGGGGGAAGCAGGCTCCCTGCTGAGCAGAGAGCCCGATGCGGGGCTTGATCCCAGGACCCTGAGATCATGACCTGAGCCGAAGGCAGAGGCCTTAACCCACTGAGCCACCCAGGCGCCCCTCAGAATGTATTCTTATTCAACTTTTTATTAACAGTTGTCTGACAGGTGTCTTGAAATTGACATGTTCAAAAGTGAGCTTCTGATTTCCCTCCATATCTTTCCAAAGTTTTCCCTTTCTCCCTTTTTCTCATGACCTTTGATTTCCCCATCTTTCCAGGTCCTTCAAACCAACATCAGGATAAACATTTACACTTCTTTTTTTGTCCACATTGCAGATTTATGAGACATCTTGTTGACTCTACCTTGAAAACATCGAGGACTAGACATTTCTCACGTTCTTCTCATTAGCCAATCCATTCCAACCTCCATCACCTCTCTCCTGAGCTGTTAGGATGGCCTCGAAACCATCACCCTACTTTTTGTTCTCTGCCTACTGTTTTCTGGTTTCAACCCAGTAAGCGGAATTTTAGGTTTCAGTCAGGTTATAGTCCTTCTCTATTTTTTTTTAAAAGATTTTATTTTATTTATTTTAACAGAGAGAGAACACAAGCAGGCAGAGGCAGGCAGAGGCAGAGAGAGGAGCAGGCTCCCTGCTGAGCAAGGAGCCCGATGTGGGACTCGATCCCAGGACGCTGGGATCACGACCTGAGCCGAAGGCAGCCGCCCAACCAACTGAGCCACCCAGGCGTCCCTCCTTCTCTATTTTTTTTGTTTAATTTTCATTTTTATGTAATCTCTAGACCCAATGCAGGCTTGAATTTAAAACCCTGAGATCAAGAGTCACACGCTCCACCAACTGAACCAGCTAGGTGCCCCAGCCCTTCTAGATTAGGAAATATCCAATAACTTTCCTCTCACTCAATAGCAGTCAACAAAGCCTGAGCTGAACATCTCAGACACACCTAATCCCTCTCTGATCTATTTCCTACTCTTCCCATTTCATGCTCTGCTTCAGCCACACTGATCTCCTTGCTTGCCTCAAGTATTCCAGGAAAATTCTTGCCTCCTACCCTTTACATTTGCCATTTACTCTGCCTGGAATGCTATTTCTCCAAATAAAACACTTATGATTTTCATTGCTTTGGGGCCTTGACTGTAATACCTCATTCTCTGCAAATGACTCTCTAACAACCATACTCAAATAGTTTTCTTGCACAACACTCGCTCTCCTCTTTCACTGCTACATCCCCAAATCTATTTTCCCGACACTCACAACCGCACAAAGGGGTGCTTGGTAAGACCTGCTGACTATGTTACTTAAATTGATGCTAAACTTGACTAAGGAAGACTTCAAGGAAGCAATCACATATGCCAAGAAGGACGAGTACAGCTTCAAAACAGATGTGAAACAAATAATAAAAACATGTTTAAACAACCAAAATGAAAGACCATAAATAGAAAAAAAAATACCAAGAAATACGGAGGGGCCACGATCTTGTTGACTTTGAGATTTGGCAAGTACAGAGAAATTGCGTAGGTGAACGTAGCCAGTGTCTTATTTTGAACTCTAAACCAACCTGTATTAAAAACTAAGGAGATTTAAGAACAATTATCTAACTGAATTGATATCTGATTTCAGGTTGGGCTCTTTTTTCTTTCTTTTTTTCCCCCAGATTGCCTCATTCTCAGGAGAGCACCAAAGATAAAGGAGAGGGGAAATAAGGGGCAAAGGCAAGTCCCAACCCTTTGGCCAATGGAATTTGTGCACAGAAACTCAGGAGTGTCCACAGGCCTCACCTAAAAGCGGCAGCGATGAAGCCTTGCTATTGTTTGTTGTTGAGTTATTCTTGCGCTTGATCCGAGGGATGAATTTCTTCTCCACAGCTCTTATCTTATGTGCGAGAACTTCTGTCATCATTGCTGCCCTCTTCTTCCCAGAACGAGGAACTGGCTGGGTAAAACGGGTTCTTTTTCTACGGCGGGGTGCGAGCACCTCAATGGCCCCAGATTGGATCTTGGCTTCCATTCCTTCACGAGAGCCAAACTCATCTGTGTCCGAGAGTTTGTAGAGCGGCAGAACATGGAGTTGCTCATCCTGAGGGATAACCCCCAAGGAGCGGTTATCTTCTCTTGTTAAAGTACAAACCTGACAGAAAGAAAACATGAAATAGGTCCTGCACATTCATCATAGCCATTTCTACCTTCTTACTGTTGCCATTGTCAAAAGGGTCTGTGTTCCCATTCTGTTTTCCAGTTGGTTACTGCTGGTATAGTGATTTTGGATAAAGAATATGTATTAAGCCACGCAACCCACTTCAGTTCTAGTAATTTATCACCTGTTTGTAGGCAGACTAGTATAATTTTGAGTTCATCTTTTAAGTTAATGGTATTATACACGTTTATGTATTTTACAGTACTTTTTAAAAGTCAACTCTAGCACCACTGTGGGGATCAAACTCATGACACTGAGATCAAGTCACATGCTGTTCCAACTAGCCAGTCAGGTACCCAAAAACTCCTATATTTTAAACCTTAGGCCATTTGTTACATTTCATTTTACTTCATTGCCTAAGATATTAATGAAGTAAAAGATTTCTCTCTCGGGAGCCTTGGTGGCGCAGTTGGTTGAGCAACTGCCTTCGGCTCAGGTCATGATCCCGGAGTCCCGAGATCGAGTCCCACATCGGGCTCCCAGCTCCATGGGGAGTCTGCTACTCACTCTGACCTTCTCCCTTCTCATGCTCTCTCTCACTCTCTCTCTTTCCTGATAAATAAATAAATAAATAAAATTAAAAAAAAAAAAAAGATTTCTCTCTCTCGCAGGACCTATATTCTAATAGTTTTATTTTTAATTGATTTTTTACCTCTAAAAATAATTTATTTTTAAAAATTCTAATAGTTTTTTTAAAAAAATTAAACATTCCAGGGCGCCTGGGTGGCTCAGTGGGCTAAAGCCTCTGCCTTCAGCTCAGGTCATGATCTCGGGGTTCTGAGATCGAGCCCCATGTCGGGCTCTCTGCTCAGCAGGGAGCCCGCTTCCCCTTCTCTCTCTGCCCGCCTCTCTGCAGACTTGTGGTCTCTTTCTCTGGCAAATAAATAAATAAAATCTTTAAAAAAAAATTAAACATTCCATTTTGATAAATTTTCTCTTTCTGCTTCATGCTGCTTCTATTCTAGCTAGGAACATATCAACAATAAGTTACCTACTTTTCTTTTGCCTGTGAATTAAGACATCTGAAGAAAATTCTGTCTTAGAATATAACCTAAGTTCTTCTCCTGGCTTTAAAAGTTATTTTTATTCATTGGAGAAATAAAACTACAGAACTACATACAGGAAATTGTTGACTTTGATACCTAATACTCATATTTTTCTTCATAGATTAGTGTCTTGGTGGTAATTAATTTTCAAGGGTCACTAAAGAGCGACCAAAAATATATTCAATGGTTTCATTATTTTTATTAAAAAAATTTTTTTAAAGATTTTTTATTTATTTATTTGACAGAGAGGTGAGAGATCACAAGTAGCCAGAGAGGCAGGCAGAGAGAGAGGGGGAAGCAGGCTCCCTGCTGAGCAGAGAGCCCGATGCGGGGCTCCATCCCAGGGTCCTGCGATGATCACCTGAGACGAAGGCAGAGGCTTTAACCCACTGAGCCACCCAGGTGCCCCTTATTAAAAATTTTTTTTAAATTTCTTAAATATTTTATTATTTCTCCTAGAGTTTTTCTCCTGGGACTCTCTCTAAGAAACTGGGAAGAAATAAAACTGCATGATTGTAAGATCAATAGACTTGATGGATACAGATGGGAAAGTAAGATAAGCTTAAAGTTTTAAAGATCACAATATTTTCTCAATATTTATAGTCATATTTACCAGCAAGACTTGAAATACTGAATTCTCTTGGCTGTTCTCGGTAATTTTAAAGTAATTTGTTAAAAATTAGACTCTCCCACCA
Source organism: Nasua narica (assembly GCA_028533885.1). NCBI lineage: Eukaryota > Metazoa > Chordata > Mammalia > Carnivora > Procyonidae > Nasua > Nasua narica. Next base: position 24,111,302 of record CM052812.1, on the reverse strand, counting down.
ATAAATGTTTATTTTAATCAATTTATTTGTTCACGGGGAGACCAAGAAGGTGACAAGGAGTAGATATGAGGAGCATGATTAGAAGGACGGAGGCAGCAGACAGGGCGAAAAGAGAACTGGCAGCCGAATTTGAAGAACTCAGGGTTTCAGAGATGTGGACATTAGGAGTTAAGTCAAGTTCTGGGTACAAGCCTCATGGCATGAACAGCAAGAGCAGTGGAGAAGAGGCAGCACTGAATAATATACAAGGAGAAGCACAAGAAAAGTGGAACCAAAATTTAGCTTGACTCTGAACCTAACTGAGCCTGATCACAGATAGTTTGTAATAAAGTAAATTAGGCAAAATGAACTAGCAAAGCGATGACAATAAACCACACTCCGGCTAAGATTCATCCAGACAGATTTATAATATTTCAGCATCTGAAAATAACACTAATCTCAAAGGCTACGGTCAACAACAGTGGAGAAGAAAGATTAAGAAAAAAGGAAAAAAAAAAAAAAAAGGCTCCTTAATCTATCAGTCATAGACTTTATCAGCCAAACCAGAAAGGAAGGCTGCCTTTTGATGGATTAGATTGTATACTTTCCGGAGCCTGTGGCTATCTTATATGGGGCCAACCAAACAGATTGGTGTAGTGTAGAAACAGAGCAGTATGTTTTACCAGGTGAGAAGAAAATTACTGGAAGCAAACCCATTGCACTTACAAAAGGACTATTGCATGATTCTCTCCAGGGTCTTATTTACCTAATTGAAACATCTCTTGATTGACTTCACGCCATGAACATGTAATTGTTTTTATGCCTAACTGCACAGCTCAATGCAAATGTTTTGGACAATTCTGGAATATTAACATAACTTTATATACATATATACTGGCACTAAGAACAAACACGCACAAAAAAGGTGATACATTTGGCATAGTTCCTTCACAACAACCCTGAAGAACACAGAAGGCAAAAAAAGAAAACAAAAAAAAAACAGTAAGTTGCTTAACTTCCTACCTACCAGTTTGATGGCATAGAATTGTACTCCTACCTTCTAGAAACCACATCACAATGATCCAAGACTTTCAACAAAATACCTAAGGCCAGTTCTGTAACTTTGTGCAAGCATATCGACAATAACTGAAATGGCACTGATATTATATACTACGTGGCACAGAACATAAAGCAGGATTTTTAACAATCGTCCTATTTCAGGACCTCAGCCTAAGCACACAGCGATGGACGTTTTAGGATCAAAAGCCACCCAGGTACATACCACAGTGCTTCCATTATTCATGTTGTGAATGTCCCTATGGGGATGGGCACAGAAGTCGAGGCAAGCGGTGACTCCGGAGAAAGGACGCCCTTCTTTGCTGCCAAGCCGACATTCTCGGGCCACATGTTCATATTCTACCTAAAAAGAGAAATGTATGACACACAGCTTTAAGAGCCAGAATCACTGTTAGTAAGGAGTAAAAGTCACTTCCTGACCACGTTCTTAAACTAATTATATGTTCTAAGTCAGAGATTTCTGACTCTACTGTGGTCAAGTTACTGGATGGGTAGTTCAGTAACATTCAGGAGGAAAGTCTGGGAGGACATCAGGTAAAATGACGATGACTGGCTGTGACTGATGGCAGGCTAATGACAATACCTGTTGGAGGTGGTTGTGTGAGCAGAATAAGCCTAAATGGTCCCAGGAGGAAGACGGACTACAGTGCATGAAGCACGTGTGACATTTTCAATGTCTATGAAAAGTAGGTAAACTTATGTATGTATGTATGATCATGAGCCAATAGAGAAAGTGAATTTATATCTCTTTGTAAAACAAGAGGTTAACAATGAACAGAGAGCATGCTATTCATGATAACAGAAATAAAGATCTAGGGGTGCCTGGGTGGCTCAGTGGGCTAAGCCTCTGCCTTCGGCTCAGGTCATGTTCTCAGGGTCCTGGGATCGAGCCCCACATCGGGCTCTCTGCTCAGCGGGGGAGCCTGCTTCCTTCTCTCTCTCTGCCTGCCTCTCTGCCTTTTTGTGATCTCTCTCTCTCTCTGTCAAATAAATAAATAAAATCTTTTTTTTTTTTTTTAAGATTTTGTTTATTTATTTTAACAGAGAGAGAACACAAGCAGGCAGAGAGGCAGGCAGAGGCAGAGAGAGGAGCAGGCTCCCTGCCAAGCAAGGATCCCGATGTGGAACTCGATCCCAGGACACCGGGATCATGACCTGAGCTGAAGGCAGCTGCTTAACCAACTGAGCCACCCAGGCGTCCCTAAATAAATAAAATCTTAAAAAAATAAAATAAAAAGATCCGAACGCTAATTTTCTACTTTGTAATGACTGCATACAGATATGCCTTGAAAACGATTGCCACAATTAGGTTAGTCAACATCTCAATCCCTTCACACAATAAGGATTATTTATTTTGTGTGCATGTCGTGGTAACACTTAAGATTTCTTACAACACCAAAAAAAAAAAAAAAAAAAAAAAAAAAAAAAAAAAAAGATCTCTTACAACTTTTAAGTCTGTGATATAGTACTGGTGATTATAGTCACCATGCTGTACGACAGATGCCCAAATATTATTTATCTTATGGCTGGGCGCTTGTACCGCCTGACCATCATCTCCTCATTTCCCACAGCCCTCATTTATTTCTTTGATGGTGTCCTTTGATGCACAAAATTTCGAAATTTTGACAACCTAGTTTCCCTTATTTTTATTTTTGGATGGCCTATTGCTAGTATATAGAAAAAACAATGACTTTGCATATTGATCTTATATCCTGAAACCCTGGTAAACTCATTTAATAGCTCTAATAGTGAGGGCGTGTGTATATGTATCTCTCAGTAGTTTCCACACACATAGGATCATACCATTGGCTAGTTGAGATCATTTTATCTCCTTCTTTACTCTGAGTTTCTTCAACGTGTTCTTATTTATTTATTTGAGAGAGAGAGAGACATTACAAGGAGGGGAGAAGCAGGCTTCCCGCAGAGCAGGAAGCCTGATGCGGGGCTTGATTCTAGGACCCCGAGATCATGACCTGAGCCGAAGGCGGATGCTCAATGACTGAACCCCTCCAGGAACCCCTCTTCAAGTTGTTCTTAATAGAACCTTCTGCAAAATGTTTAGTAGAAATGGTGAGTAGACATTGTCTTATTCCTGATATTAAGGAAAGATATTTTAGTCTTTTATGGTAATTACGGTATTCTCGGTGAGTCTTTGTAGATGTCCTTCATCAGGCTGAGGCAATTAATTTCTATTGCTATTTTATTAACTGGTTTTATCATGAAAGTGTTGGATTTTTGTCAAATATGTTCTATCTATAGGGAGAGCATGTGGTTTTTGTCATTTGTTCTATTAATATAGGTAGTATACTACATTGATTTTCTTGTGTTGAACCAATCATCTTTTCCTGTTTTAGAAATTATATTTCTAGAATTAATCACAATTCTGTCACTCTACAGTTTTAATTCAATTGTCATAATAGGAAGTAATTTAAAGGCTAGATACATTTTTTACTTTAAAAAAATATATTTTTAAAGTAATCTCTACACCCAATGTGGGCCTCAAACTCACGACCCTGAGATCAAGAGTTATATGCTCTACCCACTGAGCCAGCCAGTTATGTCCAGGCTGGAACATTTTTAAGCTGTTCTGTAAAAATAGATAGACACTCAAGTTCAAGTCTGAAGGTTTCCTATGAACAATGATGTTGCTTATATAGAAATTTCAACCATATTTAAGAGCACTGCATACGGTCCCAAAACGTACCTGGTTTTGGTAAGCAACTGGAGCATACTGCTTATAAATTGGAGCTAATCGTGTAGCCAAACTCTGTAAATTATCTTCAAGGTTTTTTTCCTATAGGAAAAGACAGTCCATAAAAGTTGTTTCATAATGACATGAGTTTTAGGTATGAAAACGAATCATAAATCATTGCTGATGTGAGGTTGATGCACAACTCATACTTACCCTAATAATAGAGGTATCACAGAAGATCACATGGATTGTTCCTTTAAAAACCTGAACCTACTGGTCCCTGTTATGCTTTAATTTAGTTTTTGAAATTCAGGTTCTATGTTATAAGTAGTTAGAAATCTAAATGGTGTTAGAGGAAAAGTGCTCAGGTTGCTAAATAGAAGAACCTCCTTTTGTATTTATTGAGTAGTACTGGGCACTTGAAATAAATCGAGACAGGGTTCCTAGTGGCAAGAGGACACGTTGAAAAACTCTGACATAGTGCAACAAGTTTCTATAACAACGAATGTAAGGCACATCCTACATATCAGGTCCTGTGCTAACAGCTTCAAATATATGTAAGTGGGCAACTGGTTGTCTAAAATTAGTGGCTACTTTTTCACATTATAATGGCCACAAACTGAGGAAGACGCAGCGGGACACCATAAGAGTCTGGATTGCTACTGATACTAGAAACATACAAGATCTTTCAAGGAGAACAGTCATGACAAATGTCTCTATTCAAAATGTCCCTGAAGATTCAGGTCAGGTGATGATCTCAAGGTTGTGAGTTTGAGCCCCAAGTTGGGCTCCAATCTTCTCAGAGGTAAGAAAGCTTGATACTCTCTCCCACCCTGCTCTCATTCTGTTTCCTTCTCTAAACTAAATAAATAACATCTTTAAAAAAAATCACTTTAGACAGTATAATGTATGCAGCAGAGAAGGTAGACTTTGGAAACAATAGTTGAAAGACCACTGTGATAATTTTTGAGAGAGGACTGTATCTTAAATCAAATTGGACACGAGAAATGATCAGTCATATCCAAGGAAGACTATCGAAGGGGAAGTGAGAGTAAGATGAAGGAGAGACGTAAGAAGGCTCCATGCTTCTGCTTTATTTGAAATTTGGTAGATGTCAAGAACACAGAAAGAAAACCTTGATGTGGATTAGTTCACTTCCGAAATGCATCAGATTATTAATAAAGCCAAAGCCACACACAGTGTAGACATAGGAACTTAATTCTTTTTTTTTAGACTTTATTATTTTTTAAATTTATTTAACAGAGAGGGAGACAACAACAGAGGGAATGCAAGCAGCAGGAGAGCGAGACAGAGAAGCAGACTCCCCGCGGAACAGGAAGCCCGATGCGGGGCTCAATCCCAGGACCCTGGGATCACGACCTGAGCTGAAGGCAGAGGCTTAACGACTGAGCCACCCAGGTGCCCAGGAAGTTAATTCTTGAGTGCACTTAACAAACCCCAATTTGGGTAACTGTAAAGCATGACTGACAACCCTTTTGGTTTCTTAATAATTTATGTAGTTACTTTCACTGAAAAAGAAATTTATGTATATCGGGTCTATATACAGATTACTGTGTTCCCTTCATCTGTCTTACTTATGTATTTGACACTTAATATAGTTTCATATAGTCAGGAAACACTTCCTGGCTATACTCACCCATTAATTATTTCATTTTTTTGAGGGAAAACTTACAATTGTGATTTAAGTGCCTACTGAAGATTTTGATTATGTTTTCTAACACCTGAAATATTTAGGTGGAGTAGGTAACTGAGCTTCACTGCTAGGAGATTATGAACCATCTGGTATCAGAAGTCAGACTGAGTATTGGTCATTATGAAATATCTCATTTAAAGTATAGAAATGTTGAAATACACTAGGCAAACAGAAGAAAATAAAGTTTGTATAGCTCACCACTGGTATCATTTTACAAATTCATGTCTCATTAAACACAATGTAAAATTTTTGAATTTTTAATTGTTTCATTAGAACGAATGTGTGTCAGATATAGAGGTTTCTTCTTTTTTTTTAAATATTTTATTTATTTATTTATTTGGAAAGAAAGAGAGAGAGAGCATGAGAAGGGAGAAGGTCAGAGTGAGAAGCGGACTCCCCATGGAGCTGGGAGACCGATGTGGGACTCGATCTCGGGACTCTGGGATCATGACCTGAGCTGAAGGCAGTCGCTCAACCAGCTGTGCCACCCAGGCGCCCTAGAGGTTTCTTCTTATCAGATCTTCACCTGTTGGGGCTCAAGCCTACATTCCTCTACTCTTCTCATCCTCTACCTGATCCCTGTCATATATCCACATCTGGACCACAAATCACATTTTGAGTATCAGATTCTTCTTTTTCTTATTCAAGACTGATTTGAGAGAGAGAGAGATAGAGAGAATGTGAATGGGGGGAAGAGGTAGAGGGAGAGACTCCTCCAGCAGACTTCCCACTGGGCGAGAAGCCTGACAATGGGGTTCACTCTCGAGACTCATGAGATCAGGACCTGAGCCGAAACTAAGAGTCTGACACTCTACCTACTGAGCCACCCAGGTACTCCCAGACTCTTATTGACCTGACGTTCCCAAATGGATTTTATAGAAATCCCTCACCCAGTGGCTCCAAAATGAATCCATAATCCGCCCTTTTGAAACTGGGTTTTATTTCCACGTACCTTATATCTCGAGTCATACCACTACCATCTAGTAATTAAAACCTGTCCAGACTAACCACTAACCACCATTTCCTCTGTCACAACCATATTCCAAGCCAAATGATCCCTTCACTGGACTATTTTTAAGGCTAAGTCATCTTAATAAACACACTCTTTACCAATTCGAATCCATTATCCAAACAGCAACAGAAAGATCTCTTTCAAAAACAAGTGTAATTGTATCACTTTCATTAAAACTCTTCAATGTTTTTCCAAAATGTTTGACATCCCATACAAGGCCAGTGCATTTGCCTTACTCTCCCTTGCCTGCTCTGAGCTCCATACTGGCCTTCTGTCAGTTTCTGTAAGGAGAAATGCTTCTTTTTATATTATAAGCACTATATAGATTTATTCAATATCTAAAGTGATCATAAACAAAAACTGATCTAATACTCATTAATTATATAACATTCCGTTGTAGAATAAAAATTTAATAATCATGTCAATATTACTAATATTTTTATATACTGGTAATTATATCATATAATATATGAAAAAAACACTAATTTTGATTTTATGGGAGAAGGACATCATATTATCAAGTATTCTTATAGTTGAACATAGTAATAGTAGCACCTTTCCATGATTAGGTGTTTTAGTAAATTAGTAAACTAAATTTTCAACGTTTTCTCCCTAAAGGTCTAACATAATTCCTTTTTTTAAAAATGTAACCTCTACACCCAACGTGGGGCTTGAGTCACACAATCTACTGCCTTAGACAGCCAGACAAGCCTAACATACTTCTTAGATTTCTTCTAATGTCCTTGATCACCAAATGATAGTTTTCTCTGGAATCATTTCCTTGCTTAATTGCAGTAGATGATAACTCAAGAAAATGCTAAATAATTCTGATTATCTCTGGAAAGGGATCATTATTAATTCTGAGTTTCTTGAGATGTTACATTCATTATATTATAGATATATTTGGATTCATTCCTGCTTTATTTGTGTTTCCTATTTATCTTGCAGTTTAATGATTTTTAAAAATCCTTTCAGATGGTCCTTTTTAAAGATTTTTTCCCCCACAACTATTTCAAAATGTAAAAATTCTATTTCTATTAATCTAAAAAATCTTAAAAATACACTTTCAAATATATGTTTTTCTGACAACATCTAGAGCAGTGTTTTCCAAGCTGTGGGTCATGACTCATTCGTGGGTAAAGAAATCAGTTTAGTAGGTAACAACTAACATCTAAAAAAAGAAAAATGATATTTTATAAAAAATATAGTGAATCATAGTGAACCTCAGCAATAACTAGATTGGATATTAACTTTTTAATAGTTTAATGTCTTCTCTTACATAGAAAATGAAGTATTATTTTCTGACGTTTTAACTATTTGCTTGCATATATCTATTGCATAGCAGTTTGTAATATAAAATGTTTTTTATTCTTGGTCACAGCTCAAAGTTTGAAAAACACTGATCTTAGTATCTAAATTCTCCCCACTCCAAACAAAGAATAAAACATTACACATTTAGTTCCTATAGGTGCCCCACCCCCTCCCAGTGCCTACCCACCCTTGAGTTGATAAGAGAATGGAATTATACTTATCGGTTGTTATTTTAATTAAAAAAATGTAAGTACTCAACTTATTTAAACTTAACAGTAAGGTTGACTAATTTCTTTGCTCACCATGGCCTCGTGTCCCGGACAGATTGGTTCCGGTTTCATATATCTTCTTTCTGGATTACGTCCTTTAGTAATTCTTTCATAGTAGTTCTGTGGGTAGTAAACTTTCTGAGTCTTTGAAATGTTGGCAAATGGCTTTATTTATTCTTCCTACTTTGGCTGGGCATAAAATTCTAGGTTCTTTTAACAATGACTTTGTCTGGGGTTAGGGGAGAAGGAGAAGGGAACCAGGGACAGTTGGAATTTGGGTTGGTAGTTAGTTAAAGACTTTACCTAATTTATTGAGAATTTTAAACTATTTACTTATATAGAGAGTCTTAGTTTTTTGGGACTATTTTAAAATATCTCATTGTTTTACTATTTAGAAAATATTTTAAGGAATGTACTTATAAATTCATTGTATAATTGAAAAGTGAAAAAGGACACTTACGTGTAAGGGAGAGCTTGGATCAATTCTAAATCTTCTAGGGCTTGGGCTTCTACCAAATTTACATCCATTGAAATACATACTCCATGAACAGCCAAAAGAGAATGAAGCTCCACAAGTCTCTGGATCAATTCCTTGACATGTACAGGTACGACTGTAAGATGATAATTGCGAAGGAATGAACTGACAAAGCAAGGCCAATACCTCAGACAGAACATTTCAGATTCCTCTAACTTTAGAAGTATAGATGACTAATGAGCTGATTTTAACATATCTATTTTGTTACTTATTTTATCATAGGTAGTATCAACAACCCAAAGCTAACTGCCCTTGAATATAAGCAAGTTTTTAACTAAAATGTTTGTCTAAGATTGTAAATCCAAATAAACAGCAATAAACTACACAGAAATAGCCATAGTTCTATTTTATTTGGATATGCCTGAGAGGAAATAAACAGTCTGCATTTTAATTTATCTTACTAAGAGCGAATCTTAAAATAGGTTCCATGCTCAGCCCAGAGCCCGAGCCAGGGCTGGATCTCAAGACCCTGAGATCGTGATCAGAGCCAAAAACAAGAGTCAGGGCACTTGGATGGCTCAGTGGGTTAAAGGCTCTGCCTTCGGTTCAGGTGATAATCCCAGGGTCTTGGGATCAAGCCCCGCATTGGGATCTCTGCTCAGCAGGGAATCTACTTCTCCCTCTGCCTATCACTCTCTCTCTGACAAATAAAATATATATTAAAACAAACAAACAAACAAACAAACAAAACCACAAGAGTCAGCTGCTTAACCAACTGAGCCACTGAGTTGCCCCAAAGGTTCTGAATTTTAAATCCTGGATGTGTTCCCCTATCAGAAATGGAAATAAGAGTATCTCATTACATGTTTGAACTTTGACTCCGTCACTTATAAACTGACATTGATATAATCCTGAGGATAGATAATGGATAATGTATATTGTACGTGAAATCACTGTTAATTTTAAAGAAAGCCTTAAGATTACAAAAGGAAAAACTGAAATGAAAGCTTATTTCATTCAGTAACTTGGTTGTTTTAGCACATTGGGGCATTTCTGAGGTCCTAACATATATCTGATAGTAAGGATGACATGATTAGAATATTAATACAAAGATACGAAAACAAGGAAGTAACATACACTCTTGTGGTTTCCAATTGCATAATACTTGGAACTGCTGATAGTTTAAATGTGGTACTTTACGTAATGATTAAAAACAAAACAAAAAAAACAATGGTTAAAAAAATCAGTAAATGGGGACGCCTGGTGGCTCAGTTGATTAAGCGACTGCCTTCGGCTCGGGTCATGATCCCGGAGTCCTGGGATCGAGTCCCACGTCAGGCTCCCAGCTCCATGGGAAGTCTGCTTCTCACTCTGACCTTCTCCCTTCTCATGCTCTCTCTCACTCTCTCTCTTTCCTAATAAATAAATAAAATCTTAAAAAAAAAAATCAGTAAATGAAAAGAATATAGAAATTTTGAGATCAGGGGCGCCTGAGTGGCTCAGTGGGTTAAAGCCTCTGCCTTCGGCTCAGGTCAGGAACTCAGGGTCCTGGGATAAAGCCCGGCATCGGGCTCTCTGGTCAGCGGGGAGCCTGCTTCCCAACGCCCTCTGTCTGCCTCTCTGCCTACTTGTGATCTCTCTCTCTCTCTCTCTCAAAGAAATAAATAAAAATCTTTAAAAAAATTAGAAAAAAATAAATTTTTGAGATAAAAACTAGTAGTATTTTTTAATTGTAAAAGTAAACACCTGATATTAAGATAACATTGACTATGAAAAGAAAAATAAATAATACATTTATGTCACTGAAATGATACATGGGAAGGAAAGAAAAATGTAGTTTAAAAGCTGACAGTTTTTTAAACAATGAAATATACAGGAAATATACAGTGCTTTGCAGAATATCTAAAATAGTCAACATCACGGATAATAGGAAAAATGAAATGAAAATAGGTCCTAATATGGACAAAATGCAGTCTACCAGTAATTCCTTAATTGAATCTAATTAGAAAGAAACAATCAGACAAACACAAACAGAGTAATGGTCCATAAAATTAGGCTTTCAAAAATGTCAATGTATGTCAAAGCCTGGGGGCCTGTGTGGCTCAGTTAGTTAAGCATCTGACTCTTGATTTCTGCTACGTCGAGATCTCAGGGTTGTGAGATAGAACCCCCAATGGGCTCAGCATTCAGTGGGGAGTTGAGATTCTCTCCCTGTGCCCCACCCCATATTCTCTCAAATAAATAAAAACACCTTAAAAAAAAATCAATACCAAGAAAGACAAGGCATGAGATAAACAATCTAGAGAACAAAAAGACAGACAGAGAGAGAGAGAGAGAAAGAGAGAGATAAAAGAAGTTAACTCATTAATTGCTGAGTGGGGGGAAATTACTATAAAGTACATAATTATTTTTTTAATATTTTATTTATTTATTTGATAGAAAGAGCAGGTGCACATACAAGCAGGGGGGAATGGAAGAGGGAGAGAGAGAAACAGACTCCCCACTGAGCAGGGAGCACAAGTCAGGGCTTGGTCCCAGGACCCTGGGGTCATGACCCGAGCGGATGGCAGACATTTAACTGATTTGAGCCACCAGGTGCCCCTGTAAAAGTACATTACTGGAAAATATTCAGATAGATTAGATAACAACATTTTATTGATGTTAAATTTACTGCTTTTGAAAATTTTACTGGTGTTATGTAAAAGAATGTATTCATTCATAGAATATACCCTCTGAAGTATTGTTTACAGGAAAAAGGCATAAAATCTCCAACTGCCTGACAATCCAGAATGAAAATTTTTTTAAATCGGTACTAATAATATGTATGCGTGTGTGTGTGTGTGTGTGTGTGTGTGTGTAACTTTGTATATAAATGCAAATGTTACAAACTTAGTGATTATGAAATCTAAATGAGAGGTATAAGTGTTCCCTGAAGGATTCATGCATCTATTCTGTCAGTAAGAATATTTACTTATTTTATTTTTTTAATGAGGCTCCACACCCAATATGGGGCTTGAACTCTGAGATCAGGAGTCGCGTGCTCTACTGATTGATGAAGGAGTCTGCAAATCCTGTAAGGATTAAAAAAAAAAAAAAAAGGATATGCTGGAGGTCGGGTTGACTGACTCAACCCCACATTGGGTATAGAGATTACTTAAAAATTAGGAAGGTATGCTAGATCTACGTTGAGAGAAATAGAATAAAACTCATGTTAGTGGATTCTTGGGGAGATTAAATAAGACAATATATGTATATCCTTCAAAGCAGAGCCTTCATACAAGAGTTATGACTGTGAATCCACATACAAAAGAATTAGCAAAAAACATTAAAACAAAACAAAACAAAAAAAAACCCCAAAACCCAAAAGAATTAGCAGACATTAAAAAGTGCATATTGGGGTACCTGGGTGGCTCAGTGGGTTAAAGCCTCTGCCTTCGGCTCAGGTCATGATGTCAGGGTCCTGGGATCGAGCCCCGCATCGGGCTCTCTGCTCAGCAGGGAGCCTGATTCTCCCTCTCTCTCTACCTGCCTCTCTGCCTACTTGTGATCTCTCTCTGTCAAATAAATAAATATAATCTTTAAAAAATAAATAAATAAAAAGTCTGCATATTACTGGCATTGTAAAGATAAGAAGAATGTAATGAAATGATGACATAAGCATAAAGGAATACTCTTAAAGGTATGTAAATTAGTTTTGTGTGGGTATCAGATAGGGGAAAATATATATTATATTTTATATATGACATTTCTGGTTTTTTGTATTAATTTTATTTATTTGAGACACTCAGGTGCCCCTAATGAGATTTCTTTGAAAAAAGAGAGACATACATGAGGAAAACTCCACAAAACAATCCTGAAGGACACAAAAGCAAACTTGAACAAATGGAAAGAAAAACCATATTATGGAACAGGAAGATTCAGTATCATTATAAGTTAATTTAATGAAATCTCATTAAAAATGTCATTGGATCCATCTTAAACTAGACAAATTCATTTTAAAGTTGTTTAGAGGCACAAACAGAAAAGAATAATAAAAGAATAATAGAAAGCTTTGAAAAAGAGCAAGTAAGGTGAGCTATCCCTACCAAATATGAAATATATCATAAAACCTCTATAATTAAAAAAACAGAAAAATGTGGTACTAGTACACGAAAAGCCAGGACAATGATATAAATTTCAAATATAAGAGAGGACTCCATCTCATATATAATTTTTGTTTACAGTTAAAGTGGCATTTCAAAACAAGGGGAAAGAAATGCTCTCTTGTAACTGGTGTTTTCTTAAATGGAAAGAGGGACAGAAATGTATCTCTCCCTCCAACTATTAACTAGCATAAACCTTAAATACATCACAGATTCATGTTTTAAAAATTTACAATTTCGGGGCACCTGGGTGGCTCAGTGAGTTAAAGCCTCTGCCTTCGGCTCAGGTCATGATCTCAGGGTCCTGGGATCGAGCCCCGCATCCAGCGCTCTGCTCAGCGGGGAGCCTGCTCACCCCCCACCCCGGCCCCTCTGCCTGCCTCTCTGCCTACTTGTGATGTCTGTCTCTCTCTCTCTCTCTGTCAAATAAATAAATAAATAAATAAATAAATAAATAAATAAATAAAATCTTTAAAAAGTTTTACAATTTCAACAAGAACTAAAAGAAAACATAGGTGAATTACTGTATAACTTTTAAAGAGAGAAAAATGCGCTTAAACACCAGATAAAATTCAGACACAAAAGAAAAAATGGATATGATTAATTTTACTAGAAAGGAAAGGGGATGGGGCATGTTCCTGGCTCATTTGCTAGAGAATGTGCCTCTTGATCTTGGGGTTTTAAGTTCGAGCCCCATGGGTATGGAGATCACTTAAAAAATAAAAAATAATAGGGGCGCCTGGGTGGCTCAGTTGGTTGAGCAACTGCCTTCGGCTCAGGTCATGATCCCGGAGTCCCGGGATCAAGTCCCATATATCGGACTCCCAGCTCTGCGGGAAGTCTGCTTCTCCCTCTGACCTTCTCCCCTCTCATTCTCAGTCTCCCTCTCTCTAATAAATAAATAAAAAAATCTTAAAAAAAAAAAAAGCTTTAAAAAATAAAAAATAATAAAAAAGGAAAACTCTTGCAAAAGATAACGTAGCAGAACTAAAAAGACAAATATTAAATTGGCAAAACATTTAGACATTATACAGCAAAGTGTGAAGAGCCCCAATATATAAAAGAAGAAGCAATCCTTTAGAAACATGGGCCAGAACAATTAGCAGGTGATTGAGCAATAAGTATCCCCACCCGGAGGGGCAATCTTCACCACTCATTCCTAGTATGAAAAATGCCACTTATCACCTACTAAAAAGGTGAAAACTCAAGTTTGACATCATATGCCTGGCAAAATGGTAGGAAAACAGATACACTCATACACTGCTGAGAATATGATACAATTCTCTATGGAGCTTTTCCTTTCTGGAAAAATCCCTCTCCTCCAGACTCTATGGGTGAGTGGCACCAGGCATCAAAGAGGGAAGGAGAAAAAGAATACTCTCTAAGGGCAGTATTCTGATTGGCTCAGTCAGAGGAGCACCTGACTTTTGATGTCAGGGTCTGCTTTCGGGGTGGTGGGCTTGAGCCCCATGCTGGGTGTAGAGACTACAAATAGATTGGTAGGTAGATAGATAGACAGACCCTATGATGGTCTCAACTCACTATGAAACCAAATCTTGCTTTTTAAAAAATATGTTCATTCTTTAGTTTCAGAATGCCTGAAATTCTGTAATATGCATAATTGGTAGTCAATGAACAATTTAATATTGTACGACAAAGGTCTGAATGGGAAAGCAGTACAAAACAGATTTGATTACTTTTCATTGAGTGTGCATCTTCGGTCTGTGGGATGACCATTGTATGACTTTAGGTTTTCGGTAAGCTCCATGTATAATCTGTCGGCCATGGGGAGAGGAATGCCGTCCCATACCATGATGAGCACCACCATCACGGCTGTTGGGCAGTGATGGCCTATACGTTGTCGGACCAAACAAAGAACTTTCTCTTCATCGCTGCCTCTTCTTAAAACCTGGAAAAGCAGAATGCATTTATTTATAGAAAACAAGACAACTACAGTTGAGTGCAATGGGTATCGTTTTGAAAGCTCTGTGTCATTGCAATTTTAGGTCTTTTAAAAAAATGATTATTTCCCAAAGGGTTGAAGCCTGTAGGACATACGGTTTTGTGACTAGCTGCATCCACACAACTCATCGGAGTATCCCAGCTTACTTGACTAAACAAACAACAGGCAGAGCAGAAGTCTGAGGTACGGTAGCTATTTGTAAAAGTAGAACAAAGCCGTTTGTGTCTTATTTCACTGTTGATACAGTTTTGCAAAAGAGACAACACAGGATCTCCTAGAAAAGAGCCTAACTGTTCTGCTCTTCCCCAAATGCTCCAACGGGCCAAACCCAGCTACATGCAAATAACCAAGGAATCTCAATTGAAAAAGGGAACGACAGCCTGAAATTTAGCATTTGCACAAAGTTATGGATCTTTTCCTTGGGTGAATGGTTTTATTATCCAGAATAATTAATATAGATCAATGTTCCTGCAATTTCTGTGATTTTTTCCCCCACGCTACCACAAGGATTTATCATACCTATATTATCATAAGATTAAGGTGGTTCAGTTGACATGGTAATTGCAAAATACAACAATTAATTTTGAATAGTGATTGATTTATCTTACACCACATCATACCCATGGGGTGCTAAAAAGGCCTCAACAGTATTTAATATTGCCCAGTGGTCCCAGTGCATACAAAAAGAATTACATAAAAAAATGTTGACAAGACAAAAAACCAAGCAATTCTGGTTAAAATTCCCTCCACATATCACAAATTTATAGAGCAAAGACACTGACCACATTAATCAGTACATAATCAATAAATGATAAAGGTGCCCACCCCGTTGACCAAAATGGAGCACCAACAGCATAATTAAGATTCCATTTTTTTGCTATAATAATATTACATAAACTTGAGATGAAACTTCTTAAGATGTTAGTTACCCAATATCACTTTCTTCTGTCACTCCAGATGGTTAACAATCATTGCTACCAAGGCATCCCTTGAGTAGAGTTGGCTTTAGGACCTTCCCCCTAAACACAATTATTTATATTAAAATTTTTTTCTATATTTATATGTCCTTTTACAGCCAAATAAGAATACATTTGCTTTCAAATAAGCTCAAATACAAAATGATATATACTGTATCAAACAAAATTTTTCCAGATACTTTTCAAGTTACCAAACGAAAAACAAAGTTACATTGATCAGGTTCTTGTATGGGAAATGCTGAAATGCTATTGATTAGGTACTTGTGCATTTTCCAGATTCCCCAAATATCCTTTAGTGAACATCAGAGAATTAAGCATAATGTAAGTCTCTAAAATCAGATTTAGGTTTGATAAGCACCTTAGGTATTGCCTTAGAATGGGTATTTGTGACCACCCAAAATCAATATAATAAATCCTGAATCCCAATTGTAATGGTATTAGGAGATAGGGCCTTTGGGAGATAGTTAAGTCATAAGAGGGAAGCTCTCATCAGTGAGATTAGTGTTCATATGAAAGAGACACCACAGAACTCCCTAATGCCTTTAAACATGTGAAAACACAAAGATAAGAGAGCCCTCACCCAACCATGCTGGCACCCTGATCTGAGACTTCCAAACTCCAGAACTGTGAGAAATAAATTTCTGTTGTATAGAAGCCATTCAGTCTGGTATTCTCATAGCAGTCTAAATGGAGGAAGACAAGTGTTAAACCTATGTAAGACCTATGAGAACTATAAAAACATTAAAAGAAATTAAAGATGGCCTAAATAAATAGAGAAGTACCATGTTCATGGAATAGACAACATTATGTCAATTTTCCCCAAATAGATTTCCAGATTTGATGCAAGTCCAATCAAAATCTTATCAAAGTTTATTTTGCTTTGGGTGGAAGTTGACAAACTTGTGCAAAAATGTATATGCAAATGAAAGGAAGATGAATAGCCAAGAAAATGAATAAGGGCTAAGTAATTTATGAGAATATCACTATCTATTGTAAAGCCATAGTAATTACAGTTTAGTACTGGTGCAATGACAGAAAAACAGATCAAAACAATAAAGAGTGCATGAGATGCACATATATATATATATGTACATATATATATATGCATATATATATGTCCGTACATATAGATATGTACCTAAGCCATCAGACTTATGACAAAGTTGACATTGCAATAAAAAGTAGTCTTTTCAATAAATGATACTATGTAGATATCCATACGGGAAAAATACAAATGGCAACCCCTACTTCACATAAGGAGCTTGAGCTATATTGTTGATCTAAGTATTAAAGTTAAAACAGTAAGTTTTTGGAAGGAAACATCTTCATGACCTTGAGGTAGGTAAAACTATTTTAGAATAAATTATCAAATTTAATAATTATAAAGGAAAAAGTTAGTAAGTTGGATTATATGTCTGACTCAATGTGTAGAGATGCGACTCTTGATCTCGGGTAGAAGTCTGAGCCTCATGTTAGTTGCAAAGATTACTTAAAAATAAAATATTAAAAAAAAATCCTGGGTTAACTATGATTAAGAACCTCTGTCCATCAAAAACATTAAATATCAAGAGATTAAGAAGCTATAAAGGCAAGCAATTCAGTGGGAGAAATATTGGCAATACATATAATTGGCAAAATATTTTAACCCAAAATATATAAAGAAATTTCTGCAAATGAGTAATAGAACACAAAAGAAAACTGGCCAAAAAATTGAATAGGCTCAACACAAGAGAATATCAAACAGATGATGAACATATGTAAATATGTTCCACATTACTAGTCATGTAACAAAGTAAGAAAAATTTCAAGCACCACAAATGTTGGTGGGATTCTAAAATGGTGCAACTGCTATAGAAAATAGTTTGGAAGTTCCTCAAAAAATTAAAAACAGAACTGCCAAGTGATCCAACAATTCCACTTCTGAATATACATCCAAGAGTTGAAAGCAAGGCCTCAAACGGTGATTTGCGTATGCATTTCATAACAGCACTATTCACAATAGACAAGAGGTGGAAACAACTCAAATGTCCACTGACAGATGAATGAATAAACAAAATGTGGCATATATGTATAATGGAATATTACTTACACTTAAAAAGGAAGGAAATCCTGTTACATCCTACACCATGGGTCAATTGTAAAGAGATAATGTTATGTGAAGTAAGGCAGGCACAAAAAGAGAGAATCTGTATGATTCTAGTTATAGGACTACTCAAAAGTAGTCAAATTCATAAAACACAAAAATGGAACGGTGGCTACCAGTGGCTGTGATGATGGGAAAATGGAGAGTTATTTAATGGGTATAAAGTTTCAGATTTGCAAGATGAAGAAGTGCCGGGGTTCTATTTCACGACACTGAGAACATACATAACACTACTGAACTTGTACACTTTATATTTTAAAAAAGATGAAAGAGGTCTTAAAAAAGAAAAGAGGCACAACATTACACACCCCGTAGAATGGATGAAATGACAAAGAAAATGTGGAGCGCTGATCAGAATGTGGAGCAACCATAACACTTCTATGTGAGTCATGGGAATGTCAAGAGATAAGCACTTTTGAAAGCTATGTGTTCCTATGAACCAAAGCTACTCAGATGGACACCTACCCCCCCACCCCCTCCAGTAATCCGGCAATTCCACTTCTAGGTTTACCTCACACAAAAAATGTATTCTATTTCCCAAAGACAATGACAATATTCATAATTATCTCAAATTCGAAACAACTCCAATGTCAATCACCAGAAGAATAAACCAATACATTTTCATAAATAAATAAATACATTTCCCCTATTTATGATAACAGAACACTACTGAATAATAAAAGCGAGAATGATACATGACTACAGATACCGTGAATCAATTTTACAATTCTAACGCAGGATGAAAGATGACAAGAGAATAATTATTTGAAGACTGTATTTATATAAAGTTCAAATCAGGCAAGATTATCCCATAATACTAGAAGACAGGAGAGTGGTTACTTTTAGGGCGTAGCAGGTCAGGGGGAAAGAATACTTCTGAACTGCCAGTAATATCAGATGTTGGTCACAGACCGGTGCTCAGTTTAGAAAAATTCTGTGACTTAAGAATTTCTACAGTCTTCTGCATGTATGCTATAGTTTATTTTAAAAAGTGTATCTTGGGGAAAAAAAGTATATCTTGGGGCGCTTGGGTGGCTTAGTCCTTACGCCTTCAGCTTGGGTCATGGTCCCAGGGTTCTGGATCGAGCCCCCCTGCTCTGCGGGGAACCTGCTTCTCCCTCTCTGCCTGCTTGTGTTCCCTAGCTCTCTGTCTTTCTCTCTGACAAATAAATAAACTTTAAAAATAATAATAAAAAAATAAACAAATGTTTCTTACCCTAAAATAAGAACAAAAGGCTGAAACCACTTAGTCAATTTATGCCTCAGGATGTAGCAAGTTTCTTAACCTTTCTGTAGTAGCACAACAGAGCTAGGATCTAACAGATACTAGTCAATATTTTGTCTTTTTGCTTTACTACTGCACACATAGCCCAGAACTCAGCTCATTGAATATTTGTTGAATGGATGTTTAAAAACCACAAAAACCTAATGCGAGTGCATTTTATGAAAATTTCAAAGAGTTTAAGTTACACTATTAATAAGATGAAAACTCTCATTTCAGAAAAAAGATTTTAAATGATACAAATGTCCCAAATTTTAAAACCTTTCTTTTTTTTTTTTTTAAAGATTTTATTTATTTATTTGACAGAGATCACAAGTAGGCAGAGAGGCAGGCAGAGAGAGAGAGGGAAACAGGCTCCCCGCCGAGCAGAGAGCCTGATGCAGGGCTCGATCCCAGGACCCTGAGATCATGACCTGAGCCGAAGGCAGAGGCTTCAACCCACTGAGCTACCCAGGTGCCCCCAAATTTTAAAACTTTTCTTTAAGAGTCACATTATTTTGTAACTAGAGGGTGTATTAATCTGTAAGCTGTTGAATTTGTCATATGGCAGTCACTGTAGATGGTCAATGTTGCATACAAACAACCTGTGACAACCAATGCCTGTGACTAGTTTTGTGTTATTTAAAAATATCTATTCGTGGGGGCGCCTGGGTGGCGCAGTTGGTTGAGCGACTGCCTTCGGCTCAGGTCATGATCCCGGAGTCCCGGGATCGAGTCCCACATCGGGCTCCCATCTCCATGGGGAGTCCGCTTCTCACTCTGACCTTCTCCCTTCTCATGCTCTCTCTCACTCTCTCTCTTTTCTAATAAATAAAGAAATAAAATCTTAAAAAAAAAATATCTATTTGTGGGCCGCCTGGGTGGCTCAGTGGGTTAAAGCCTCTGCCTTCAGCTCAGGGCATGATCTCAGGGTCCTGGGATCAAGCCTCGCATCAGGCTCTCTGCTCAGCGGGGAGCCTGCTTCCTCCTCTCTGCCTGACTCTCTGCCTACTTGTGATCTGTCTCTGTCAAATAAATAAATAAAATCTTTAAAAAAAATCTATTCGTATAATTTCCATTATATATTATGAAATTGTTATATCCAATGCAACATCATACATTCATTTGGTAATTATGTTAATTAAAAACATATAGCAAATTGACTGTTGGAATGAAAAATGTTTTAAATAGCTTTCATCAACATATTCCAATATATCTGGTATCAGAGCAACTGAAATATAATGTAAATATAATAAAGTCTATACTTTTGAAGTATGGAATTCAGGGACCCCTTGGTGGTTCAATTGTGAAATGTCCGACTTTTGATTTTGACTTAGGTCATGATCTCAGGTTCCTGAGATTGAGCCCATCTTGGGTCCCAGTTTGGCTCTGCACTGGGTGTGAAGCCTGCTTAGGATTCTCTCTCTCTCTCCCTCTGCCCACCACCCTCCTCAGTGCTCACTCTATCTCTAAAGATCAATAAAGAAATAAAAATAAATCAGTAAATAAAGTATGAAAATCAATGTATAGTCAGAATTGACCAACCACTACCACTATGTAATTTTAGAACATTTTCATCTTCCCCCACCATCCTTAGAAATCACACCACATTTCCCGCTTTTCTAAGTCCTCAACAATTTTCTCTCTCTACGGATTTTACTAATTTGGGACATTTTATATAAATGGAATCCTCTAAATTGTGGACTTTGTGTCTGGCTTCTTTTACATTGCGTATATTCACTTAAATTCGTAGCAAATTTATCAGTACTTCATTCCTTTTTACTGCCAAGTCACTACATGGATATGCCATTTATATTTACCCATTAATTGAGAGATTGCTTGCCATTTATATTGTTTCCACATTTGCCATTATGATTGACGCTGCTAAGAACATTCATATAACAAGTTATTTGGTAGATATATGTTTTCGTTTCTCTTGGGTACATACCCAGGAGTGGAAATGCTTGATTATATAATGACTATGCTTATTCTTTTAAGTAACCAAAAGACTGTTTTCCAAACTGGAACGACTATTTGACAATCATATTAGGAATGTACAAAAGGTTCCCTTCTCTCTAGATCCTCCTCAACACTTGTTATTGTCTGCCCTTTAGTTATCACCATTGTAGTGTAAAGAGGCATCACATTTTGAGTTTGATTCCCATTTCTCTGATGAATAACAATGTTGAGCGTATTTTAATGTGGTTATTGGGCATTTCTGTATCTTCCTGGGAAAAGGACTTGTTTATTTTTAGTTTAGATTGTCCATTTATTATTGATATATGAGGGGTATTTTTTAAGAAAAGATTTTATTTGACATAGAGAGCCAGAGAACACAAGCAGCGCAAACAGCAGAGGGAAAGGGAGAAGTAGA
This sequence comes from Nasua narica, assembly GCA_028533885.1. NCBI lineage: Eukaryota > Metazoa > Chordata > Mammalia > Carnivora > Procyonidae > Nasua > Nasua narica. The sequence continues at coordinate 24,089,913 of CM052812.1, read as the reverse complement.
TTCCAGACCGAGCAGGAAGCCTGACTTAAGAGCTGGAACCCAGGACCGGGGGATCGCGACCTGAGCTGATGTCAGACACTTAATAGACTGAGCCACCCAGGCACCCCAGGAGTATTTTTTAATAGTCTTCGTACAAGCTCCTATTTTTTTTTTTTAAGATTTTTAAGGGTGCCTGGGTGGCTCAGCGGGTTAAAGCCTCTGCCTTCGGCTCAGGTCATGATCTCAGGGTCCTGGGATTAAGCCCCACATGGAGCCCCCTGCATGAGGCTCTCTGCTCAGCAGGGAGCCTGCTTTCCACCCCCCCTCTCTCTGGCTGCCTCTGCCTACTTGTGATATCTCTCTCAAATAAATAAATAAAATCTTAAAAAAAGATTTTTTTTAAACTTTCAAGTAATCTGTATATCCAACATGGGACTTGAACTTACAACAGCGAGATCAAGAGTCACGTGCTTAACTGACTGAACCAGCCAGGAGCCCCTACAAGCTCTTTTATTAGAAATCTGATTAGCAAATGTTTTCTTCCATTCTTACTTTTCTCTGACTTTTTTTTTTTTTTAAGTTTTATCCATTTATTTGTCAGAGAGAAGAGAGAGAATACAAGCAGGGAAAGCAGCAGAGAGAGAGGGAGAAGCAGGCTCCTTGCTGAAGAGGGAGCCCCATGCAGGGCTTTATCCCAGAGTCCTGGGATCCTGACCAGAGCTGAAGGCAGATGCTTAACCAACTGAGCCACCCAGCTGCCTCCTATGTGTTTATTTTTTCAAAAAGACTTATTTATTTGAGAGAGAGCAAGAGTGAGAGAGCAAGAGTGAGCGAGAGAGAGTGTGTGTATGAGTGTGTGCACAACAGAGGAAAGGGGAGAAAGAGAGGGAGGAGAGAGAGAATCCCAAGCTGACTCCTGCTTAGCCTGAAAGGATAAAAGGGGGCATGATCCCACAACTCTAAGATCATGAACTGAGCCAAATGACATGACAAGAGTCCAATGCTCAACTGACTGAGCCACCCAAGTGCCCCCCTATGTGTTTATTTCATTTTACTTTAATTATACCTCAATAGTTAAACAGAAAAAGAAAACACGATTGACCATCTAAAGCCTATTTACTGGGGGCGCCTGGGTGGCTCAGTGGGTTAAAGCTTCTGCCTTCAGCTCAGGTCATGATCTCAGGGTCCTGGGAGCGAGCCCCACATTGGGCTCTCTGCTCAGCAGGGAGCCAGCTTCCCCCCACTCTCTCTGCCCGACTCTCTGCCTACTTGTGATCTCTCTCCTCTATGTCAAATAAATAAATAAAAATCTTCAAAAAAATAAATAAAGCTCATTTACTGAATAAGTCTCTAAGTCAATTAGGCATTTCATGACAATTTATGTTATTGTACAGTTTTAATAAGAAAAAGTGGCATGTAACAACTAAATGTAAACAAGTGATCCTGGATTAAATATAAGACAAAATATTTTCTTTTTCCATAAAGGAAATTATTAGTTATAAGACCTAAAGATCAAACAATAATATTATAACAGCATCAATAATAGTCCTGTAGCTTTGTAAAAGTTTTGTAATTGTTTTCTGTTTATAAGGCAACACCCTAGCTCTTTTTTTAAAGACTGTTTTCTTTTTAACTTTTTAAAAAAGTAATTTCTATGCCCAATGTGGGGTTTCAACTCATGACCCAGAGATCTGGAGTTTCATGCTCCCCCAACTGAGTCAGGTAGGTGCCCTGCAAAGTCCTGGTTTTATGAAAAAACACACCAATGTATTTAGGGGTGAAGGCATCATGTTTACAAATTACTATTAAAGTGTTAAGAAAAAAAAAGAGAAGGGGGAGGAGCAAAGGAGAAAGAAGGAAGGAGTGTGAAAAATAAAGAAAAGCTAATTTGGTATAAAGCTACATTTGGGCTACTGGATATGTGGGGACATAGGTCAAGAGATAAGCCACAGGCAGATCTCTGGATGGAAAGTACTAAATCTGGTAATTTTAAAAAACAGGCCACTCTCAGAAACCAAGGAAGAAAGGCAAAGAGTAAGTTCTTATATAAACTGATGAATGAACAATGGACACATTTTTTGCAAAATAAAAAATCTTCCTATTTTGAGTTAAAAATCTATGACAATAAATTCTCAGTGTTTATTAAGTTTTAGATAACATTTGAAGTAAATTAAACTAAAAAGTTTGTGAATTTAGATAAACAATTAGTAGCAAGTCCAAAATACTGTCAGGTTAGCAAAATGTCATTTTGTCTAATTTTGATATGCTACAAATTGCAATCACCTGGGAAGCCCATTAAATACGACTGTAAGTGAAACAATTCAAATGCAAAATTGAATTAGTATCATTTCAACTAATGGAGGAAATATTAACAATGTATTTTTCTATTATAATACTGTTAGGGGGATAAGAGAAGACAATTATAAGGGGTCTATATGAATAAGTTGTGCAAAGTAGGGCGAAGTCTTTCTGTTTGGAGTGGGAAGGCATGATGGAGGAGACTCTACTTCCAAGCTCCAGGAGGCAGGAATGTTATTTAAGGAAGAATTCTGCTAACTGTATTGATACCAGATGGCCTCTGTGATTTAGAAAACCTCCTTTATTAAATTATTATACATAGTTGATCCTATTGCTGGGACCTCTGTCACTGACATGACGCATGCAGTGTATATGAGATGTAGCTCAAGGGTCAGTATTTCCCAAAAGCCCTTCCTTGCAGCCTTGCCTCCAAACATTACACTTGTTCTCCTTCTTGTTCCCTCTAGATGTTATTCTCAAGCAGGCAAGTGGTAAGATTTCATAGTAACTAGCATGCTGGTGACAACTTAAGGCAGGGTCATGAATAGGCTCACCTAAGAAGACACATTATAGACAGGCTGACTGAAGAGCAGAAGAGTGATGGGGGAAAGCAGTGTTTCAGAAGCCAAGCGACCCACAAACTTCTCAGAAGAGCTAAGTGTAACGAATAGTTTGAGCAGCTGAAGAAAGACTATGAGGACCTAGAATATTCTTTGACAGTTAAGGAATTTGTTGCTCCTTGGGCTAGCACTTTCAGAGAAAGGCTAAAGAAAGAAGATAAATCAGTCTGATGATCATTAGGAAAAGATTTCCTAGCAAATCTATGACAGAATTCCCTTATCCCAGGTTATAAATTATTCTGCCTCAATAGCCTATTTATGAGTAGCTATGAAAAGTACATATGAAACTTATTTTCTGAGAACCTGGTCTGGATGGGACAACGTACTGAAATTGAAATTCCCCAAGGGATGCTTTTAAGGCAGCTTAGGCTATGAGTAAGACCAATAACCTAGGATATTCTAAATAACCTCTGGTCGAGGGGGGGTTAGGACAACTCATTACTATGCATATAATATTGGTGGAGAGAGGGTCACCTGGATGGCTCAGTCAGTTGACTGTCTGACATCGGCTCAGGTCATAACCCCAGATGTAGTCTCCGAGTTGGGCTCCCACCTCAGCTGGGAGTCTGTTTGTCCCTCTACTCCTCCCCCTGCTCATGCTCTCTTTCTTATGCTCTCAAATAAATAAATGAAATATTACAAAAAACAAAAAAAAACAAAAAGTGGCATAGAGAGAAGACTGTCCTGAAAAACAAAATTACTGTTATGATTTCTAAAGAGGCAAATAAATGTAAAGTAACAGTATTTTCATATCTTTAGGGCATAGAAAGAAGAAATTAAAAGACCAAGAGAGATTTCTACTAGGGCAGGCAAATTTAGGTTCAGCTTTAGATGGGTCAATGAGCAGGGTCAACAAAACTGGACATGGAGAAAATGAAGTGGAATTTTAAATCAATGAAAAAATGTCAAATTAACTACCGGATCCATACATAAAACTACGAAAGCATGGGAGACACTATTTTTATAATAGCAGGATGAGGAAAGACTTCTGTAGCAACAAGAAAAACTGAAGGTATATAGTGACAGAGTTGACCTGCTAAGAATTTCAAATGTCTGCACAAAGATGAAAATCAAGCACCAAGACTATATGAAAATCTAGGACTAAATAATGGCAAACTATATAATAGAAGTTTTATTTACAAAAAAGATAACATAAAGAAAATAAAGAATGGTTATGAAGACTGATTTCATGGAATAAACACAAATGGTTAATAAACATTTAATAAAAAAACCCCAAACGTTATTAAACTGCAAGCTCATTCACAATATCAATTTTTATTTACGAGATAGACAATGATGAAACAGATTACACTATTAGATAAATATATATAGAGAATTTTTTTTAAAAGAACACTAAAAGGTTTATTGTTTTTTGTTTTTAAAGATTTTATTTATTTATTTATTTGAAAGAGAGAGAGAGAGAGAGAGAGAGAGAGAGAATGAGCATGAGAGGGGAGAAGGTCAGAGGGAGAACCAGACGCCCCAAGGAGCAGGGAGCCTGACCCGGGACTCGATCCCAGGACTCCAGGATCATTCATTACCTGAGCAGAAGGCAGTCGCTTAACCAACTGATCCACCCAGATGCCCCTAAAAGGTTTATGGTTACCGCAAGTATCAAAGTTAAAGACTTTGTAAGAGGTCATTTTTGGTTGGGCTTTTTTAACAGTTAAAGGAGTTCTCAGATGCCTTCTTTATAAACTCTAATGCTGTATCCAAACCATACACGATTTCCATTTCAGTGTGTAAGGAGGAGCAAATGCTCTTGAGTAGATTCTGTTCCAAAACAACCCCATGCTTGTTTAATCAAATCAGCTTTTACTGAAATTAATAAAGTTGTGGAATTATCAGATTTTATAGTAATATTGACCCTGTCGCGTCTGCTCAACATCATTCAGCAGTTGTCTTATCACTTGTAATTGAAAGTTTTAACACCAAAACTTAGTTTGCATATACTGGAAGTTGTTAAACGTCGTTATCTCAGAGGGTAAATTTAAGATGGATTTTAAAATTTGGAATATTTATTTATTTATCTATGTATCTGTTTATTGAAGGCCGGAGTAATGGGAGAGGGAGAATCCTAAGTGGGGCCCAGCGGGGCTCGATGTCACAACTCTGAGATCATGAGCTGAGCCCAAATCAAAACTTGGACACTTAACTAACTAAGCCACCCAGGCGGCCCCGAAAGTAAGATTTTTTTTTTTGGAAACAGAAAGACACAGCGAGAGGGAACACAAGCAGAGGGAGTGGGAGAGGGAGAAGCAGGCCTCCCACTGAGTGGGGAGCCCGATATGGGGCTTGATACCAGGACTGCAGGATCATGACCTAAGCCGAAAGCAGACACTTAAAGACTGAGCCACCCAGTCGCCCCAAAAGTAATAATTTTTATGCAAAGGAAACAATAAACAAAACTGAATCAACAAAACTAAAAGACAACCTACTGAATGGGAAAAGATCCTTGCAAATGACGTATCTGATAAAGGGTTCATATCCAAAACATATAAAGAATTGATATGGGGTGCCTGGGTGGCTCAGTGGGTTAAAGCCTCTGCCTTTGGCTCAGGTCATGATCTCAGGGTCCTGGAATGGAGCATCCATCGGGATCTCTGCTCAGCAGGGAGCCTACACGCCCCCCGCCCAACACCTACCTCTGCCTACTTGTGATCTCTCTTTGTCAAAAACAAAACAAAACAAAAACAAAGGATGCAACAGTACGCAAAAACCATATAATCCAATTAAAAAATGGACAGAAGACATGAACAGACATTTCTCCAAAGACACGCAGATGGCCAAAAGACACATGAAGATGCTCAACATCGCTCATCATCAGGGAAATGCAAATCAAAACCACAATGAGATATCACCTCACACCTGTCTATGACTAAAATTTAAAAACACAAGAAACAAGTGTTGGCAAGGATGTGGACACAAAGTAACCCTTGTGCACTGTTGGTGGAAATGTAAACCGGTGCGGCTAGTGTGGCAAACAACATGGAGGTTCCTCGAAATATTAAAAATAGAAATACCATATGATGTAGTAATTCCACTACTGGGTATTTATCCAAGGAATATGAAAACACGAATTAAAAAGGATACATGCACCCCTGTTTAGTGCATTATTTATAATAGCCAAATTATGGACGCAGCCCAAGTGTCCGTTGATAAATGAATGGATAACAATGTGTGCATACACACCAGAATATTATTCAGCCATAAGACAGAATGAAATCTTGTCATTTGCAACAAGGAATGAGCTAGAGAGTATAAGGCTAAGTGAAATTAGTTAGAGGAAGACAAATACCAAATGATTTCATTCATACGTGGATTTAAGAAACAAAACAAATGAACAAAGAAAAAAAAGACAACTCAAAAAATAGAATCTAGGGGCACCTGGGTGCCTCAGTGGGTTAAAGCCTCTGCCTTCCTCTCTGGTCAGGATCTCTGGGTCCTGGGATAGAGCCCCGCATCGGGCTCTCTGCTCAGCAGGGAGCATACTTCCCCCCCTCTCTCTCTACCTGCCTCTCTCCCTACTTGTGATCGTTCTGTCAAGGAAATAAATAAAATCTTAAAAAAAAAAAAAAATAGACTCTGACTATAGAGAACAAACTAATGGTCACCAGAGGGGAGGTGGGCGAAGGGATGGGTAAAATAGGTGATGGGGATTAAGAGTACACTTATATTGATGAGCACTAATATATAGACTATTTCAATCACTGCATGGTACACCTGAAACTAATTTAGCACTCTGTTAAGTATACCGGAATTCATTTTTGAGTACATCAAATAATCTTGGGGAAGACAAAGTAGAGCTCCATATTTTCAACAGAAAATGATGGTGTCGAACCAAAAAACCCATTTAATGGGTTAAACCCACACACACCTATTTATTTCATCTCACACACACGCGCGCGCGCACACACACACACACACACACACACACACAGATGTATATTCATTTCATACAAAACAAAAATGCAGCCCAAAGACATTTAAAGCAGAATCTTGGAACAAAGGAACCAAAAAGAGAAAGATTATATACAGGTATAAATCCAGGCAAGACCACTCGAGAGCTTTTGGATACTTGGTTACTCCTTTTCCAAAACTCTGGTCACCTCAGACCACAGGAGGCAACAGAACATTCACTTGTATGAACTGTAGATACTCATTGCTACAACTGTTCTACTGACGGATAAACAATCTCACAGAGGAGAACCTGCAAACTAATTGGTGGTGGGAACTGATCAGGCATGGGAGCCAAGTGGGGGCGCCTACTGCTTCAATCCTCTCCTTACTCCTGCCACCACCCCAGAGGGGCTCAATTGTAGTGTGTGTGTGTGTGTGTGTGTGAGAGAGAGAGAGTCAAGTGGGGGCGCCTACTGCTTCAATCCTCTTCTTACTCCTGCCACCACCCCAGAGGGGCTCAATTGTAGTGTGTGTGTGTGTGTGTGTGTGTGTGTGTGTGTGAGAGAGAGGGGGGGGGGGCAGCAGTTAGGGAGTTAACAGAGCCTACTGAATCCAAGAAACTACATCGTTCTGTCAAAAGTACATCCTTTCCACCAACATCTACTGAGTAACAGGATAACTAGTCCCTGACAAGACCCACAGTGACAGCAGAGAAGAGTCAGAAACACCTACCAAAGGCGCATTAATGACTACCCGGAGAAGAAAACAGGGTTAAGAGCAAGAGCAGAACAAAGGCAGGCTGCCTCGGAAAAGTTATGCGGCCCAGTTCGAATTAGCTGTTAGGCCTTTTGTGTGTGACCATTAAAAAACAGACGCAATAAGCCTCTCCTTCAAGAAAAGGAGGGAACTGCAGCACAATAAAATCAGGATAGAAATCAACCACTATGAACAAATGTTATGCCTGCACATAGGGTGAAAAAAATTTACATAAAATTCTAGGTTAATGCTTAATATCAAATACACAACAAGTATACACCGTGCAAGATGCAAAATATATCTGGAACAATGCAACCCGCTAGTTAATTTGTTTATTGGATTCCTCAGTTTACTTCTTCTACCCATTCCTCTTCATTCCTGCATAAAATATCCATATAGGAATTATTCTAGTGCTATTTAAAATAATCTGGGGGCGCCTGGGTGGCTCAGTGGTTTAAGCTGCTGCCTTCAGCTCAGGTCATGATCTCAGAGTCCTGTGATTGAGCCCCACATGGGTCTCTCTGCTTAGCAGGGAGCCTGCTTTCCCCCCTCTCTCTGCCTGCCTCTCTGCCTACTTGTGATCTGTCAAATAAATAAATAAAATCTTAAAAAAAAAATAATAACCTCTTCTACAGTTCTAAAAAGTATATAGACTATGGAGACCTAATCTTCTATCGAAAATTCAAATTTTTGATGGACGACCTTTTATCAATTCTAATACTCAAAGTTCTGCATTCCTCAGAAAAGAGCTAATAATGAATACCACAGCAAAACTATTCAAGATACCAAATTCAAAATTTGAATTCAAATTCAAAACATTCAATATGCTAAAGTAGCCTATTGAGGCTCTATATTCATTCACTCACCAAAAATTTATTCAGTGTTGACTATATGCTGGGCAGTGCTTCGTGCACTAGCAACAAATATATGAATATTTTAAATAACTTGGAAAGTTTGCAAAAAATAAAGTTTGATTAATATTTTGATTTTTCTGACATATAATCATTTAGGACACCTAGGTTTTCTTTTTCACAGATATAAAAAATAAATTCTTGGGGTTTTTTGTTGTTTTTTTTTAAAGATTTTATTTATTAATTGATGGAGAGAGACACAGCAAGAGAGGGAACACAAGCGGGGGAGTGGGAGAGGGAGAGGCAGGCTTCCTGCTTCCCTCTCTCCCTTTACCTGCCTCTCTGCCTACTTGTGATCTCTTTCTCTTTGTCAAATAAATAAATAAAATCTTAAAGAAAAAAAAGATTATACTTCTAACTTGTGACTAGTAGTTATCAAAATTTTCATTAAGTTGCTTAGCAACTGTGCTTTACTTCATTCCTTATCTCCGGATTGTTTTTGTATTTGTGAAAAGTGCCAGATATGTATCACAACATATTAAAATGTTCTATTTATTCTGAAAGAAATATTGCAAAAGGGAAAATAAGAAAGTAATTTTGCAACTGCTGCTTCATGGAAAATATGAAATATTTTTTTCTGCCTAAGAACCCTTGAAAACTTAATAATAGCAAGAAAAAGTTGCTACCAAAATCTTTGAACTGAAGATTTCATATTTGTTTTCATAAAAAAAAAAAAGAGAGCTATACACTAAATTCTACTGGTGTAATCATTATTACATAAGAGAAGATTTGAAAGGCAGGAAGGAAGAATCCTCCAAAATCCCACCACTTATCCCAAGTTACCTCGCTCTCTTTTGGATCACTTCCTCCAAGGAGAGCCAGCTGCCACACTGTAAGGATATTTTTATCCTTTGATACTTAATGGGTAAAAAAGTAAAGGATTCAGAATTAACAGATAGAGATTAATGAACCTGTGTCAACTTTCAATGCTAAATATCGGGAACCAATCTCTGCTGTTTGTTTCAGCAAATGTGCAAGGTACTATATACGGGCAAGATATACAAGACTGAAGCACAACAATATTATACTGTTGAGAAGCATTTAAGTGGAGGAAAAAGCAAGAAAAAAAATTTTTTAAAGGTTATTTATTTGAGAGAAAGTGAGAGAGAGAACACGCGCAAGTATGAGCAGGAGGAGTAGGACAGGAGAGAGAGAAAATCCCAAGTAGACTAAGCACAGAGCCCAATGGGGGCTGCATCCCTCGACCCATGAGATCATGACCTGAGCTAAAACCAAAAGTCAGAACCTTAACTGACTGAGCTACGCAGATGCTCCCCAAAGCAAGAAAATCACGACAGAAGTCAGGATGGGAAGTTCTTAGGGCTTCTGGTAATCTAAGAATGCTCTATTTCTGACTTGGGTAGTTGCTTCATGAGTATTTTCTTTATAATTATATAAATTATAAAGGTAAACTATATATATATATATATGATTTTATTTATTTGACAGAGAGAGAGGGCTCAGAGAGAGATTACAAGTAGGCAGAGAGGCAGGCAGAGAGAGAGGGGGAAGCAGGCTCCCTGCCGAGCAGAGAGTCCAATGCGGAGATTGATCCCAGGACCCTGAGATCATGACCTGAGCCGAAGGCAGAAGCTTTAACCCACTGAGCTACCTAGGCAGTCCTGTACATTTGTATTTAATGAACTTTTCTGTTGATTATGTCTGTTGACATAATGAAAAATGTTAATGCTTAATAGCATTATTGTGTGAATAAAGATCCACAAAGGACTTACTCTTTAGAAAAAAATAGATGCTCAGCCAACTGCACCACGCAGGAGCCCCAAATATTAGATACATTGGCAAGGCTGAGATAGATATACTGTATGATGCTAATGTAGTCTCTTTAACATATTGATATTTTTAGTGAAGAAGATAGATGGAATTTTGTGTTAGGCATCTCTAAGATGTCCCCAATGCCCACCACCACCTCGTATTTACACCCTTTCATAGAACGCCCAACACTGGTGGGGAGGGCACCTCAGTCAGTTAAGCATCTGCCTTCAGCATAAATCATGATCTCAGGGATACTGGGATCGGGATGGAGGTGGGGAGCCTGCTTCTCCCTCTGCCTGCCACTCTGCCTACTTGTGTTCTCTTTCTCTCTGACAAATAAATAAATAAAAATCATCATAAAAAAAAAAGAACTTCCTATATTGAATAGGACTCCCTTGAGTAGCAACTTCTAAGGCTGATGTCATATAAAAGACATTGTGGTCTCTTCATTGTTAGCGTTGATTGACTCACTATGGGAATGTTAGGCTGCCATGACATGAAGATACACTAAAGAAGTTCTATGGTAGGAAACTGAGGCTTCCAGCAAACAGCCATCGAGGAAAAGCCTCCTGCAAATGACCCATCCTGCTCCACTCCATACCCCCCAAATTTTTCAGATGACTGCCAACTCATTGAAGACCCTCTTCCAGAAACACTCTACTAAGCTACTCATACATTCTTGATTTTTTTTTTAGATTTTATTTATTTATTTGCCAGAGAGTGAGAGATCACAAGTAGACAGAGAGGCAGGCAGAGAGGGTGGGGGAAGCAGGGTCCCTGCTGAGCAGAAAGCCTGATGTGGGGCTCGATCCCCGGACCCTGAGATCATGACCTGAGCTGAAGGCAGAGACTTTAACCCACTGAGCCACCCAGGCGCACACCCTTTTTAAGTAGGCTCCATGCCCAATTTGGGCTTGAACTCACGACCCTGAGATTAAGAGTCACATGCACAGAGGTGCCTGGGTGGCTCAGATGTTTAAGCAACAGACTCAATTTCTTTTGATTTTTGCTCAGGTTGTGAGATTAAGCCTTGATTTGGCTCTGCACTCAACAAGGAGCCTGCTTGAGGTTCTTTCCGTCTGAGATCCCCCGCTCCCATACTTGCTGTCTCACTCTCTCAAACAAATAAATCTTAAAAAAAAAAAAAAAAGTCGCATATTCTACTGAATGAGCGAGCCACGTGCTCCAGCTTTCAAATTCTTGACCCACAAAAACTCTGACATAATGTTTGTTGTTCGAAGCTACTGAATTTGAGTACTTGTTAAGCAGCAACGGGTAACTAATAGATCGTCAGTTAATTCCTTAGAAGGCTCTTTATAAAACATAAACCAGATGGAGAACATCTCCCTAGCTAAAATGCCTCAACGCTTTATGTTCATGGACTAAAACCTAAACCCCTCTCTATGCTCTATTATTCCACTCACGCTCTGGCTTCTGCCTTTACCTTTTTACCCTCGCCTGGTTCCATTCTCCACTTCTCAAAATCACCGGACTCCTCTGTGATTATTAAAAAATATACTCTCTTCTTTTACCTTTGTATTTGCTGTTCATAAGCATTCCTAAGGTTCGACCCCAGGATCCCGAGATCATGACCTGAGCTGAATTAACCCACTGAGCTGCCCAGGCGCTCCTGTACATTTATATTTAATGAACTTTTCTGCTGATTCCTAAGCATTTTCTGCTTAGGAATGCTCTAACTTGCATTCTGGAGAGTATTCTTTGCATACTTGGCTCCTTCTGGTCACTCAGTTCTCAGCTTAAATGTTCCCTCCCCAGAGAGCCTTCCCCGATGACCAGATCATGAGAACGCCCCGGGAAGTTCCCATTAAATGGAAGAACAAGATAAGGAGGCCATATTTAAAGCCATATAAAGGTGGAGTTAGTCTGTTAGACTAACTACATTAATTGTAAGAAAGAAATTAATAATATAAAATTTGGAAAGGAGAATATAAACTTGTCACTATAGATTACATGACTGTACTTCTTTTCTCCTTTTTTTTTTAAATTTTTATTTATTTATTTGTTAGAGAGAGAAGCAAGCTCCTCGCTAAGCTGGGAGCAGGACTCTGGGATCATGACCCGAGCCAAAGGCAGATGCCTAACCGACTGAGGCACGAAAAACAAACATGTAAACTCTAGCAACAAAACTTTAAAACACCTCTGAAGGAGGGGCACGGGGCTGGCTCAGTTGATGGAAAATGTGACCACTAACCCTGGGTTTTGGCGTCTCCACACATTGAGTGTAGAAATCCCTTAAAAAGGGCGCCTGGGTGGCTCAGTTGTTAAGCAACTGCTTTCGGCTTGGGTCATGATCCCGGAGTCCCGAGATTGAGTCCCGCATCGGGCTCCCGGCTCCATGGGGAGTCCGCTTCTCACTCTGACCTTCTCCCTTCTCATGCTCTCTCTCACTCTCTCTCTTTCCTAATAAACAAATAAATAAAATCTTTAAAAAAAAAAAAAGAAAAAGAAATCCCTTAAAAAAACAAAACGAGGGCGCCTGGGTGGCTCAGTTGGTTGAGCAACTGCCTTCAGCTCAGGTCATGATCCTTGAGTTCCGGGATCGAGTCCCACATCGGTCGAGTCTTCTTCTTCCTCTGACCTTCTCTCCTCTCATGCTCTCTCTCACTTTCTCTGTCTCTCAAATAAATAATATCTTAAAAAAAAATAACAACAATGAACAAACAAAAAACACCTCTGAAGGGCAAAAGAAGGCCTTAGCCAATAGAAAGGTATACTATCTAGGAGAGAAAGACCAAACATCAAAGAGAAGTAAAGTCCCCAAATTTTCTGTGCAATATGGTTTCACTAATAATACCACTAGGACTTTATTTTTGCAATTAGAGAAGAAGATTGTTAACTTATGGAAAAAGAAACAATTCAAGAAATGTCAAGAAATTTTTGAAAATTGAAAGGCGGAATTAGCTTCATTAGATATGATACCATAAAACCCAAGTGATTAGAGTTATTTGATGTTTATACAGGAGACACATAATAATATTGGGATAACAACTGAAAATCTACTCACACAAACAAATACAAGTCAGTGGAGAAAAGATGGACAATTAAGTAAGTGGTGTTGGATGGCTGGGTGGTCATATGAAAAAATGTCTGGGTCGTCATATGAAAAAATGTAAGTTGTTACCAATATTCTACACACACGATGTGAATAAAATAGTTAAATGCAGAAAAATGAAATTAAAATACAACAAAAAGAAAATGGAAGATTTATAGGCTAGAAGTGGTAGCTTTTTCTAAGACACAATATACTAAAATCATAAAAGAACAGATGAAAAAATGTTTTTCATCTTTAAAACTTTTTCCCCAACTTAAAAAAAAGTTTTTAACGTAAAATTTCATTTTAAAAAAAAACCTGGATGTTAAACACAATGACAAACTGTGGAAATCCATCTACAACTTGTATCCCAAATGTCAATTTTCTAACGGGGCTCCCATAAAAATCAATAGAAGACTAATAATCCAATAGAAAAATGGACAATGTGTACATTATTTCCTACTTTAAAATACTCTGAAAAAAATAAAATAAAATACTCTGAATCAACCATGTTACTTTTTCAAAAGAGTGAATAAAACAAAAAATAAGCACCACTGGCTATTGTTTAGGTATATCTTCACCCTAACTATTACATATAGAGGCTGACTGATAGGAGTATCTTATGGGGACTGAGAAAAGGATGTAGCTTCATAGCCAATTTAACACAAATGAAAATCAGTGCATGATAGGATGAGAGATTGATCCATGAAACGAGGAAACAATAGTTCAAAGCTAGTTGCCAACTATTTTAAGGAAATTTTATTTAGTTCTTGAGAGGCAAGGTGACCCCAGCAAACGCATGTGTCACATGAGGGTAAAGTGAACTGTTATCAGTAAACCTCTGGGTCAATTTCTTTCCATCTATAAAATGAAATGTCTGGTAGGTCTTAATTCACTTTGCATCCCCAATATCTAGCCTAGGGCCTGGCAATCAATAGAAAGTCCTCAATAAGCACAAATTTCTTCACTTATTTTTCTCATTCTAAGTTTTTTTCTTCTTCTAAAAGTCACCCACGTTGTAACAAATTGAAGACAGTTTATTTTGGTTGGTAATTGATTCTATTTCACATAACAGAAAACCTACAAATCACACGTTTTAAATAAGTAAAAAATAAGTTAAAGAAATTTTTTTTTCCCTCTGCCATGTTAAAGAAATTCAGATTTAAGATGGGCTGTGGTTGCTATGGCAGCTCCGTTGGTATCACCAAGAATTTGGGAACCTATATTTCTTCCCACTATCTTAGTACGTTATCTTCCACTATCAAGTCAATTTAGACTTCCAGATGGCTGTTGGAGCTCCAGCCATTAAATCCAAGTTCTATAAATGTTGAGGGAAAGGAGACAGACACAAGAGAGCATATACTATATGATTCTAGTTATTTGAAGTACATTAAAACAAAAACAAACGTTATGGAGATAAATAGTAGTTATCATCATGGGGACTTATGAGCTGGGAAGGACCATGAGGGCGCCTTCTGGGTGGCTGAAATGATTATATCCTTCTCTGGATACACAGGAAGAATAACCCTGATAGGTACATTTATGATTGTGCACTTTACTATATGTAAGACAGCTGAACAAGTTAAGATCCAGGTCTCCGAGCTTACGTGTATTTTGACAAGACTAGACTTTGATCTAGACTGAAGAAACGAAGCATTCTACACTCTTCATTGTTCAGTGTGTAGCTCTTGTGCTTGTAACTGCGGTCACCTCCCAAACTTGGAAAAGTAACTAATTTAAATGGTCTACTATTAGAGTAGCTACGGGTGTGGCAATGGTCTTGCTTTAGGAATGCATAACGGGGCACCTGGGTGGCTCAGTGGGTTGAAGCCTCTGCCTTCAGCTCGGGTCATAATCTCGGGGTCCTGGGATTGAGCCCCGCATGGGGTTCTCTGCTCAGCGGGGAGCCTGCTTCCCCTGCTTGCTCTGCCTGCCTCTCTGCCTACTTGTGATCTCTCCTCTCTATCAAATGAATAAATAAAATCTTTAAAAAAAAAAAACAAAAGAATGAATAGCTGAGTTTAAAATCTACCTCTGTTTTGCATTTACTATTTTTCTCCAGAAAAGGTATGAAAATAATGACCTTAACCTTATTCAAAATCATAACAGAGCCCTGGTAGGAAGATTTATGAGGTAATGTGCTTGATATATAATAAAAAGTAGCTCCTATTATTTTATTACCATTGTTACCATCATTATTCAAAAAAAAATTTTTTTTTACATCATCGTCATTATTAATAAATGATGGAATAGGGATTTCAAAAGATTCTATGGTCAAAAATTTCAAATCAACTGGTTATTATACTTGTGCATATGAATATCCTATTGAAAATACACATTTGGCTATGAACTTGTTTTCCACTTGAGAACTTCCTAAAGCAGCAGAATCCAGTTCTTCTTATGGTTCTCCATGTTTAGAAAACTCAAAGTACTTATGGGAAGTTTTGGGAGTAGGTCATAAAAAATTTACTTTTGCTTTCAGACCCACATGACCCTCATTAAGGTGGTCCTACAGATAATTACTTGGAAATAATCACAAAATACAGAAACAGATAAAAGTTAGGAAACAGTATGTACAGTGTAGTACCATTTACTTATGCTATCCAGTTATAATTGCGTTAAAAGATCTTGGAAAGTACACAAAAAACTGGTAAAAGGGGCGATCTTGGGGAAATGAAGATCACTGGGTAATAACTGTGAACTCTTGTTCATAAAAAGCCCAGGGCAAGAGAGTTAGCTTCCTTATTATTTCCCAGGGAATAATGAGACTGGGCTACTTCTCTAGTCCACATTTTCAAGGAAAATAAACTGATTGATTTTATATGTGCAATAAATTCATTTTTGAAAAACGCGTAAGTACAAAATACTTACCCACTTAGCAATTGGACACCCGTGAGAACTTTTTCCTTCCTTTCCCGTATACACTACAATTTCTATCCTTACTGCGTTTCCTTTTTGACCATACCTGAGTACAAAACACAGTGAAGGGAAAATAACTGCAATTAATCGCGATATACCCTTTTAACATCTTCAGGGACAGAAGATAACAGATTTACGTAAGTACAGAAACCCAACACCCTGTTTGTTAAAATTTACATTTGTTAAAAATTTACTTTTGTGTGGCAGATATTTTTCTTTGTTAGCCCACTCTCTTTTATCCTTCAAGATCACTCGTTTAAAAAATGGACTGGCTCCAAGATAAGCATAAGGGACGTGAATGCAGTGTTGTTGGAGGTAATTTTAACTACTTCTACCATTATACAATGATATAAAAGTAAGTATTTCTGGATTTAACAAAGACAGCCTTGCTTCGTCAGTGTCTCGTTGAGTGCCCAAAGGCTCCCACGATGAGTGACTCAGTGGGGGCACCAGGACACTATTGTTTTCCTGGGCCCTGAGAAACATCCGACTTATACTCCTGAACGCTTTCCATTCTCATTTGTTCCAGGAGAGAGTCTCTCTGCGTTGAGTCAGGTGCACAATAATGAATGATTTTAACAGGGAAGGGTATTTCCTCACCTATTCTCCATGATTTCCCTGACAGCAGCAACACTTGGTCCTGCCCCAAGGTGTGTATAATATGGGCCTTTGTCTTTTTGTATAACTCGATCTGTGGAAGGAATAAGATTATTAGACCCAAAGCTTTACAGAATTGCACAGGGGCAAGGAGGAGCTATTTTTATTAATTCTTTTTTTTTTTTTCAATTCAGAACAATTTATCTTGACAAGGTTTTGGTAAACTTTAATAAGTCTAGAACAAAAGGCCCTAGAATTTAACATGTTCCTTTCTTGCGGCTCCTAACTATTTCATTCTTCCTCTAAGCAACAGAGGAGGAAAACAAAACATTTTAGGATGTGGGTCATATTTATTCTCCTATCTCCCGCTTTAAAAGAAATCTATAAATAAAGTGCAAAATTAAAAGTTTTCTAAGAGCAATACATCTCTAAAAGCTTGGCCTCAGAATCCTATTAAAACTGAGCCCAGCAATTGCATTGCTAAGAATGTCATAAGAATCACATAACCATATATTTGTAATGCAAATGTACACAGGAACATTATTTGTCACAATTATTTGCAGTATCAAAAAAGAGAGAGAAACACATGTGGCATTTATCACTAAATGACAGGTTGCCTAAATTAAAGGATTTTTATATAGTGGAAAACAATTAAACTATTAAACAACTATTTACACACATTGGGACGCCTGGGTTCCTCAGTCTTCCGTTCAGCTCAGGTCATGATCTCGGGGTCATGAAATAGAGCCCGGGTCAGGCTCCCTGCTTAGCAGGGAGTCTGCTTCCTCCCTCTCCCTTTACCACCAGCCCCTGCTTGTATTCTCTCAAATAAATCAATAAAATCATTAAAAAAAAACACAATTATTTATACACATGGAAAAACCTGAGATTTCATTAAATTTTTTAAAAAGCAAATTGTGAGAATAGTATATTTTATTAAGATTTTATTTATTTATTTGACAGAGAGATAGGGAACACAAGTAGGGAAAGTGGGAGAGGGAGAACAGGCTCCTTGTTGAGCAGGTAGCCTGATGCAGGGCTTGAACCCAGGACCCTGGGATCATGACCTGAGCTGAAGGCAGACGCTTAACGACTAAGCCACCCAGGCGCCCGAGAATAGTATATTTTAAAAGACCTAAATTTTCTAGAACTGCAAGCAAAATTTAAATAGTAACATTAATTCATATAAAAAAAAAACTCTAACAGAACTTTGATCAGTAGAGAATGGTACTGCAAGACATTTGCATTGTATTTATCTATTAATTAAATTTTTATTTTTAAAATTTATCATTATTATCATTTAGAGATTTTAATTTTAAGCAATCTTTATCCCCAATGTGGAACTTTACTACTTGAAATTTTATGTCGGTGAATTACATATTTCTCAAAAACAGTATTTTTAGCATGGCCTCTTAGAATCATGTCTAACTAGAATAGCTGAGTAATATATTTCTGGCCATGGTTCACCTATACCAAAAGGTCATTATTTAACCATTTTGATTGGACATCAGATAAAATATAGGATTACTTCTGTGGCTTTCTAAAGACACATCGAACAGATTTTAACTTATTACTGATAATCAAGAGCAGTGGTTCCTAATCAGGGCAATTTTTCCTAAGTGGACATATGGCGAACATTTTTGGTTGTTACGACTGGGCAGGTGTGCGCGCGTGTGTGTGTCTGTGTGTGTGTGTCTGTGTGTGTATTACTGGAATCTAGTGGGTAGAGGCCACGGATGCCACTTAACAGATTAGGATACAAAGGACAGTCCCCCTACGTCAAAGAATTATCCTTATCCTATACCTAAAATGCCGGTAGTGCTCACGTTGAGGAACTATGATCCAGAGGTTAATCATGCTCAGTCTGCTCTAACACAATACTTCCATCGAAATCTTTTTATAAAATTAAAGATTGTATTTATTTCGTTTTAGAGAGAATGTGTGTGTGCAGGCGGAAGTGCAGAGAGAGAGAATCTCAAGTGGACTTCAGATCAAGACCTGAGCTGGACACTTAACCGACTGAGCTACCAGGTGCCCGTCCAGGGAAATCTTTTACGCTTAGATATGGCCATTCCACTTGGGACAATTTCTGACTGGGTCTGCTTTTTTGTTGTTTTAAAGTAGGCTCCATTCCCAGCACGGAGCCCAACGTGGGGCTTGAAATCATGACTGCAATTCAAGACCCGAGCTGAACTAGTCGGGTGCTTAACTGACTGAGCCACCCAGTCCCCACTGCTTTTTTTTTCTCAAGTTTCCATTTCTACAGAATGAGCACAATAACCTCACATGCAATGATTACACGAAAACATGTGACAATGAATAAAACAATCACAGGTCCACCGCCGAGGCTCAATAAACTTTCAATGCCTAGATGTCTCAACTCCTACAAGGTGACTGGTTACAATGTAATATATAAGGAAAGAGTCCTCCAACTAGACTATCATTCTACGGACATTATGCACACGGTAAAATTAGACTAGCTCACATATGTACATTCTTTTTTTTTTTTTTTAAAGATTTTCTTTATTTATTTGGCAGAGAGAGAGATCACAAGTAAACTGAGAGGCAGGCAGAGAGAGGAGGAAGCAGGCTCCCTGTCGAGCAGAGAGCCCGATGCGGGGCTCGATCCCAGGACCCTGAGATCATGACCTGAGCCGAAGGCAGAGGCTTTAACCCACTGAGCAACCCAGACGCCCCTACATTCTTTTTTTTTAAAGATTTATTTATTTGACACAGAGAGAGAAAGAGAGAGAGAGAGAGAGAGAGAGAGAGAGAGAGAGAGAGAGAGAGAGAGGGCACAAGTAGGCAGAGAGGCAGGCAGAGAGGGAGGGGGAAGCAGGCTCCCTGCTGTGTAGAGAGTCGGACGATGACGATGCGGGGCTCGATCTCAGGACCCTGAGATCATGACCTGAGCCGAAGGCGGAGGCTTTAACCCACTGAGCCACCCAGGCGCCCCAGGTATATACATTCTAATGGCATTTTATTTTGAGGGTTTTTTTCCATTTGTAATGATATTCAGAAAAATACCGTCCCTTTAATTCAGATTTTCAAAACAAGAGGAAGGAGGCTACAAACATAGGCTCTGAAGTTGAGATTGCTGTCTTCGAATTCCAGTTTAATCATTTACTAGCTGTGACCTTTCCTGGGACTTAGTTTCCTCACTTGTAAAATGAAGATAACACACCTTTCCTTTGCAGGCATCTTATGAATATAACAAGTCAAGGTCATGGCACAGTATCAGACTTGCAGTAAAAGATCTGGAATAGGAGCCATCATTACTGTACTCTTCTGTCCTTCCTCTCATTCACCCAATTCAACCCCACTCAGCATTGTCACCCTTTTCAGATTATGAGATCCTTCTAAAAAGAGCCTATCCCTGGGGCCTGGCACATGGTAGGTTGTCAAAACTGTGTAATGATGAGTGGCAAAATAGAAGGCCTGATTTCAGAGTATCAAATGTACTTTAGATAATCAAGAGCAAAAAGTCATTGCTACACTTCACTATTTTTTCTACTGTGGTTAAAAAAAAAAAATCAAAATGATACTGTTTATCCTTCTAAATAATCATTTACTTATTCTAGAATGTACTAATGAACCACCTTCAGGCAGAAAAATTTCCTTTGTGATTTGGGGCTATATTTTAAGTTTTTTTTTTTTATAAGACTGCTTTATTTTAAAGGTTTTTTCGTTGTAGTGGTTTTTTTTTTGTATTTTTGTTTTTGACAGAGAGAGATGCAGTTAGAGGGCACACAAGCAGGGGGAGTGGGGAGGGAGAAGCAAGCTTCCCGCAGAGCAGGGAGCCTACATCGGAACTCGATTCCAGGACCCTGGGAACATGACCTGAGCCAAAGGCAGACACTTAACGACTAAGCCACCCAGGCGCCCCATAATGTTGTTTTAATAATTAAACCTATTTGGGTTCAAAATAGATCATTTCACTAATTCTGTCCTTATAAGTTGTATAAAAGCTGAAATAATGAGGGCATCAAGTAGCCTAAATAACTTTTTTCATTTAAAGATTTTATTTATTTATTTGACAGAGAGAGATCACAAGGAGGCAGAGAGGCAGGCAGAGGGAGAGGGGGAAGCAGGTTCCCTGCCAGCAGAGAGCCCGATGTGGGGCTCGATCCCAGGACCCTGAGATCATGACCTGAGCCGAAGGTAGAGGCTTAACTCACTGAGCCACCCAGGCGCCCCAGCCTAACAAACTTTAATGACAAATCTTTTTAATCTCCTTAATTACAGCTATGTTGGAATAAATTAATTCTTGTTTTATTTGAGCACTTACATGAAATTTGACTATAGATAGTGCGTAATCACTACAGGGTTTAAATTCAGCTTTCATGTATTTCAAATACTGAGCAAATTTCTCATAAGGCCTGCTAAGAACCGTTAATCCAGCAAGATTTTCTCAGGGCTTTTAACACATTGATAAAAATTTTAATTATTAGTTCCTGGATGTACTCTTTCAATGACTCCTAAGGCACAAACTATAAATCAGTTATCAATTGCTCCATAAATCAGCAACTCCCATACCTATTTGTTTTTTTTATAGGCAATCAATATTACGCAATAATTTCGTATTTTAAAATTGTTAAAGGTTTACAAATTCTTCAATGACCAAGACTGGATTTTCATTTATAGCGACATTCTTTGTATCACAGAGCAAAAAAGCACCAGACATTAAAAAAGAAACAAACCCATTCTGGTTCTTGAATGCGGTGGTAATTACAGATACTTTTTATAGTTATTTGTTAAGCTGCACATATGTTTCACATCTTGTGTATGTTATATCTCACAATAAAACATATTTTTCAAATAAAATGCTTATAGGTTGAAATTCTTTTATATATAGGAAGAATAAACTCAGAGTATTAAAGGAATTCAATCTTATGATACGCACAATAAATAACCTAGGAGACATTTAGCCAAGAGAAATCAGCAAATTTTCCACTAGAGAAAGTTTCCAAATTATGAGTTGAAAAGTTCCCAATTATTTGAGCAAAATCAATAAAGAAAGAAAACGGGCACTGAATTCAGTCCATTTTCGTCAGAATATGAATGGGGCAAAAATGCCACACATAAAAGATAACCCAAAATTTGATATGGTCACAATTAATGGAGGTAAGCATAGAATTTACACACACACACACACACACACACTCAAGCACCCACGCACACACTTACCGAGACAGTTACAGGTTGGCAATTCAGAATCTTTCGTTGTGGACACCAGGTTTTTTGTAGGATTGGTAAAGAAGTTCATGGCATAATCATTAAAACTTTTCTGTGCACTGTCTACTGGGGAAAATTCTGATGCTCCAACACTAGATGAAAAGACGTCCTCTTCACTCTTGGTAGAAACCACTGTAATTCCACCCGAACATACTACATTGACATTCCTGAGAATTTGTGCTGGGTCTGGTAAGGGGGTTTCATGAGAGATACCAGGCAATGTTGGCAGTTTCTGATGCATGAGTTGTTCTTGAACATCCCGCTGGACCTGTGTTTGGTCATCGCTGGCCATTACGTTAGCACACTGGTTAGTAGGAGAGGAGGGCTGGAGTAAAGGATGAGCTTTCTGATTGACATTCACTGTTGGCTGTACCTGAGAATTATAAACTTTTTCTGTAAACGCCTGCCCATTGGATTCGGTTTTTAACTGGCATAATGGGAGAGAATCCAATGGTTCAACCTTCACGTTTCTTTCCTGTGCTAATTCGGGATAATAACGCTCAAATTTTATCTGAGTGAGCGGGGGAAATAATTTTTTGTGTTCTAATGCTGCACTCCTTCGAGTCAGTGGTTTCCATACTTTGGTTAGGGGAGGAATTTTTCCCAAGAGAATGGGAAAATCATGTGGACCAAACTGACCAAATCTTTGAAACTTAGATGCTATCCAAATGTCATGTAACTTACTATACTCATAAGACAACTGTTCCTGCTTTTTCTGCTCATTTTCTTGACAACTTATGACTACAGGCTTCTTTTTTCGCCGATCTCTTGATGGAGTAGCCCTTGTCTTTTTCTGTGCTGTGTTCTTTTGCTTTGTCAGTGATGAGCTATGATTATTTTGTATACTGGAAGGTTGCTTCTGTTGTATTGTGACCTTCTCCTGACTACATTTTTGCTGTACATTATATGCAACCAGGCTTGTTGGTGTACTTTCAATCTCTTTGTCCTCTTGTTTTATGTAATTGAATTTAATTATTGATGCAAGTTGTGTTAACTGCGTTGCAACGTCTTCCTCTATTTTGCTGTGTATTGTATTTAGACACGATGGATCGTCTTTTAAGTCTATCTTTTTACTGCTGGCCAGTGACTGGTTACAATACCCCAATTTGTCACTTGTTGGTGGCAACTGATGCAAATTCTTAGAACTATCAAGAGTAATTCTACCTTGAGCAACATTTTTACTGGCGTCAATTTTAGATGAATTTGAATTTGGCATGAAAAGAGAGACTGAATTTGTGACATCTGAATATTCCTGTGATTTTGAAGATGCCTGGTTAGCAGCTGAGCTGTTGTGTGACTTGGAAATGTTTTGGCCATTGAATACCACCATGTTGCATGAACTCTGCTTTTCCAAAGATGGACAGTGATGAAGGCTTTCTGGCTCCTCTTTTAAGTTTGGGTCTTGGAGGTCTTTTCTTACAGAATAGAGGATAGCTTTACAGCTATTAAGCAAACTCGCCGTTCTGTGTTCTGTTTCTTCATCCTTCTCTGACTTCGATGGTGAGGAATTTTCTGATGGGGCTTCTGACAGTTGCGTGAGAGCTTCTATGGCCACGACTTGCTCCAGTGTTAATCTCCTATCTTTCATTAGAGATAGAAGACTTGGTTGAACTGGAGATCCATCTTTTGGTTCTTTACTTGGTACTCCTAGAGATTTGGGTTGATCACTTTCATTGTGTGTACTAGTATGACTATTTACGTTGAAAGTTGCAGGATCTGGATAAGACTTGCAGTTAAAGCCAGATTTCTGGAAGACTGAAACATTGCTTCTTCCTTTGAGATGATCGCAGCTCGCACTAGTGGCAATGGAACTCATGGCATTGTGGTTGGCAGTGTCTTTCAGGAACTTACAGGAGTTGTTTTCAAATGCCTTGCCAAATTCTTCGATATTGATTTTTTTAAAAGACACATTTGTTTCGGTTGGTAAATAGTGTACATTTTTAATGCCATTTCTTAGGGTTTGTGCAAACAATTTCTGAGGCTCAATTAAGTCAGTAAGTAGGACATTTTTCCTGTCATCTTCAGAATTTTTTAATTTTTCAGTTTCTGCCGCGATTGCCTTAAATTCACCTTTGACATGATCGGTTAAATGTGATTTCTTGTTTTGCGTCCACTTCTCCACTTCAATACCTGTCATACTTTCTTCATTTTTAGCTACATTTTCGAGGGGAGGTGGGTTTAATTCCAATCTCTGTTCCTGCCCATAGCTCCTCCTGTATTCCATGGATTCTGACTTGGGGCCATTTACTGGTTTGTTGACAAAATCTGCCTATAAAATAAACACAGAAATGTCTCATATTATCTATACAAATATTGGAGTAAGAGCCACAGGAACATTATGATTTAACACAAACAAAATGTAAAGCCCGTGAAAAAAGGATTACTTTTGCTTTTTACGTTTTCAATAAAATACCAAAGAGGAGTGTAGGGAAAAAGAAAAAAATTGAAGTACAAATATCATTAACTCATACCTGTAATGATTTTGGTAGACTCATTTGTTTTTCAAAATAATGTGTTGTTGTTGTTAAGAGAGAGACATCAAGGAAGTATAAGGAGGGGTTGACGAGGTTGTGAGGGGCAGAAGGAGATAAGAGTTTCTTAAGCAGGCTCCTCGCTCAGTGCAGAGCCCAATAAAGGTCCAATCTCACGACCTTGACATTGTGACCTAAGCTGAAATCAAAAGAGTCTGGACCCTTAAATGACTAAGCCACCCAGGCACCCCTCCAAATAAATCTTTAAAATATTTTTACACTGGGGGGGCACCTGGGTGGCTCAGTTGGTTAAGCAACTGCCTTCAGCTCAAGTCATGATCCCGGAGTCCCAGGATCAAGTCCCATATCAGGCTCCCAGCTCTGCAGGAAGTCTGCTTCATCCTCTGACCTTCTCCCCTCTCATTCTCTCTCTCTCTCTCAAATAAATAAATAAAATCTTTAAAAATATATATATTTTTACACTGGTACCATTAGATGGCAATTATCTATTATCTTAATGCAAACTGTACTGAAATACAAAATACACACAGAAAAGTGAACAAATCCCAAGTGTATAGTTTACTGAATTCTCACGAATAAACCCCCAAGTGCCCAGATTCCAGTCAAGTAACTCTCATCTTGTCATCATGCCACTGCCAAAGGGTAACCATTATTTTGCATCTCTCACAGATTTCTTTTGCTTATTTCCAAACTTAACATAACTGACTTCCTTTCATTCAAAATTATACTTGTGATTCATCGATGCCCCAGTCAATTGATTCTTACTATTGTGCAGTAAACTCACTGAATGAAAATACTAGGATGTATTTGCTGACTGTAATGTATATGGACATTCGAGTTACTTTTGGTTGTATACCACTATAAATATTCTGTAATCTTTTGGTGAACATATAGTATATACACATTGGGTGGAATTGCTGGGTTATCAAGTGTCTGTGTATGTTAACTTCGGCTTTGGTAGACAGGCCAAAGAATTTCTAAAGTGGTTATCAACATACACTCCCAAGAGTAATTATGATAGCTCTAACTGTTGCAAGTTCTTACTACCTGTTAGTATTTTCTGTCTTTCCACTTAAGCCATTGTGTTTAGGGGGAATGATATAATCCCTTGAAGAAAATTTTAGATAAAATGCCTACAGGGTGCCTGGATGGCTCAGTTGGTTGAGCAACTGCCTTTGGCTCAGGTCATGATCCTGGAGTCCCGGGATCGAGTCCCACATCGGGCTCCCAGCTCCATGGGGAGTTCGCTTCTCACTCTGACCTTCTCCCTTCTCATGTTCTCTCTCACTCTCTCTCTCCTAATAAATAAATAAAATCTTTAAAAAAAATGCCTACAAAGTAAGATTAATCAGTTTACCATTTAAAATTGTACAATTCACAGTGGGTTTTTAAGCATATTTACAATGTTATGCAATAATCACCTCTATCTAATTCCAGAACATTTTCATCACCTCTAAAAGAAACCTTGTACCCATTAAGCAATCATTCTCTATTTCCCCTTCTAATCCCTATTTTTAAAACCCAACAGCTCATCTAAAATTAGGACATAGGAATTGAGATAGTAGGGGCATTTCCAACTGCTTTCAGGAGCTAATGTAAAGATAACCTCCATCTCCTAATCTCTAGTGTGGCTCTGGACATTCTATTCAATGCCTCAGGGAGAGAAAAATATAAGATCAGGAGACTTTCTATTGAATGAAAGTGATATGCCTGAGTCCAGTACTGATGTAAAAACTAAACCAAAGTTCAGAATAGCTATAAAATATGTAAGCATTACCCAATTGTCTAATTAAACATTAAATAATCTTTTCTTTCACATTAAACAATCTTAGTAGAAATAAACTATATTTAACTTCTTGATCAGGGTACACAGGTTACACAGGTTATGTTCAGTTTGTCAAAATTCATCAAAATACACACTTATCATACATATTCTATATGTACATTACATTGCAATGACAATCTTAAATTAATCTGAAAAAACTGAATTTCTTAACATACAGGGTGACAAATTCACACATAAACTTGAAAATATTTAACAATTTATTGTTAAAATGATGGCATGTCTAAGCAGTGGTGAAAAGTATCAATTTCTTAATAAAGGCAAGGGGGAAATTTGATCCCCATCTCATAATATGTAATAAAAATTCCAGATATTAATAATTAAAATATAAAAAAGAGAAAATATAAAAAGCAGAAAAAATATCCCAAAGCCAGAGTAAGAAATGAGAAGCCATAAATGAAAAAAGTATTTTCACTACATACAAAATGAACAATTTTTTAAAAAAGATTTGATTTATTCATTTGACAGAGAGATAGCATGAGAGGGAGAACACAAGCATGGTGAGTGGGAGAGGGAGAAGCAGGCTTCCTCCTGAGCAGGGAGCTCGATCCCAGGACCGCGAAGGCAGATGCTTAATGACTAAGCCACCCGGGAGCCCATATATGAACAATTTTTAAAGCACCATATTATAGTTCTTTGCAAACTGCTGGTCAAAATGTACACGTTCCAATACCAATTTAGTGCTTTGTAACAAGAGCTTTTTCTGAACGGCATAGTACAGAAAAATATAAATGCACTCACTACATTTAGTAAAAATAAGTATTAATGTCATTCTTTTTTTTTTTATTTTTTATTTAAGTAATGTCTACACCCAATGTGGGACTTGACCTCATAACCCGAGATCGAGTTGGATGCTCTTCAGGATAAGCCAGCCAGGCAATCCTACAGTATACATCTTTTATCTAATGTGTTTGTACGTGTCCGTGCACTGAATCAGGATGTAAAAATCTACTTATTTCTTCATATAGTTGTTTAAAAAGGCAGGAAAAATATTGCCATTAAAAAAATAAAAAGTCAAAAGATAGTCTAGGAAACATACTACATGTATGTACTTAACTATTCTTTTAAGATTTTTTTAATTTATTTGACAGAGAGAGAGATCACAACTAGGCAGAGAGGCAGGTAGAGAGAGGGGGAAGCAGGCTCCCCGCTGAGCGGAGAGCACGCCCCCAAGATCATGACCCGGGCTGAAGGGAGAGGCTTTAACCCACTGAGCCACCCAGGCGCCCCATAGTTAACTATTTTTTTTTTTAAAGATTTTATTCATTTGACAGAGAAAGAGAGATCACAAGCAGGCAGAGAGAGAGGAGGAAGCAGGCTCCCCACTGAGCAGAGAGCCCGATGTGGGGCTCGATCCCAGGACCCTGAGATCATGACCTGAGCCGAAGGTAGAGGCTTTAACCCACTGAGCCACCCAGGCGCCCCACATAGTTAACTATTCTTAATGTAAAAGAGCTTCCACAATCAATAAGAAAAGGTAAATGACTCAAGAGAAGAGTGAGAAAAACACAGGAATATATCCTTTGCTTAAGTGGATATCCACAGGATCAAAAACTGTTTGACTTTCATAGAAGACAAGCAAATGAAAATAAATGCGACTTTTTAACCCATCCAAATGCCAAAACTAAAAATGCAGACATGTAGGTAAACAAATTATAATGCAATATAACATTTATACTAGAGAAAGTATGAAATACTCATATTCATATTGTGAAATAATGTGCAGACATTACTTATAATTATCAATCTAGTGATTGCGTGGCAAGAGATCCTAAATAAGCTGCTGAAAGCTGGTAGGTATAACGCTTAATACAAGTTACCACTGGGAAACAGAAACGAGGAAGAGAAGTCTTGTTTGTTTTACTTGATGCTTTTATCTTTTTTTTTTTTTTAAAGATTTTATTTATTCATTTAACAGAGAGAGAACACAAGCGGGTAGAGAGGCAGGCAGAGGCAGAGAGACGAGCAGGCTCCCTGCGGAGCAAGGAGCCCGATGTGGGACTCGATCCCAAGACATCCCAAGACGCTGGGATCATGACCTGAGCCAAAGGCAGCTGCTCAACCAAATGAGCCACCCAGGCGTCCCACTTGATGCTTTTAATTTTACAAATACGCATGTCTAAGATACCGGGATTTCAACATACACATTCCTCTAAAGAGAAGATCCTGAGTACCTTTTAAGATTTATGTGCCATAAACAGGACATTCTCATTAACTAATGAGCTTAATTAAAAACTAACCTTTATCATTCAGTTATATCTCATACAACTTTTTTTTTAGAGAGGGAGGGACACAAGGAGGAGGCAGAGGAAACCTTCAGCAGGCTCCACATTCGGCACAAAATATGATGGGGGGCTCTATTTCACCACCCTGAGATCATGATCTGAGCTGAAACAACAGCCAGACTCTTAACTGCCTGAGCCACTCAGGTACGCCTTATCTCATGACTGCTTCAAAACACGCGGTTTGAAAACATGGGGTCTACAGGTACATGAGAACATGCTCTACTACACAATGCCAACTACTAAACCTAACTTTAAAAAAAAAAAACGATTTGATAGATGACACTTCAGCAGGGGCTAGTAAGACTTTCTCTGTTCTCAGAAATCAACCAGAACTCTTACAAACAGATACTATTAAATGTAATTGTTCTGTATGTGTATATGTGCACTGAGAAAACAGTTACTCTTAGTTTCACTTGCTCTTCTAGTGAAACTGAGTGGCCAGAACAAACATTTCCTGTAACCAGGGAAAAACAAAAAATTCAAGTTCATGTCGTCCAAAGTGAATCAGCAGAACAGATGAATTAGATGGTATATGTAGTATATCTCAATAAAGCTGTTAAAAAAAAGGGGTCAGCATGGATGAGTGAAAGAGAAACTTGAAAAATAGATAACACTGCCCTATGTTTAAAAGGGACATCTCAATAATGTATAAACATGTTTATTTTTAAAACAGAAGTGTGGAAAAGAAAATAAACCAACCTAATTTCTATTACTGGTTAATTTTTTTTTAAAGATTGTATTTATTTATTTGAGGGGGGGAGAGCACAAGCAAGGGGATCAGCAGGCAGAGGAAGAGGGGGAAGCAGGGAGCCCAATGGGGGCTCGTTCCCAGGACCCTTGGATCATGACCCGAGCCAAAGGCAGATGCTTAACCAACTGAGCCACCCAGGTGCCCCTACTACTGGTTACTCTTGAACACTATGAAGGGGAAAGAGCAATTCTTCGGAGAAGCCTGGTCCAGGAGATACCGTGTAGACTGAACTTTTAGTGTCCTCCTTTTTTAAGAGGTCATGTAGATTGTGATGGGGATTCAATAAGACCTTATGACCAAAGCTGTTAACACAGTAAGAATGAGGTATCACATGTGAGAGAACACCAACAATTTCATTTTAAAAGTTACAAGCCAGAGAATGTTAGCTATATTACAACATACACTACTTACTGCAATAACTCATTTGATCTTCACTTCAACCCCAAGGTGGACAATATAAAAAGGTGCTCAATTTTAAGAAAAATGCAAATGGTAAAGGCACAGATAACATTTTTCACTTATCAGAAGAGCAAACAACAAAATGTTTGAACACATAGGCCCTTGGAGAAGTTGTGGGGACATATATTCTCATATAATGCTGGTGGAGTGCAAAACCGTATCATCCCTATGGAGAGCAATCTGGCAATAACTATCAGAATTACAAATTCAACCTTACCTTTGCAACAGCACTTTTCACTTCTGAGAATTCATCCTAAAAGTTGCACTTGCACTTAATAATACATTTTGACAGCTCTGTGTATTTAACAAGTAACTGATAATACCCAAATGTCCACCTATACCACACTAATTCAACCGTGGTATATCGACATAATACCTTGCAGCTATAAAAAAGAATGAAAAGAAACTCCACTCCTAATAGGCAGATGTCCAGGATGTATTACGTAAAAAAAAAAGAAGAAAAGGAATCCAGAACCTGTATACACCAACGTACAGGGAATTAATATATACATGTTCCTATTTGCATAAAGAAACTAATAGGAGTGGTGAGTAGGAAAAAGTCCAGAACCATACAGGATCTGGGGAACTGTTAAACCCTGACCTAATTAAATACTGTTTTGATTTTTAAAATACACTTCCTTTAAATTTCAATCAAAATTGAAGCGGTCTATGGGAAGATTGCTAGAATATAGTAAGTGAAAAAAGTTATAAGTTTGTGTAGTATCAAGTCACAAACAAATTAGAGCATAAAGAAAGGGTGTGGAGTACATACACATTTGTTGATATTCAGGAAGGTTATGCACAATTGTCAACATTTCTCATATAGAAACTTCACTGGAAAATGTTTAACAATCAGATTGGGACCCAAGAGGGGAGGAAACCCTGCTTGGCCCTGTAGGCCAATTTTTGTGGTATAAATACCTCCACCACAGTGGACTGTAAATTATCAGGAAGACACCTGCACCAGAGTTAGGAAGAAATGCACATAATTACTGACCTCGAAGAAGCGGACTCCATCCTAAACTGAAGGTACAATCCCAAGGTACTTCGGGAAACAGGCTCCACTAACTACATTATGTTTATTTTTTAATGAAGAGTTCCTTGACATTTAATCTGCTTAGGTGTAGTGCATCCCCAAATATCCATTTTGAATCTCAAAATATTTGTTTACAACTACCTCTCTAAAGAGATGCCAACTGTCTAAAGGAAGTGTTTCACAAAAAATTGGCTGTTTTACTCTCTGAAGTGCCATATATACTCTGGGGACCCAAGCCCATACCCAGTGGTGTCTCTTCTCTTCCTCCTCTACCTCCCCCAAAGTGCCCAAAGGTACCATATAAAGGACAGTAATTGAGATTCTCCCAGGTCTCTGCATTGCGGTCTATGCTAGTCACTATGCTAGCTAGTCGCAGGACTATATGTTGCTCTGGGCCCCTCTTACCCCTTCTGAACCGACAGGAATGTTGATCACCTTAGATCAGATATGGGTTCAATAGCTGCCAAGCACCCTGTTTTCTCATTTCCCCACATTCCTTTCATAGTGCTACGCACACCCACTCTTGAATGAATGAGCTCAAATGGCACTGAGCAGAGTGGTATTTTATTCTGAAATGACCATGCCCTTTGGACAGAATCTGACTGTTGCCTCTCCCAACACTCACATTCCATACATGCTGTATTTCCTGTATCAAGAAACAGCTGCTTGGATCATATGGAAAAGTCTTTCAAGGTGTGTACAGAGGCATGGTCCACAAGACGATGACCTTTACCGCGGGCAGATCAGTGTTTCTCAACCTGAACTGAGGGTTATTTTTTTGCTTTTCCTTCTTTTTTGACCCCTCCACCCAGTAGTCTTTTAATTTTTTAAAAAAGATTTTATGTATTTATTTAACAGAGATCACAAGTAGGCAGAGGCAGGCAAAGAGAGGGGGGGAAGCAGGCTCCCTGTTGAGCAGACAGCTCAATGTGGGGCTCAATCCCAGGACCCTGAGATCATGACCCAAGCTGAAGGCAGAGGCTTTATAACCCAATGTGCCACCCAGGCGCCGCCCCCCATAGTCTTTTAAAATGTTTTTTCCCTCATAGCCCTCCCCAGAAAACTTTTAATTCCACAGATATAGGATGTATCTGTTTATGTAATGTGGTCCCATCATAATATCTAAGATTTTTTTTTTTATCCTCACCCAGGAACCAAGAAACGATCTTCATCCCCTTTGAGGAATTCAAAAAACTAACATTGTAGATGGGGTGCCTTGGTGGCTCAGTCGTTAAGGGTGTGCGACTTCTTGATTTCGGCTCACAAAATGATTTCAGGGTCGTGAGGTGGACAGAACCCCCATGAGAGCCCCACATTGTGCTCTGCGTTAACAATGGAATCTGCTTCTCTCTCTCTCCCCCTGCCCCTCCCCCCCTCAAATAAATAAGCCAAAAAAAAAGAGAAGGAAGGAAGAAGGAAGGGAGGAAGGGAGGAAGGAAGGAAGGAAGGAAGGAAGGAAGGAAGGAAGGAAGGAAGGAAAACTAACATATAGAAGAAGACAAGGAGCAACCCACAAAGTATTTTTACCTGATTAGAAGTGACACCCCCAGGACCTATGTTCTCAACCTGAATAATTAAGTGTTTGGACAAAAACTTCAGGAGAACCACTAGTGGCTCCATTATGGTGGACTTGATTATGATGCAATCATGCCGGAGGCGGTATTTGACCTCCCACATTCCCACAGAAGCATGGAGGTCAGCCCCCACTCTGCACAACTGCTTTCGAACAAACCCAAATTGAAATCAAAAGAAAGACAAACCAGCCATTCACCAAAGCTAAAATAAACGTGGAACACACACCCAAATCCTTCTTCAAAAGGGATTGAAGGGGACCGGCAAAACAGTTACCTTATTTCCCTACAGCAGAACAATGGTCTAGCGCTTTTCCTTTTCTAGAGGCATAAAAAGAGGACACCTACCCCACCCCATTTTGTAGCCCTATTATTTGAGCTTTGCCTCTGTCCTGTTTTCTCCAGTTTGCCTATAGGCACCCTGTAAGATGTTCAAAGTTCATAAAAAGGCAGGAGGGTGGGGTTTAAGGGACCAAGTCTGCACTTATCCCCACTTGTCCTACCTTGGTGCCATAAAGCCTTATGGCTCTTCCACGCCTGGGCTTAACAGAAGCCATCCCAGAGTCTCTGAAAGTTCCTGTTCCACTTCGAGCCACCACTTCCAGACTTCTTTTCTACTCTAATTTTTTTACTCTGGTCCCCAACTAAAACTCCACCCTCATTTGGCCACAGGGTCTCAGAATCCAAAGTAAATCCTTTACCTCGGGGGTGGGGCAGGGAGGGGAAGCATATTATGAGGGGGAGGGACAACTTCTATTTAATCCAAACACATGTAAATGGTAGATTGAGTCTGAATGTATACAAAACTGACCTAAGAACAAACCTTTCTAGTCCCAGGTGTCCTTGTTCCTGCCATCTTCCTCTGGAGCTTTGAGCCAGTATAATTTCTTAAGAGTCAGAAAGACAAACCTTTTCAGATCCCAAATTTGCCTCAAGCTATCATCCTATCAAATTCCCTCCTCATTCAATATCTTAAATGGCTACACCAAGGTTCTGCACGAGCCTCAATTACCAAATTGCGTCATTCCTTAACCTGCTCTTTTGTAGATCTCTGAGGAAAGTCTCGACTGAAACTCTAAAATCTGGGCGTTCCTGGGAGCTCCAGGCTTCCTGGCCTCTGTCCCCAGGCTGTAGGTGTGTCCCGCTGAGCCTACAATTTAGGATTCCAACTCCAAACTCAACAACTGTTCCTTCTTCACCCTTTTCTTGAACAGTCTTCCCCATGCTTAACGTTAATAACCAACTCTTGTGCAGCATAGTCTATTCTTTATTCTTTTTATGTACCTTGTTTCATACATTTTTCAGAATGCGGGCTTTACTGGAATCTGACAAATTTTGGCTACTTTCCCTGGTCCATCACTTACCAACCATGTGGCCAAGAGCGAGCCATTGCTCTATGAAACCTCTTTGAGCCTCAGTTTCCCTAAGATAAATCAGGATGCGTAATAGCACTCACTGAACCAGTTTACTGTAAAGATTAAATGAAATAATGCCTTCACACATATTGTTGAACCTTACTATGTGTGGAAATGAACTGACACTTTAGAGGAAAACCACCTATTAGGTCGTTCTTTTTTGTCACATGTCCTTCAACATAAAGCAAAAACCTTCTAACTCCAGTCTCAAATCCACAACTAAGAAAAAAAAATTATTAGTAGCTGTTATTCATATATTGAGCATTGACTACTGGCCAGGCATCATCATTGTCATTTTACAGGAATTATCTCCTTTGCTTTTCCTTAGTATTAGTATCTCCAGTCCTCTGATAAGATTTAGAAAGGCTAAGTAACTAGGCAAAGTCAAATCAATATTCTCAGAGCCAGAATCAAACCAGATGTCTCTCCCAAGGGACTACTCTTTAGGTAATAATTAACATTTATGATATATTCCATTAGTCCCTAATATTTAGTACTGTTTATTGACCTAAGATTACCATCAATGCTTAAAACTTAAGAGAATAACTTGGGGCGCCTGGATGACTCAGTGGGTTAAAGCCTCTGCCTTCGGCTCAGGTCATGATGTCAGGTTCCTGGGATTGAGCCCCACATCGGGGCTCTCTGCTCAGCGGGGATTCTGCTCCCCCCGCCCCGCCCTCTCTGCCTACTTGTGATCTGTCTCTCTCTGTCAAATAAATAAATAAAATATTTAAAAAAAAAACCACTTAAGAGAATTACTCAATTCCTACGGTTGTTTCTTTTCCTAGATTAAATTCTTAGTGTAAATTGTTTTTCTGAATCCACTGGCCTACTTTCATTTACCCATTTTTGAGTTGTAACAGTATAGCATTGCTATTCAAAATACTCTCACCTTTTGTGCAAATTCTGTGTATGCACACTGGGTTCACACCAAGTTATGAAGGAGAGTTGGGTGAAATTAAAATTCAATTTACAATCCAACTCTTCAGGATATGAT
Organism: Nasua narica; assembly: GCA_028533885.1. Lineage (NCBI taxonomy): Eukaryota > Metazoa > Chordata > Mammalia > Carnivora > Procyonidae > Nasua > Nasua narica. The sequence continues at coordinate 24,055,024 of CM052812.1, read as the reverse complement.
CAGAGCTCATTGTCTATTTTCTCTCCAAATATTTTCTAGACTATAACCCTCCTTACTTCCGGATAAATCTGATTTGCTTTACCTTTTTCCTAACATTTTACTCAAAATTTTCAGGTTCATATCATTAGAAGTTTCAATGAAAAATTAGTTTGTTTTATTTTTTATTTAACAGAGAGAGAGATCACAAGTAGGCAGAGAGGCAGGCAGAGAGAGAAGGGGAAGCAGGTTCCCCGCTGAGCAGAGAGCCCGATGTGGGGGCTTGATCTCAGGACCCTGAGATCATGACCTGAGCCGAAGGCAGAGGCTTTAACCCACTGAGCCACCCAGGTGCCCCGAAAAATTATTGATTTTTAAAAAAAAATTTTTAAGTAGGCTCCATGCCACTCACCCACTCAGTCAGCCATGTGCCCCGAAAACTTAGGCGTATTAAATAATACCCCAACACAAAGTACCACATTAATTTTTTAAAACAATGAAAACTACACAAAATAGGGACGCGTGGGTGGCTCAGTAGGTTGAGTGTCTGCCTTCTGCTCAGGTCATGATCCTGGGGATCAAGTCCCACATCTGGTTCCTTGCTCAGCAGGGAATCTGCTTCAGCTGTTGCCTGCTGTTCTCTCTGCTTGTGCTCGCTCTTGCACTCTCTCGCTTTCTCTCTCTCTCTCTCGGACAAATAAATAAGTGAATAAAATCTTTAAAAAAACATAAACACCAACGAAAATTGCCGATGATCTAATTCAATCAGACTACAATCAATCATACTAGTTTGACAAACGTAATTTATACTCATACTCCTACTGTCAAGGTTCACGATAGAAGGCAGGCTCCAAGTATCTTTTTTTTTTTCTTAAGGGCACTTAAATTCAAGATTTCAGGAGACTGGTCTTATGACAAATCCTGTTTTCCACTAGGATTTAGCCTCTATCAAGTCATTTTGCCTGGAATGCTCCCTCATGATCAAAGATAAATTCAAGGGCCTTGCCTCACCAACTCTATCCAGAAGGCCATCAGATAACTAGTTAATTCATGATCCTACAAGGCACCAAGAAAGATTCCAACTTTCAGTTCTTTCCAATATTGCTCATGTGGCCTTGGGTCTCCTTCCTCAATGTTTTCCTTTAAAGAAAAAAAGAAGTGTCTATTTCTGTTTAGGTTTTCTAAGAACATAAGCTCCAAGAATACTGAGTATTTATTTAGCACTTAGCTGGTGATGCTATGCACAGAGGTATTTACACATTCCTAACAGAAAAATCAGAGAGCATTCTGGAGCCAAAGTATCAAGATCTGTAAATCTTTCTTCTAGCTGCCTCCCCACAGGCTATAACAAACTCAAGGCTTTTCTATCTAAAGAAAAACAAAACCCTTGAGAAATATTTAGCTCTCTCCCTATCTTGCTGAACCATTTTACCCAAAAAAAAAAAAAAAAAAAGGCGGGGGGGGGGGGCCTTCAAATAATTGTCAGCAATCACTATCACCCACTCTTGAGCCCACTATAATTAGGATTCTGCAGCCACCACCTCATTGAAACTGCCCAGACTTACCAATGTAGTCCTAATTGTCAAATTCAATGGACTGCCAGAATATCTTTTAAATACCATTTCTCATCACATCTTTAAGGCCCTCCCTTCAATTCTCCACACTTCATTTCAATCTCCTTTGCGGGCTTTTCTGCCCACTTAAAAATTACGGTGTTTGGGGCGCCTGGGTGGCTCAGTGGATTAAAGCCTCTGCCTTCAGCTCAGGTCATGATCTCGGGGTCCTGGGATCGAGCCCCGCATGGGGCTCTCTGCTCAGCGGGGAGCCTGCTTCACCCCTCTCTCTCTGCCTGCCTCTCTGCCTACTTGTGATCTCTCTCTCTCTGTAATAAATAAATAAAATATTTTTTTAAAAAATTACGGTGTTTCCCTTTGCTTTCTCTCCAGGCTCCCGATAAATCTAGATATAGGCCTCTGGTCTATGCTATTTGCTCATGACTCCCACAGCAAGACAAGATCTTTCCTCTAAACTTCAAACTTCGTCATCCACCAACTGGCCATCTTCATCAGGCAATTAAAACTCAAACACATCTAAAAGTTGAGTTACCTATACCCCAACCCTGCTTTAAGCCCCAAACTCGCTTAATATAATAACTCATGAGTTTCCTTGGAAGCCTCCTCCATTCAACACCCAAATTCGGCCACTGAATTCCACGGGCTTACTTAAAAACTCTTCCTGTCATCCTGAGTTCTTCATTTCTACCACTTTTGAGTCAGTGCGGTCATTCTACAAATATTTATCCATAACGTGTTGCAGGCATGATTAATAGGAGAGGTAACATGAGAGTACTCAGCCTTAAGGATATTAGGTTCTTTTTTTTTTTTTAAGATTTTATTTATTTGGGGGCACCTGGGTGGCTCAGTGGGTTAAAGCCTCTGCCTTCGGCTCAGGTCATGATCTCAGGGCCCTGGGAATAAACCCCATATCAGACTCTCTGCTCAGCAGGGAGCCTGCTTCCCCCTCTCTCTGCCTTCCTCTGCCTACTTGTGATCTCTCTCTCTGTTAAATAAATAAAATCTTAAAAAAAAAAACGATTTTATTTATTTATTTGAGTGAAGGAGAGAGAATTGGGGTGGGGGGAAAGCAGAGGGGCAGTGGGAGAAGCAGACTCCCGACTGAGCTAACTCAAGGAACCCCCCGAGATCATGACCTGAGCCAAAGGCAGACGCTTAACCTACTGAGCCACCCAAATGACCCGGGATATTATATTCTAGTGAATGTTAGGTAACAAGCACTTTCAGAACCTAACCTTTCATCTACTCCCCTTAGTGCATTAACCTCGGAATTGGGATTGGTTTTCAAGGTAGGACTCCCAAACCTTCATATACTGTAATCCTAAGGAAGCACTGTCCAATGGAAATACAATCTGGGCTACAGAAATAATTTTAAAGGTTTTAGGAGGTTTATTTCTTAAAAGTAAAAAGAAACAGGTGAAACAAATTTTAATATTTCTACTTCAGCTACCATATAAAAATATAATTTCAACTTGTAATATAAATATTAACGAAGGGATGCCTGGGTGGCTTGGTTGGTCAAGCATCTGCCTTTGGCTCGTATCATGATTCCAGGATTCTGGAATCGAGTTCCGAATCGGACTCCCTGCTCAGCAGGGAGTCTGCTTCTCCTGCCTCTGCGGTGGGCTCTCTCTGTCAACTAAATAAATAAAATCTTAAAAAAAAAAAATTAATGAAGATATTTTACTTTTTGTATATTAAGTCCAAGAAATTCAGTGTATATTTTATACATATTGCAAATTAATTCAATGCTAAACTTTCAATGGTTAAAGTAAAATGTAGTGTACATTTTAAAATGTACTACTAAACTACTAAAATGTAGTGTACATTTTAGTTGTACATTAAAATGTACAACTAAAACAAAGCTGTATTGAATAAAAAATATTTCACTTTAATTCAGTTTTAAATGTTAAATCAATTAAAATTAAATAAAATCACAAAGTCAGTTTCTCCGTTGTACCACCCAAATTTCAACGATCAGATATGCAGTTATTTACAGAGATCATTTTAAATGCAAATCGCATTGCTTTAGGCTGCATTCCACAAGCACCGGGCTAAACAGCAACATCACTCTGGGGGTTTTTAGAAAAAGAAATTCTAAACTAGCCCCCAGCAAGGTTCCCTTAGTCTGAAAGTAGAAACGCCTATAAAGACTCAAAGAGCAGCAGGATATGGGAACCTGGGAACCACTAACCACCAGAGCAAAACTCACATTTTTCAGTATTGCAAGCAAAGCCTCCAAAATCCCAGCCTTGGCCAAATTTTACAGAACGTATCTTGCAACAGCCGAACATCCTCACATCAACCCCACCCCCAGTCCCGCTTCCCCTAAGGCTATTTAAAGCCACCCAGTCCTTTCTTGAGTAGCAGCTTTAAGGTAGAATGAACTTTCCTCATTCAACCCTCCCCCATCAATTTCGCCCCCCAAAACGCCGAAAACTAGAAGAAATATCTGTAGAAATCAACTATTTTTAACAATCCCTCAGCCGGTAAACTCAAGTATTTCTTATCCCCCAGCTCTGCTCAGATAAAATTGAACAGTCCTTCCTTTACTATCTAGGCACAGATACTTATATCAATTGATTGTACCTACTAATGTGTTTGCACTGCGGTCTCTTCATCCTGGACTTTAGTCCCCAGGAGAGATCTTGGTGATTGTCCTCTAGGCTCACAAACGTGTTTTATTTGGGGAACAAATGGGAAAATGCAGGTTTGTATGGTGGAACTTCACCTTAAAAATGACAACCTGCAATTTTCCAGTGGTTCACACACATACAAAGAGTCAAATAACTGAATTGCATTAACGGACATAGTGGTGTGCTCTGCATTATTCTCTCAACTTGTTTTCTGCTTCAAATGCTTATTTAAAAAGCCGGATGACTATCATAAAAATAAACAAGCGAGTACACAAATGAATTTAGAAGAAAAAGCACAGGATGGTTTAATCTGGAGAGATTTTCCAATTCAGCTTTACTGATTTATAAGTATTATTTTAGAATAAAGAAATAGTCCTTCCTTCCTAAATGTTGATTTTATTTTTTTAAGATTTTGTTTTTTAAAGATCTTACTTATTAGAGAGAGAGTGAGAGAGAGAGAGAGCAAGCACGAGCAAGGTGAAGTGGCAGAGGGTGAGGAAGAAACAGACTCCCAGGACACTGGGATCATGAGACCTGAGCCCAAGGCAGCCACTTAACCAACTGAGTCACCCAGGCACCCTAAATGTCGACTTTAAAAATACTTGTTTTCAGAAGGTGGCTCTTCCGCAACCAGACACTTCACGTGGCAGGATTGGTTAGGAAAAAGGAAAAGTTAGTTTAGATAAACTTGTTCTAGTCTTTCCTTGCCTCCTGCAAAACGGTCTCCAGCACCTACCATCACTAAACTACTCCTTTCTCATCCACCACCACTCAGTCTTTTTATAACACCTTTGTCCTTCACCAGAGCTCTGGTCTTATTCTATCTAATTCACCTTTTAATGCATGACTCAGTCTTGGCAAGTCAAGAAGAGAAACCCAGAAAAGCACTTACAAAGTCATGAAGCTAAGTAAGAGGTATACCCACCAATACAAATTCCCATCATGAATACACTCCTTTTTTCCTCCTTTTATTTCCATAAAATAAGTATAATGATGGAAATTTTGCCTTAACATTCTCCTTCTATGAGAAGTAACAATTTGGGGGGCCTGGGTGGCTCAGTTGGTTAAGCAGCTGCCTTTGGCTGGGGTCATGACCCCAGAGTCCTGGGATCGAGTCCCACATCGGGCTCCCAGCTCCACGGGGAGTCTGCTTCTCCCTCTGACCTTCTCCCCTCTCATGCTCACTCTCACTGTCTCTATCTCAAATAAATAAATAAATAAAATATTAAAAAAAAAAGAAGTAACAATTTTAAAATAGTTCTAGATTTAAATACTTCCGTAACAAGAAAAATAATTTAACAAAACATATATAGAAATATTTATAGGAGACTTGTTTGAGCTGCGCTGTAATAGCAAATTTCTTTTTTTTTAACTTTATTTATTTATTTAACGGGGCAGGGGGTGGGGGAGACTGTGTGAACACAAGCAGGGGGAGCAGCAGGCAGAGGGAGAAGTAGGCTCCCCATGGAGCAAGAAGCCCGACGTGGGGCTCAATCCCAGGACCTGGGATCATGACCTGAGCCGAAAGCAGAGCCCAACCAACGGAGCCACCCAGGTGCCCCACAGCAAATATTTCAAAAACAATACAAGACTAGGTGAATAAAGCATGGTGTGATATGTCTGTATGATGGAATTCTATGAAATACCATGAAATACATTTACTGAAATGGTCAAAGATCAATAACTTAAGACTAAAAACAAAAAACAGCTGAAGAGACAGACAACAAAGTAGTCCTGAGGTTACTGCTGTGAAATAAAAGAGATGGCAAGGAATGGAGAAAAGAAAATGGGAACTGTAATTTTTAGCACTTTGGTATTTTAACTTTTTAAAAATAGTATCTGTTTCTTTTATAATAAAGTTTTTTTTTTTTTTTTTTTTAATTATAAAGACACGGGCACCTGGGTGATTCAATCAGTTGAGTATCCGATCTTCATTTCTGCTTCTGTCACGATCGGGGTCCTGGATTAGAGCCCCATGTCAGGGTCTGTCCCTCTCCTCTGCCCCTTCCTGCCACTCTCTCTCTCTCTCTCAAATAAATAAAATAAATGAATAAATTATAAATAGAAAACTGAAATAAAATCCAGAAAACTACAAATGCCAAGTTCCAGTATTACTTTTTTACGAAAAGATATTTCACTTCATTAATAATAAATAAAATGAAGGCCCTAAATAGATATTTTTTCCCAATGACTAAAATGCAAATAACAGGCACTGAAAAAGCTGTTGATCTTTTTTTTTTAAAGTAGGCTCCATGATGAAAGTGTGGGGCTTAAACTCAGGACCCTGAGGACCCTGAGATCAAGAGTTTGATGCTCTAACAACTGAGCCAGCCAGGTGTCCCGGTGCTAATCATTATCAATCACATAAATACAAATCAAACCAAAAGGAGAGATCACCCCCAGGAGGTAGTAGCATGATTCACAACAGCCAAGATAAGGCAACAACCTAGTCTGAGATATGAATGGGTAAAGTAAATGTGTATATATGTATATACGGGTGTGTACATACACACACACACACACACACACAGAGGGATATGTATTCAGCCTTACAAAAGAAAGAAATCATTTCATTTGAAACAACATGGAAGAACACGGATGATCCTTATGAGTATTACACTAAGTGAAATACGTCAGACAGGAAACAACAAATACTGCATGGGAACATTTATATTTAGAATCTAAAATCTTAACAAGGCAAACTCACAGAAACAGTACAAAAGTGACTGCCAGGGACTGAGGGGGTGGAGGAAATAGGGAAAGGTTGGTAAAAAGGGTACAAACTTTCAGTTATAAGGTGAAAAAGATCTGAGGATCCAATGTGCACCGTTGTGACTATAGTTGATAACGCTGAATTGTATAATTAAATTTGCTAAAGGAGTAGAATTCAAGTGTTCTCACTAAAAAAAAAAAAAAAAGGAAAATCAGTGAGGTAATGAATATGTTATTATGCTGGAGGGAATCCTACCAAAGTGTATGTGTATCAAATCACCACACTACACACTTTAAATATCATACAAATTTGTCGATTATACCTCAATAAAGGTGAAAAACAAACCCTCAGTAATAATTTATAAATGAAAATAATGTAATCAATCTAAAAATGTCCCAGTTGCCGGGCGCCTGGGTGGCTCAGTGGGTTAAAGCCTCTACCTTCGGCTCAGGTCATGATCTCAGGGTCCTGGGATCGAGCACAGCATCGGGCTCTCCGCTCAGCGGGGAGCCTGCTTCCCTATCTCTCTCTCTCTGCCTGCCTCTCTGCCTACTCTCTCTCTCTCTGTGATCTCTCTCTCTGTCAAATAAATAAATAAAATCTTTAAAAAAAAATCAAAAATGTCTGATTGCCAAGAATAATTGATAATAACTCGATGTGATAAACTTGCTGGTCTTGGTTCAATTCTTAACTTTATAGATGGCAGCAATTATCAAAAATTTAAATTTAAAATAGAAGCATATTCTATTTTTGTTTACAGTTCTCTGGAATATTTTTGTCTATCCTCTGAGTTTCTTTTATTTATTTATTTATTCATTCATTCATTCATTCATTCATTCATTCATTTATTTATTAGAGAGAGAGAGATCACAAATAGGCAGAGAGGCAGGCAAAGAGAGGGGGAAGCAGGCTCCCCGCGGAACAGAAAGCCCGACGCGCGGCTCGATCCCAGGACCCTGAGACCATGACCCGAGCCGAAGGCAGAGGCTCCAACCCAGTGACCCATCCAGGCGCCCCTATCCTCTGAGTTTCAACTCTCTTTCCTTTAGGCATGTCCCTTGTGGACAGTAAATAATTTATTTTAAAACAATTTAATAACAAATAAACTTTGTTTTATTTACATAATCTGAAGCATTTCTTCTTCTTTTCAAAAGATTTTATTTATTTATTTAACAGAGAGAGACACGGCCAGAGAGGGAACACAAGCAGGGCGGGTGTGAAAGGGAGAAGCAGGCTCCCGTCGCGAACAGGGAACTGGATGCGGGGCTTGATCCCCAGACCCTTGGGTCATGACCTGAGCCAAAGGCAGATGCTTAAGGACTTAGCCACCCAGGCGCCCCAAAATCTGAGGCACTTTTTTTAGATGGTGACTACATTTTACAATCACAATGTAGTAACAGATGTCTGGTGCTGGTAGGTTTTTTGCCACATGGGTTATTTTTCTATTTTATTCTCTTTTCCTCTATTAACTTAAAAGACATAGTAGACTCAGGGCACCTGGTTGGCTCAGTCATTAAGCATCTGCCTTCAGCCCAGGTCATGATCCCAGGGTCTTGGAATCCAGCCCAGCAACGGGCTCCCTGCTCAGTGGAGAGTCAGCCTCTCCATCTCCTCCCTGTGCTTGTGTTCTCTCACTTCTCTCTCTCTCAGATAAATAAATAAAATCTTTAAAAATAAATAAATAAAGGACATAGACTCTATTTTAAATTTACTGATTCTCTTCATGTCTTTCAATATTATTCTTAAATCCACATTTCTCTATTTATTAAAATCATAATGGAGATCTATGTAAACTGACCCAAAAAGGAGAAGAGAATAAATTAATATAAAAAGAACCACGCTAGGGGCACCTGGGTGGCTCGGTGGGTTAAAGCCTCTGCCTTCGGCTCAGGTCATGATCTCAGAGTCCTGGGATTGAGCCTGGCATCGGCTTCGGCTTCGGGTTCGGGTTCTCTGCTCAGCGGGGAGCCTGCTTCCCCCTCTCTCTCTGCCTGCCTCTATGCCTGGCTTGTAATTTCTCTCTCTGTGTCAAATAAATAAATAAAATCTTAAAAAAAAAAAAGAAACACAGGAATAAAAACATACATCAGAAAGGGACACAATTCCGAATTCTAGTTTCCAAAAGACTGGTGTCACAAAACAGAAAATTGCCACACTTGACTATCATACAACTGAGGATGATTGCAAAGTCTGACAGAGCTGAGTGTAGGGCTTTTAATAAAAATCAACAAAAATAACACCAGAAAAAAGTCTCCTAGTCTGTGAACACTGAGGGCTTTCTGTTACCGCTGAATTTTTCTCACCTCTCTTTATGAATTCCAAAGTTACAATCTGACCCTAAAAAACCTCTCTTCTGTACCTTGCCGGAAAGCTGCCGGGAAAACTTTTGTGGACTGTTCTTACAGCCATTTTGATGCTTTAGTAACAAATGAGATGACAGCCAGGGAAACTAACAGGACTTTGGAGAACAGGAGGCTCCAGGCATGAAGAAGCCTCGGCAGATGTTGTTACACATTTGGACATTAATAATGAGTTAATTCCAACCAGGACTGTTGGTATTATACTTGCAAAACTGATTCAAACAAATGAGCTTGGGAAAGAGCAATCAGTGGTACTAAAAGCTGGATTAAATATGGTAAACAAAGGAACCTTGCCAGGGGTGAGCAGTACTTCACTAGTAGAGATTGAAATAACATCTAAGACCTGTTAACTCTAACAATTAATTGAAAAACACAGAAAAGAGTAAAGTTTGGGTCACTAATAAATTTATGACTAATGCTACTAGTGACTACAAGGGAAGAAAATTTCAATGACATTCTAAATGAACACAAAAATTTGGTAATCCTTTTACAATATATATATGTCTATCAAATAAGCATGTTGTACACGGTGTTATACGTCAAGTATATCTCAATAAAAGCAGGGAAAAATAAAGTTGAAAAATTTTTAATGAATTTCAATATTTTTTGTAGACTAAAATAAATAGAAGAACAAAAAGTAAGAAAATAAGTTTGTTAAAACTATTTTATTATTTCATGGAAATATTTCAGAAGCCACGGAAACAAAGACAAGTATAGAAGTCATTTGAAAAAACGAAAATGGCTGGGGGTACAAATCAAGGCTAAAATTCTACGGAAGAAGAGTTGAAACGATTTGAAGTACAACAGACAACAAATCATAAAACAATACGACACAAGCAAATAAATGCAATTATCTTTACACATCCAAGAAAAAGTCACCTGGAGTTAAACTTACACATCATTACGTTTAGTTCTAAGAAGTAAGATCCCACCCACATGAAAGTGATGGAAACTGTCAGTTCTGGCATTTTTAGAGCATATACACTGACGTTCCAGACACCTTAGCCTTTGCCGGGGGTACTGTCTGGGTTTTACAAATTACACAACAGATATACCAGAGGCTAAACGCGCTCTGATATAAAACCCTTACGACACAAGCTTAGTACTTAAGTAAGTTATGAAGTGACCATCTGTGTTTTCTGCTTAAGCAGATGAGAGGATCTCAAGGTTAGAACAGACCTTCAAGGACGTGGAATCCACCTCCTTATGCTGGGCTCAGTCTCTGCATTACCTTTATTCAATGATTCATCAACTTTTGCTTAAGTACCCGGAATAAGAAGAAACTACCTCTAAACAGTTAAATATGCTTTTTCTTCCTATCCCACACTTATTGACCTTATTTTTATGCCTGGGACCTGACATGGCATGTCTTCCTTTTTTTTTTTTTTTTTTTAAAGATTTTATTTATTTATTTGACAGAGAGAAAGAGATCACAAGTAGGCAGGGAGGGAGGGAACCAAGCTCTCCATCGAGCAGAGAGCCCAATGCAGGGCTCGATCCCAGGACCCTGAGATCATGACCAGAGCCAACCCACGAAGCCACCTAGGCGCCCCCTGCCATGTCTTCCTTAACCCTTCATTTAACAATTAGTGATGGATTATAGCACATAGAATGAAATAAATGGCTCTAAGTCCATACTGATAGAATAAATAATTGAATGAATAAGTGGGAGAAAAGGGAAAAACATAAGGGAGATAAGGGAGAAAAGAGAAAAGTGTTTTCTCACAATACAATTCCCATTAATAGATGGAGAGGAATGGTAGGAAATAACCATTTGGTAAGCACCATATTAATCATTGTCAGAAGCAAGAATTTTGTATGAATACTAAAAGCAGATAGGTCGGGACACTTGGGTGGTTCAGTCGGTTAAGCATCTAACTCTTGGTTTTGGCTCAAGTCATGATCTCAGGGTTGTGAGACTGAGCCCCATATCGTCTCCACATTGGGTGTGAGCCCACTTTTTCTCCCTCTGCCCCTCACCCACCTCTAAAAAAATAAATAAAAATAAAATTAGCGTGTAAAAATGTGATGAAAGACAGGATATTTGCATAGCGTCCAAGTATCATCTCCCCATAAGCTACCTTTTAACTCCAAAGGAAACATTAATTTTATAGAGAAGAATCCTGGCAAACACTTAAGCCAAGAGATCAAAGTTAATTCAGACATGAGACACTGCTATGATACACTGAGAAAAGCACATTGCTTCTGTGGATTCTTGCCAAAAATGCATATCCAAAATTTAATTATGAGAGAGCATCACACAACCTAACATGAGAGATATTTTATAAAATAACTTTAAAGGATTCTTCAAAAGTCTCAATGCCATGAAAGACTTTGAAGCCTGAGAACTATTACAGTTTGGAGACTAAGGAAACATGACAACTAAATGTGATACGAGATCTCAGATTGAACCATGAACCCCCCCCCCCCCCACAAAAAAGGATGTTAGTGGGGAAATTGAACAAATTTGAATTCGGTCTTTAGAAGAGTAAATAATATTGTGTCAATGTTAATGTCCTAATTTCAATCCATAGTATGTAAGACATTAACTTTTGGGGATGGTCATCATCAGGGAAATGCAAATCAAAACTTCAATGAGATACCACCTCACCATGGCTAAAATTAACAACACAGTCAGAATGGCTAAAATCAACAACACAAGAAACAACAGGTGTTTGTGAGGATGTGGAGAAAAGAAACCCCGTTGCACTGTTGGTGGGAATGCAAACTGGTACTGTGGAAAACATTAAGTTAAAAATACAACTACCTGGGTGCCTCTGCCTTCAGCTCAGGTCAAGATCTCAGGGCACTGGGATTGAGCTTGCCCATCGGGCTCTCTGCTCAGCGGGGAGCCTGCTTCCCCCTCTCTCTCTGTCTGCCTCTCTACTTGTGATCTCTCTCTTTCAAATAAATAAATAAAATCTTAAAAACAAAAAAAAAAAAACCCCAACTGCCTTACAATCCAGCAATTGCACTACTGTTATTTACCTCAAAAATACAAAAACACTAATTCAAAGAGATACATGTACCCCTGTGTTTATAGCAGCATTATTTACAATAACCAATTTATGGAAGCAGCACAAGTGTCCATCTGTTGATAAAGGATAAAGAGGATGTTATATACATACATACACACAATGGAATATTACTCAGCCATAGGAAAGTATGAGATCTTGCCATTTGCAGCATGGATAGAGCTAGAGAATATGACACCATGGGAACTCAGTCAGAGAAAGACAAATACCGTATGATTACACTCATACGTGGAATTTAAGTTCAAATTTAATTCAAGCAAAGGGGAGAAAAGACAAAGAGACAAACAAGAAACAATCCTAATAATAGAGAACAAAAACTGACGGTTATGAGAAGGGAGGTGAGTGGAGGCAGGGAAGGGGGTCGGAATAAGTGATGGAGATTAAAGAGAACACGTGACACGATAAGGACTTGGTCATGTATACATTTGTTGAGCCACTCTATTGTACACCTGAATCTAATATACCACTGTATGTTAACTATAATGGAATTAAAATAAAAACTTAAACATTTGGGGATGTCGGGTAAAAACTTCGTACTATTTTGCAATATTCATATAAATTAGAAATGATATTCAAATAAAAATGCCAAAAAATTTATATCTGTCATAGCCTGGAGTCCAAACTCCTCTCCCCAAGACTTTTCTGCCCTCACAGCTTTACTGTACCGTTGACACAGAAGGAATGGTTTTCACAATGTTCAGAGTGGTAGTCACTGCTCTTTAATCACAATGGTAAGGTTTGCATTTTTTATTTTAATTAAAATTTCTTTGATTTTATTACATTCTCATTCAGGAAGAAAAAACAACAACAACAAAAAAAAAACCTGGTAGATAGGGAAAAAACCAGAATAAGGACTCCAAATCATTTGCTCAGGGTAAACTAATAAGTTGTCTCCCAGATCCCTTTTCATGTATATTATATTTGATGCACTGTATTTTTAAAACCAAAACAAGATCTATACCATGTAATATTGTAAGCTATTTTATTAATTAAAAATGTAGATACAGGGGCGTCTGGGTAACTCAGTGTCTGCCTTTGGTTCAGGTCATGATGCTGGGGTACTGGGATAAAGGGCTCACGGATCAGCAGGGAGCTTGCTTCCCCCTCTCTCTCTGCCTGCCTCTCTGCCTACTTGTGATCTCTCTCTCTCTCCTCTGTAAATAAATAAATTTAAAAAATCTTTAAAAATAAAATAAAAAAAATGGGGTGCCTGGGTGCCTCTGTGGGTTAAAGCCTCTGCCTTCGGCTCGGGTCGTGATCTGGGATCCTGGGATCGAGCCCAGTATCGGACTCTCTGCTCAGCAGGGAACCTGCTTCCTCCTCTCTCTCTGCCTGCCTCTCTGCCTCCTTGTGATCTCTCTCTCTCTGTGTCAAATAAATAAATAAAATCTTAAAAAAAAAAAAAAAGAAAAGAAAAAAATAAAAAAAAGACAAGTAGGCATGCATAGTTTTTTTTAAAAAGATTTTATTTATTAATTTGACAGAGAGAGAGAGAGAACACAAGCAGGGAGAGTGGCAGAGGGAGAGGGAGAAGCAGGCTCCCCAGGCTGCCTACCTAGTAGGGAGCCTGATGCGGAGCTCAAATCCAGGACCCTGGGACAGACGCTTAACTGACTAAGCCAGCCAGGTGCCCCCGCATGCATACTTTCAAGTCTAAGCCAGACTGCTCCCCAGAAAGATAGTACCAATTTATTTTTATTCAGAGTGCCAAGTGCCCCATTTTTTTTTAAGATTTTATTTATTTATTTGAGAGAGAGAGAGAGAACGAGAGAGAGAGGAGAGGTCAGATGGAGATGCAGACTCCCCAGTGAGGAGGGAGCCCGATGCGGGACTCTATCCTGGGACTCCAGGATCATGACCTGAGCCGAAGGCAGTTGCTCAACAACTGAGCCACTCTAGGCGCTCCCCAGTGCCCCATTTTAACTCTAAATCTCATATTTGCTAATCTCATCCTTTTACCTCTCCAAATTCACATAGAGAAAACAAACAAAAACAGAATCTTAACGCACATTTTCAAATTATTGTAGAGGTTGAGCATTGAAAAACTATTTCTTGGACGTTTATATTTCTTTTTCGTGATGTTGACCACTTAAGAAGTTTTTTTGTTTATTTAAACTTCCAGACAACTCCTTAATTCTCCATGTCACCATAAACTTCACTGATGTTATTTAGATACTCTTATTTCCAAGTACTGTCATTATTATGGGATGCCATCTATTTTAAGTAGAAACGTGAACTCTTTTTGGACCAACTATGAGCAAAATTTTGTACACTATCATCAAACATCCTGAACTTCAATTCCTCTCTTGGATGTTCTATCTATACTTTAATTCAAAGATTAAAGGCAAATGGCAAAAACCCAAGATAGGTCCTGCTTCCTCAATGGAATTACCAAAGTTCACCACCAATGCTTAAAATAGTAATAATTTTGATTTATTTTTTAAAATTTAAAAAAAGATATTTATTTATTTAACAGAGACACAGCGAGAGTGGGAACACAAGCAGTGGGAGTGGGAGAGGGAGAAGCAGGCTTCTCATTGAGCAGGGGAGTCCCACGAGGGGCTTAACCCCAGAACTCTGGCATCATGACCTGAACCGAAGGCAGACGCTTAAGGACTAAGCCACCCAGGCACCCCAGAACAGTATTACTTTTTAAAAACCCACAGGACTGCAGTTTTAACTATTTTTCTTCATACTGTTATTAAATGTTCAATATTATATGAAAAATGCATGATTATATACTTTAAAAATCAGTGTTTAGTCAAGTATACTTATTTTAATAATAACTATAATGATGAAAAACTAGAAGAAAATTAATTCTTCTGTATGATAAGTTTTTTCCAAAATATTAATGTAACTTAATAATGCTACTATTTTTTAGGTAATATATAGAATAGTGTTCAAAAATATAGTTATTATAGAGCCATATGATGGGTAACATAAGAATGTAGCTATCATTAGTATGACTAAATGAAAAAGGTGCCAAGCCAAATGTTGGATAAGATGTAAAGCAACTAAGAATTCTCATAATTGCATTCTGAGTATAAAATGACACATGCACTTCAGAAAACCATTTGGCAGATTCTTAAAATACTAAACATATACCTGCCCTATGACTCAGCAATTCAACTTCCTTAGAGAAATGAAAACACGTGTTCACTAAAAAAATGCTTGTATAAGAATGTTCCTAACAGGGGCGCCTGGGTGGCTCAGTGGGTTAAAGCCTCTGCGTTCAGCTCAGGTCATGATTTCAGGGTCCCAGGATCGAGCCCCGCATCGGGCTCTCTGCTCTGCAGGGAGTGTGCTTCCCTCTCTCTCTCCGCCTGCCTCTCTCTCTACTTGTGATCTCTGTCAAATAAATAAATAAATACTTTAAAAAAAAGTTCATAACAGCTTTACTCATCAAAGCCACAAATTGTAAATAATCAAAATTCCCATCAATGAGAGAATAAAGTTTGGTATATTCTTACGATGGCATACTATTCAGCAATAAAATGGAACAAAGGACTGATATACACAACAGCATGAATGAACTAATAATAAATTTGATGACTTCCAAGAGAATTCAATGGGGAAATAGTCTTTTCGATAAATGGTGTTGGGACAACTGGACATCCACTTACAAAAGAATTAGGTGGGACCCTGCATCACAACATATATAAAGATTAACATAGAATGAATCAAAGATTTTTTTTTAAATATTTTATTTGTTTATTTGACAGAGAGAGAGAGATCACAAGTAGGCAGAGAGGCAGGCAGAGGGAGAGGGGGAAGCAGGCTCCCTGCTGAGCAGAGAGCCTGATGCGGGGCTCGATCCAAGGACCCTGAGACCAAGACCCGAGCCAAAGGCAGAGGCTCAACCCACTGAGCCACCCAGGCGCCCCTGAATCAAAGATTTTAAACTGAAAGCTAAGCTAAGGAAACTTGAAGAAAACTTGTGTATATTTGTAAACTTGAATTAGGCAATAGTTTCTTAGATATGACAGCAAAAGCACAAGCCAACAACAACAACAACAAAAAAACAAATAAACTGGGACGCCTGGGTAGCTCAGTTGGTTCAGCAGCTGCCTTCGGCTCAGGTCATGGTCCTGGCGTCCTGGGATCAAGTCCCACATCGGGCTCCTTGCTCGGCGGGGAGCCTGCTCCCCTCTCTCTGCCTCTGCCTGCCTCTCTGCCTGCTTGTGTTCTCTCTCTGTTAAATGAATAAATAAAAATCTTAAAAAAAACAAAAAACAAAAAAACAAAAAACAAATAAACTGAATATTATCAAAATTAAGAACTGTTCTGCTTCAGGGTACCTGGGTGGCTCAGTTGGTTAGGCAGCTACCTTTGGCTTAAGTCATGATCCCATGGTCCTGGGATCGAATCCCGTATTGGGCTCCCTGCTCTGTGGAATCTGCTTCTCCAATTCCCTGTGCCCCTCCCACCGCTTGTGTGCTCTCATTCTCTTTCTCAAATAGATAAATAAAATCTTAAAAAAAAAAAAAGTACTAGTGTGTTTCAAAAGACACATCAAGAAAAAGATAACCTACTGATTGAGGAAAAATATTTTCAAATCATACAACCGATAAGGGGTTTGAATATAGAATACATATATACAATTATAAGTCAAATAACTCATCAGAATGTGAATAGATAGCTCTCCAAGGAAGACACACAAATCACTAATAGGCATATAAAGAGATGCTTACTATCACTAACCATGTGAGACACCACTTCACCTACCCACGAGGAGGGCTAAAATAAAAAATAGATAAAATAATGAGTGTCAGTCAAAATGTAGAGAAATTGGATCTCTTATACAATTCTAGTGAGGATGTAGGTCTATCTGTAGGTCTATCCTCAAGAGAAATGAAAACATATGCCCCACATGTAGACTTATATATGAATGAGCATAGCATTGTTACTCATAGTAGCCAAAAAGTGGAAACATCCCAAATGGCCCCCAAATGGTGACTAGATAAATAAAATGTGCCATGTACAAACAACGGAATATTATTCAGGAAGGAAGGAAGGAATTACATACTGATACAGGCTACAGCGATAAACCTTGAAAATATTACGCCAAATGAAAGAAACCAGTCACGCAGTCCTGTGTATTGCATGATTATATTTACATGAAATGTCTAGAATAGGCAAACCCATTGAGATAGAAGTAAATTAATGGTTGCTCAGAGCTAGAATGGGTGGAGAGGTTAGGAGGTGTCAGCTAAGGGGAACAGGGTTACTCTCTGGGATAACGAAAATCTTCTAAAATTGACTGGTAATTCATGTATAACCATAAATACGGTAAAAGCCACTGAATTGTACACTTTCAATGAGTGAGTTGTGTGGTATATGAATTATATCTCAATGAAGCTGTTTTAAAAATAAAAAACAAAAAACTAAGGATTATCAAATCTACCTACCGAGTACTGAGTTAAAGTAGCCAATTTATTCTATATAATTTCATATGTAAAAGAAATTAACCTATGATGACAGAAAACAGATCAGTAGTTGCTGGGGTTGGGGGAGGGTAATATTGACCAGGAAAAATCACAACGGAACTTGCTGTGGTGACGGAAGTGATTGATGTCTATGTACTCATCAAAACTGGTTCAATAGAATATATAAAACCTGAATATTTCAGTGTATATCAAATATATTTTCAAAAATATTACCACTATTAAAAAGAGTTGAGGGGCGCCTGGGTGGCTAAGTGGGTTAAGCCTCTGCCTTTGGCCCAGGTCATGATTTCGGGGTCCTGAGATTGAGCCCCAAATCTGGGCTCTCTGCTCAGCAGGGAGCCTGCTTCCCCACCCACTCCTGCCTGCCTCTCTGCCTATTTGTGATCTCTTTCTCTCTGACAAATAAATAAAATCTTTAAAAAAATGAGTTGATACATCTGTATATATATATATATATACACATATATATACATATGATATATATATGGAACCATAGATACACTTGTATGTATAGAGACTATATCTGAAAAATATTCACAAAACTATTAAGAGTATGTACCTCTCAGATGTGACAGCAGGGAGGTTGAAAGAAAAGAAGGACAATGAGTATAGGACAACTTCTGCTTTTTCACCATCCTATTTGAGTTTCTTTCCAGTTTGTTCTTTTTCTGGAATTTAAAACGACTTTTAAATGAGTTTACTGGATTTTAAAAATCATACTGATCTTTACATTTCATTTTTTAACAATTAATTTTGACTACACTTTGATGTTTCATCAGATCATTAACTGAAAATACGATTATGACATATTTTTGTGATTATTATAACTTTCTTAAAAAAGATTTTTATTTGGGGCACCTGGGTGGCTCAGTCGTTGGGCGTCTGCCTTTGGCTCGGGTCATGGTCCCAGTGTACAGGGATCGAGCCCCGCAGTGGGCTCCCCGCTCTGCGGGAGGCCTGCTTCTCCCTCTCTCCCTCCTCCTGCTTGTGTACCCTCTCTCACTGTCTCTCCCTCTGTCACATAAATAAATAAATAAATAAATAAATAAATAAATAAATAAATAAAATCTTTAAAAAAAATTTTTTTTATTTATTTCACAGAGAGAGATCACAAGCAGGCAGAGAGGCAGGAGGCAGGCAGAGAGAGGGGAAGCAGGCTCCCAGCTGAGCAGAGCCCGATGTGGGGCTCAATCCCAGGACCCTGAGATCATGACCTGAGCCAAAGGCAGAGGCACCCCGCGATTATTATAACTTATTAACTCCATCAGAGGTGATTTTGTGAGTTTTGTTTCTTGTATATATTCTGAAGAAATCTTTAATGTAATTGGTTTCCTATCTGGCTCATAAACAATTCTTTTTTCTTTAAAGCTACTGGGTCCTTGATTGAGGGAGTAGGTTATCACTGGTTGATTATCTGCTATTTTACTTTGTCTCTGTGAGTTTCTGAGTAGGGCTTCTTTCTTTTGTATTAAGTTCTTGGTAAGATTGTGTGGTTGTGTGGAAGATAAGAGATGGAAAGTGCAAGATAAAGAAGGAATGAGGTCTACATCACATTCCCTAGGAATTCTATGCCTACTTAGCCTCCTCATCCTAATATCTGCTTTTTCTCAACATCCCAGATACTCTACCCACATTTTACCACACAGTAGCCTGAAGCCAACATTCTCAACCAAAATTAACTATTTGCCTACAATGTGCAATAGGACATTAAATACAGCCAGAGGTGTTTTTCGTTACTACTAAAAAGTTTTATTCATTTAATCTTTAGAGTTTAAAAGTTTTTAAGATCAACTTTTTTATGCCCCCCCTCCAAAACTCAAGGAGCTTTAAAGGTAATAAAATATAAAACAGAATGTTTAGGTTAAAAATTGAGTACATTATAATATTTCATTCAGACAAGAATCATGAATGGATTCTAAAGATCGATGAGAAGAAACAGAATACTTACATAGTCCTAGAGTAGCTCACCATAATAAATTACAAAAGGTAAGAATAAATTATAACCTGGCAGATACCACCATAATTAAGTGATCAATGTTAAGATCATAGTAATGTAACAAATTGGTATCATGTGCCTCCAGATAAGATTCACTGAGAAGAACACAAACTCACTTCTGTGACTTCTTGTTAAAAATGCATAACCTGAGGGGCGCCTGGGTGGCTCAGTGAGTTAATTCGGCTCGGGTGGTGATGTCAGGGTCCTGGGATCAAGCCCCGCATAGGGCTCTGCTCATCGGGGAGCCTGCTTTCCCCTCTCTCTCTGCCTGCCTCTCTGCCTACTTGTGATCTCTCTCACTCTGTCAAATAAATGAATAAAATCCTTTAAAAAAATGCATAACCTGAATCTAATCTGGAGTAAACATTGAGTAAACCTATATTAAGTGACATTCTTTCTTTCTTTCTTTCTTTTTTTAAAGATTTTACTCATTTATTTGTCAGGGAGGGAGAAAGCAAAAGCAGGCAGAGTGGCAGGCAGAGGATAGGGAGAAGCAGGCTCCCTGCTGAGCAAGGAGCCTGTCGTGGGACTCGATCCCAGGACCCTGGGATCATGACCTGAGTTGGAGGCAGCTGCTTAACCAACCGAGCCACCCAGGGATCCCTTAAGTGACATTCTACAAAAACAACTCACCTGCATTCTTTGAAAAAATTAGATTGGCAAGATTAAAGAAAGAACTCAATCAGATAAAGACACTTATGCATATGATCTCACTCATATGTGGAATTTAAGAAACAAAACAGAGGATCATATAGAGGAAGAGAGGAAAAAAGAAAATGACGAAATCAAGAGAGGGAAACAAATCATATGAGATTCTTCTTAATCACAGGAAACAAAATGAGGGTTGCTAGAGGGGATGGGGTAGGCGGATGGGGGAACTAGGTGATGTACGCTAAGGAGGGCACATAATGTAATGAGCGCTGGGTGTTACATAAGACTGATGAATCACTGGGCTCTACCTCTGAAACTAATATATTATATGTTAGTTAATTTAAAGTTTTTCAAAAAAGTAAAATAAGGGCGCCTGGGTGGCTCAGTTGGTTAAGCAACTGCCTTCAGCTCAGGTCATGATCCCGGAGTCCCGCGATCCAGTCCCACATGGGGCTCCCAGCTCCATGGGGAGGAGTCTGCTTCTCACTCTGACCTCTCATGCTCTCTCTCACTCTCTCTCTTCCCTAATAAAGAAATAAATAAAATCTTAAAAAAAAAAAAAGTAAAATAAAATATGCCAACTTAAAAAAAAGAAAACAGGGTACCTGGGTGGCTCAGTTGATTAAGCCACTGCATTTGGCTCAGGTCATGATCCTGGAGTCCCAGGAGAGAGGGGCTCCCGGCTCAGTAGGCAGTGTGCTTCTCACTCTGACCCTCTCCCCTCCCATGCTTTCTCACTCTCTCTCTCAAATAAATAAATAAAATCTTTAAAAATAAATAAATAAAAATTTTAAGGAATAGATTAATTGCTTGAATTTTAAGAACTTTTGATTAACTACTGATATTTTAAGAACTTTTGATTTTAAGAACTTTTGATTAACTACTGATATTTTTTCTTTTTATTAAATACACCCTGTAGATTCTTTTAGATTTTTCTGTATATATTATGTCATATTCATGCATTTTTTTATTCCTTTATAATGTCTCTAACTTTTGTCTCTTAGCTTGTTGCGATGGCTTATAATTCAAACATAGTATTCAATACATTTAGTCTTGGGAGACAGCCTTTTAATTTTCCCCGTCTCAGGATAAAATTTAATATATAACCATTAAGAAAAATGTTTATAGACAAAATATATCAAATTAAGACAATTCTATTCTACCCAAAATTTTCTATATTTTTAAACAGTTTTATATGCGGGCTGAATCTATCAGGTGCTTCCCCTTCATCTATTGAGATTAGCATCTGAGTTCTCCCCTTTATTTTTTAAAGATTTTACTTATTTACTTGACAGAGAGAGACATAGTGAGAGGGGGAACACAAGGAGAGGGAATGGGAGACGGAGAAGCAGGCTTCCGACGTGGGGCTCAATCCCAGGACCCTGGGATCATGACCTGAGCTGAAGGCAGATGCCCAATGACTGAGCTACCCAGGCACCCTGAGTTCTCCCCTTTATTCTTTTAATGAGGTAAGACACAATGGTTGATTTGAATACTAAACCAACCTTGCATTACCACAATAGGTCCCACTTGGTCACAATATATTATCCTCTTAATACATTGAAATATTTTCTTTAGGCTATATGCATGTATGCTCAAATACAGAAAGAGATTAACCTGTAATTTTTCATTCTGCAATATTTTTCTTATGATTTGGTATAAAAATTATGCGGAAGTCTTATAAGTATTAGTGTTCCTTTCTCAAGAAAATTCTTATAAAAATACTATTTTGTTTTTGGCCTTAACTATTTAGAAAAATTCACTAACAAAATTATATGAACTCTACTTTTTTGAGGAAAGGATTTTTAGGAGTTTTGATTTCTTTTTTTTTTTTTTAAGATTTTATTTATTTATTTGAGAGAGAGCATGAGAGGGGAGAAGGTCACAGGGAGAAGCAGACTCCCCTTGGAGCTGGGAACCAGACGTGGTACTCGATCCCAGGACTCCGGTCTCATGACCTGAGCTGAAGGCAGTTGCTTAACCAACTGAGCCACCCAGGCGCCCTCAATTTCTTTAATAGATATAAAATTTTGAATTTCAACTTGTGTCACTTTGGGGAGTGATATATATATAACCATATGTATATTATATATACATAGGTATATATATGTGTGTATGTATGTATGTATATAAGTAGTCATTATAATAAAATGCCTTTAATAAAAAAAGAACCGAATGCAATGGATGATCTGAGATTATCTTTTGATATCACTAGATTATTAAGGACAATGGTGAAATCGGATCAGTAGATTAGATTATGATAGTATTACATCAATGTTAATTTACTAACTTTGATCTTTGTGCTATAACTATGTAGGAAGAGGTCCTTGTTTGTAAGAAATACATATTTTACAGGCACCTGGGTGGCTCAGTGTGTTAAAGCCTCTGCCTCTGGCTCAGTACATGATCTCAGGGTCCTGGGATTGAGCCCCTCATTGGGCTCTCTGCTCGGCAGAGTCTGCTACTTTCCCCTCTCTCTTTCTGCCTCCCTCTCTGCCTACTTTGTCAAATAAATAAATAAAATCTTTAAAAAAGAGAAAGAAATACAGATTTTAGTATTTAGAATAAAGAGACATCACATTTGAAAGTTACACTAAAGAATTTGGTGGGTGGGGACGCCTGGGTGGCTCAGTTGGTTGAGCGGCTGCCTTTGGCTCGGGTCATGGTCCCAGCGTCCTGGGATCGAGTCCCACATCGGGCTCCTTGCTCAGCGGGGAGCCTGCTCCTCTCTCTCTGCCTCTGCCTGCTTGTGTTCTCTCTCTGTTAAAATAAAATAAATAAAATCTTAAAAAAAAAAAAAAAGAATTTGGTGGGTGGAATCTATATATGTAGAGAGAGATAAAGCAAACAAGACAAAATGTTAACCTTTGGGAAAACTCGCTGAGGGAGTACATGGGACTACTTTGTACTACTCTCGGCTTTTCTGTTTGAAAATATATCAAAAAAATATATCAAATAAAATTTTTTTCGTAATTTTAATGAAGTTCAAAAAAAAGGAAGGGAGTAGATGAGATGCTTTCTCATTTCAAAGTTGAGCACTTTACACTGCTTGCCCTACAAATCTGAGTATTCTGAATGAAAGGTCAAATTGGAAAACATTGTTTATATTGTCTTTTTCTTTCTGACCACAGACAGCCCATAAATTTATCTTCACAGTCACTTTTTGCTAGAAGTTATACTGAGCAGACGCTAGCCTGTCAGGTCCCATATAACTGTGTCGTGTGCCCTAATGCATGTGGGATCTCAGGCAATGTGGCCCAGGTAATGCAGCTTTCTGATGGTCCTAACTTGTTTTAGTGGAGATCAAATATCAGAGGCTTTAAATAAACCCTGGACAGCTGGATTACATTTCTGATGAAAGGTTCTAACTTGCGGTGCAGTGATTTTACACCAGCCATTAAGTAAACTAGATTTCATAGGTGGAGCAATAAAATTAACATTTTAAAATAAATTCTATTTATCTCAATCAAATAAATTTCAGATTTTTTTAAGGTTCATCAAAACCCTTACATCAAGCCAATAATACATTTGTATGTGCTTCCCCATGGCCTTATTAAGTACCCCTACTTTACTTTTTATTTCTTTATTTTAGTGAACCAATAACAAAGATATCCCTTTCTCGCCCATTCCCTTCTACCCCCAGGTGTAGGTGCAGAAAATCAATTTAATCTCTGAATGTACACTTTTTTTTTTTTCAATCTGCTTACCTCCTCTAATTAGAAATTTAGGATCCAATCCAGGAAGCACTGGACAGTCTCCAACAGCTAAATGTGGACTGGACAATCTATCCAAAACCTGAAATTTACTGCCAGTTACCCAGACTTCTTGACTGTCAAATTTAAAAATTTTATAAGACTGTAAGAAAAGAGGGGCTCCTGGGTGGTTCAGTCCATTAAGCATCTGCCTTTGGCTCTCATCATGATGCAGGGACCAGGGATCGAGCACTATGTCAGGGCTCCCTACTCAGTGGGGAGTCTGCTTCTCCCTCTCCCTCTGCTGCTCTGCCTGCATGTGCTTGCTCGCTCTCTCTCTCCTGCTCTCTGTCAAATAATAAATAAATAAATAAATAAATAAATAAATAAGATCTTTTTTAGAAAAAGTAAGAAAAGACAAGCAGTTTCAAACTCATCAGTTAACACACACACACACACACACACACACACACACACACAACGGTAGGAAAACCAGATAATTAGAGAAACAGAACAAAAGGCAAGATGTGGGGACACCTGCGTGGCTCAGTGGGTTAAAGCCTATGCCTTGGGCTCAGGTCATGATCTCAGGATCGAGACCCACATGGGGCTCTCTGCTCAGCGGGGAGCCTGCTTCCCCCTCTCTCTCTGCCTACTTGTGATCTCTCTCTGTCAAATAAATAAGATCTTAAAAAAAAACAAAGGCAAGATGTGGTCTAAGAGTGGTTGCTAAATCAAGAGGAAAACAGCTACAAAGGATTTTTAGGGGGTTGGAAGGACAATTGAAAAGGTTTTATAATGGACAGTATTTTAGATTAGACTGAATCAATATTAAACTAACTTCTTTAGTGTAATAATTGTATTGTGATTATAGAAGAATATTCTTAGGAGAGGTGTTCTGAAGTATTTACATGTAAAATGTCACATGGTACAGGAAAAAAGTATATAAAATAAAGATTTTTTAAAGAATACAGATGTTTAAGGTATTATTATTTCAAGTTTACTGTAAATTTAGTTTTTTCAAGTAAAAATTAGAGAAAAATTAATCCAATTAATTTAAATTTATTAGCTATATATCCTGATTTCCATAGCAATTCATTTGAAAGACTACTCAGGCCTGGACAGATGCTTTAATAAAACAGTTTGTCTTATACACCAAGACGTCAATATAGTAATTTCTATAGCTCCAACCTGACTGACTGAAATCAAGCCCTGATATGTATTAATTTAATCACTCATTTAACTAAGAATTATTGAACTGGAGGCCCAAGGCATTACATTAAGACATGACACAGAACACAAAGTTGACTGCTGCTCTAAACAAAAGGGTTTACAATCTAGTTTAAAGAATAATGAGAACTTGGGGCACCTGGGTGGCTCTGACAGTTAAGCGTCTGCCTTCAGCTCAGGTCAAGATCCCAGGGTGCTGGGACCGAGCCCCCCATGTGCTCCCTGCTCAGCGGGGAGCCTGCTTCTCCCTCTCACCCCTGTTTCTACTCTCTCTCACTACTGCTCTCCCTCTCTTTCTCTCTCTCAAATAAATAAAATAAAATCTTTAAAAAAGAAGGTGAGAACTCAAAATCGAAACACATTAATATTCTACAAAAGATTTTATATTAACAATCACAACAAAACAATAATGATGGCGTAAGCTATCATTTATTAAATGTACACTATATAGGAGATAAAGTAAGTGAATTAAAAATTATGCAAGCTACCAAACGACTCTGCGGATTAGTTACTGTTCCCCTTTACAGATAAGGAAAATAGATCTCAGACTTTACTTGAACTTCCTTAGGTAATACAGTAAATAGATGAAACATCACTTAACCCAGGACTATGTGACATTAAAGGTCATCCACCTTCTTTTGGGTACTCCTGATACCATAGGAGATATAAAGTTCAAATAAAATAATGAAAAGTAATAAAAAGCATTAAATATTTATATCATAATTTAAATGCTCCGAAAATTTCAGATATATTTTTCCTATTTTTTCAGTAGGAAGTTTTGTCTAAACTTTAAGCTTATTTCAAAAATTGAAAAAAAGAAAAAAAAATTGAAATAAAGTTATTAGACAATTTTTTCTAAAGTGAAATGAATACATAAGATATTAAGTGACAACATTTCTAAGATATAAAAAATGCCTTTGATATTTAAGATAAATTTTTTAAAAGATTTTATTTGACAGAGAGAGAGATAGCAAGAGAGGGAACACAAGCAGGGGGAGTGGGAGAGGGAGAAGCAGGCTTCCCGCTAACCAGGAAGCCCAATGCGGGGCTTGATCCCTGGACCCCGGGATCATGACCTGAGCTGAAGGCAGACGCTTAATGACAGAGCCACCTAGGCGCCCTGTAAGATAATTTTTTTGATAATTTAGTGACTTTATTATGTGATTCTTATTTGGAAGAAAACAAGCTGAAGATATATAACCTGAAAACATTCCTAAAACTTGTATTCTGTTTTGAGTGGATGTGTTCATGTCGATCTTACCTTTGTCTTTGTACCTGAGTTCTACAATTCAAACCAACCATTAATTGTGATAATATATATATATATATATATATATATATATATATATATATATATTAGAGGGAGAGGAAGAGACAGAGAATCTTAAACAGACTATGCCAAGCATAAAATCCGATTGTCTTGTCTCACAACCTTGAGATCATGAACTGACTAGAAATCAAGAGTCAGGTGCCCAACCAACTGGGCAACCCAGGTACCCCTCTAAAATATTTAAAAATAAAAGGGGAAAGACAAATTTAGGACTTTCAAAGTTTGAAGTCTTATTTCTCATATTTCTCATTATAAAAAGCAGAAGTGGCATTTTAAAAAGGAAAGGAAAGGCTTTCTGGAATATAGGTTTATATTTTTCAAGTAAAGTAATTAAGTAAATATACTGCTATGAAAATAAACATTTTCTGAAAGGTTCACTTAATATTTTTAGTAACACATATTACACCTTTAGCTATAATAATACACCAATTGAGAAATTACTGCATGCCAAGCTGTCGTAACCACTTTATATGTACTAAATAATTAATTTAACTCTACAATAATCCTATCTTATGTAGGTATGTTTATGTGTGTACTATATTTAAAAAGTACACATATCATATAATACTTAAATAATTTAGTTCTTTAAAATAAATAAATTCCTATAATAAGGTTACTGTTTAACATCTGGTTCCTTAGAACCATGAAAAGAACATGTGATTTAATCATATTCCTACGACAGCAGTACGTTTTAAACATACATGAGAAAACTATAGCATCTCCTCTCTTAAAACGTGTCACATGCAGAAAATCCTGTTTTTAGTTCAAAAAGGATTCAAAGACTTAGTATTTAAAAGAAAGCATCAGGGCGCCTGGGTGGCTCAGTTGGTTGAGCGGCTGCCTTCGGCTCGGGTCATGATCCCGGAGTTCCGGGATCGAGTCCCATATCGGACTCCCGGCTCTGCGGGAAGTCTGCTTCTCCCTCTGACCTTCTCCCCTCTCATTCTCAGTCTCTCTCTCTCTAATAAAAAGAAAAAAAAAAAATCTTAAAAGAAAGCATCACAACAGGTTAAAAAAAGATTCTATAATCTTCATTCTCTTCCATCAGCCTCTGTGGTGGGTAAATTTTTGTGATCAGATCTTTTTTTTTTTTTAAAGATTTTATTTATTTATTCGACAGAGAGAGAGAGAGAGAGATCACAAGTAGGCAGAGAGGCGGGCAGAGAGAGAGGAGGAAGCGGGCTCCCTGCTGAGCAGAGAGCCCGATGTGGGGGCTTGATCCCAGGACCCTGAGATCATGACCTGAGCCAAAGGCAGAGGCTTTAACCCCCTGAGCCACCCAGGCGCCCCTTGTGATCAGATCTTTAAAAATATTAAACATTCTGGGCACTGAAAGACATTCCATTATTACATTAATTAAACTTGAAAATGAATTAACATACTAGTAAGATTTCAACAAAAATTTATTAACATTTCTTATTTGGCATGTTTTATCTGACTCTTAAGAATATATTCTAGTCCAGCACTATGAAAACACAAACACAGTTTCAAATGAGCATTAAGTATTCAAGACACAACATATATAATCTTTTCTTAGCTATGAAGAATTCAACAGATTTTTTTTCTTTTTTGGGGGGGGGAGGGTAGCTTGAATGAAATTTTCCTCACATCCATTCACCCCACTTGGCTTTTATTCACTGATTCTCTGGGATCATTCCTAGAAATTACAAAATGAACATGGGTCTTGAGTCACTGGAAAATGTACGTGCTCCAATAATAAATGAATGATTTGACTGTGTGCGAGCTGGCTTACGGAGAACCCAGCACTGAAATCAGTCTGATCATCTCTGGGCAAAGTGCTATATTACAGTTTCTGGGTATGCAAACCAGAAACCCCATGTGTGCCTTTGATTGTGTGAATAAACACTGATGGATGAGCACAGATCTTTGACAATTTTTGCCAGTTTATGACATAATGAGGAAAATAAGGACCATGTGTTGAATCATAAAATTAAATAACTAAATTTATATGACTGTCCTATATTCTGAGATTATCTTTGAATTTATATGCTCTTCGTTTTTTGGGTTTGTTTTTTTTTTTTTTTTAAACTGGTCTTGCTTTCGGGATCCTCTCACCACCCACTCTGAATTTTTCCCCATTATAGTCAGAAGTCTGGGATTCACTACATTTGACTATGTAAGACTATAAAAATGGCACGCTTTTTGGCCTGAACAATGGTCAAGCTGGGTATTTGATCTAAATTTGCAACATGTTACTATATGTCATAGAATGTTACATTATAACCAGAGTTAAGAAAAGTTTATCATTTTACCAATGATTTTTTACTAACTGCAACAAAGTTGTAGATAAGTGTGCAGAGAAAAATGTTTAGTAACTGTTCAATCTTCCACTTCTCCTAGCTTAATGGGTTTTAAAAATAAACAAGATAACTCAATCGTATCTAATTTGGTACTTTTAAATCAGCACCAGTATGCGCAACAATTTAGAAACGAAGGGAATCTCAAAGATATGAAGTAAATTTCCCTAGCTTGGCACTTTTTTTGTTTCCTTTAAAGCATATGCCACAATTTGTAATTTATTCATTTGTCTTTTTTTTTTTTTGCGTGTCTTTCCCAAGCAAAGTTAATCTCCATGAGGGCAGAAACCATTTTGGTTTTGTACACCATTGTGGCCCCAGCACTTAGTATATGCTTAAAAAAAGAAAAGTTATTGAATGTAAATGATGTTGTTCAGGAAACTGAGCTTACTGAGCATTTAGTACGTGCCAGGCAATGATGGTATTAAATATTTTGAATGTCACTATGTCACGCAAACCAACACCATGTATGAATATGATTTATTTATGACTTGATTCTCTTTTTAAAATATTTTTCAAAAAAAACACATTTTAAGTAGGGACAGCTCAGTCGGTTAAGCATCTGCCTTGGCTCACGTCTGATCTCAGGGTCCTGGGCTCGAGCCCCGCATGGGGCTCCCTGCTCAGTGTCTGCTTCTTCCCCTGCCTGCCACTCCTACTGCTTGCGAAATCTCCTTCTTTCTCTGACAAATAAATAAAATCTTTAAAAAATATATTTAAATATGTCCATGGCCCCCAGCAGCCCCCAGCAGTACTTGTTCTCTGCTTTATCAGCATCATCAAGGAAGGAAGGAAACAGTGAAGAGCTAGGTAGGCTGCCAGTGTAGCAGCTAGCAGGAAGATCACTTAGCTTTCATTTTTTCTTTTCTAAATCATCTGTAGACCGTTTCCTGGTTTAATATCCACTGCCATTTCTTTATATTTGCTCACTCAGTTCTTCCAAATACAACTTTGATAATATTTTATAACTAAATAGCTAGAAAATATTCCCTTACTCCCCTCGAAAGAGTGTCTCTAATTATAGAATGTATAAATATGGTTCCTGCTCACAGATGCCTACACTTTTTATTTTGAAATGATTTAAGGGGCGCCTGGGTGGCTCAGATGGTTGAGCGTCTGCCTTCGGCTCCAGTCATGGTCCCAGGGTTCTGGGATCGAGTCCCCCCCATTGAACTCCCTGCTCAGCGGGAGCCTGCTTCTCCCTCTTCCTCTACTCCTCTTCCTGCTTGGGCTCTTTTGCTCTCTCTCTGTTAAATAAATAAAATCCTTTTTGTAAAGACTTTATTTTATTCATTTGACAGAGAAAGACACAGCAAGAGAGGGAACACAAGCAGGGGGAGTGGGAGAGGGAGAAGCAGGCTTCCCGCTGAGCAGGGAGCCTGACGCAGGGCCCTGGGATCTTGACCTGAGCTGAAGGCAGACGCCCAAAGTTTGAGCTACCCAGGCGCCCCAATAAATAAAATCGTAAAAAAAAAAAAAATGATTTTAGATTTATAGATAAGTGGCAAACATAGTATAGGGTTTCTTATATATACTTCACCCAGGCTTGCCTAATATTACCTTCTTATAATAATGGTTCTGGTACTATTTTTGAACCCATCATCCTGTCTCTGTGGTTGCTAGTGATGCTGAGTATGTTCTGTCTGCCCCTTTTAGGTTCACACTCAATTTCCATCCCTCTGGCCTGCCACAGGAGCCGAATGGCCCCTTTTGGCTTCTGATCGGATCCACCAATGAAAACAGCAGAAAACAGGAGGGCAGAGTATTTAATTGCATCCCTCAATCCCCAAAACTTTCCCTCTGCAGAAACATCTTGTTATCAAGGGCTCCAATAAAAATCCCTGCTCCTCTCTTCAGTTCTAACTATTGCTTCTATCTGGGCTTCTGCTCCTAGTCCTTGGCCCCTTCAGGCCTAAGAATGGTGAGAAAGCCCTGCTGTCAATAGTCCTGGGATGCTTTGCCATCCCTAATTTTTCCCTTACCCCTGCCCACATCTTTTAAACAATTCCTTTATAATGGGCGCCTGGGGGGCTCAGTTGGTTAAGCGGCTGCCTTGGGCTCAGGTCATGATCCCAGGGTCCTCGGATCTGAGTCCCCGCATCGGGCTCCCTGCTCAGTGGAGAGCCTGCTTCTCCCTCTCCCTCTGCCTGCTGCGCTACCTACTTGTGCTCTCTCTCTCTCTGTCTGATAAATAAATAAAATCTTTCAAAAAATAAAAAATAAATTCCTTTATTAAATTCCCCTCGATACGGCCAAATGACCGTGCAATCTGATTTTTTCAGGGACAATGATTGATGACCTAACCAAAGTGATATTACCTTAACATCGACATTCTCTTCAGGGAATATATCCTCTCACCCTGACACACCCAGTAGAGATTGTATTTACATAAATGTTTCTAGCAAGTGGAGTTCCAAAACATGCCACTCACAAGTCCAGTTTTATGAATCAATACCTGAAATTATTTCATACCTTTACCTTACTCAAGAGTCAAGGAGACAATTGCAGAACAGCTAATAAGCTGCCATGTATATATAAGATAACTCTAGTGATAACCAATAGGGCTTGAGCAGGAACCTGGTCCTCCAGACCAGTAGGGGCAGCAATTAGTGCTTCGCCTACTCCCTACTCGCATCATTTAACACTCATTCTGGCCATTTGAGTGCTTGGGACAGAAACTGTCATTTCAGCTAGAGAGACTTCTCTCTCTAATCAGGGATTTGAAGTCACTATCTCACTATCTACAGTTTTATATTTTGCACTACAATATAGGTTATTGATATAGATAACAGAGTGCTTTAAAAGTGAGAGGTATGAGACATACCAGGCAATTTCAGCCCCGCAACTGGATTCAATATTTAGTTAGCAGGTTCAGAGTAGAATGGGACAAGCTTCAATTCTGCACCCAATTTCCTTAATCAGACTCTTCACCTGTCCAACTACTTCTTCACAGATGATGCAGATAAAAATCTTGGCTTAGGATACCTGCAGCATCCACCCTGACAAAGAGCAAGGGACCCAGATTCAAAGATCTAAGAGGCCAGAGTTAAAAGAAGTAGACTAGATCTCTGGCACAATGCCAAAGGCAAAAAGAGAATCATGAAAGGAAACCAAGTTGTAATCCCTCCTCCCCCACAGCTGGAACACTAAGTCCTCATAAAACCTTAAGCTGAAAGTTGTACTCTTCCCCTGCTCTCCCTCCCAAAATATGGATTTAGTTTTCATAAAATCTCTTTCAGGGCTGTACAATATTCTACCCATTTTACACACATCAAGCTAAAATCTGAAAGCATTTTCGCATTTCTACTGTGAAACAAAGAAACAAAGCTTTCTCTGGAGAATGAAATATATTATAGCCAATAGAAAATTAAAGAAAACATTTTAAAATGCCAATATCAGGGGGAGAAATTATTATTTTTTTCCTTTTAGGGCATTTCCCTACTCTTGTACAACAATTGATAACTACAGAGGAAAGTGAGCAACAATTCAGTTTTGTTGCTGTGGCACATGAAATTCAGCCACCCACAGGAACTTATTTTAAAATAAGTCAGGAGTCCACTGCCATAATTCAAAAAAGCAACACACGGTATATTTACTTCTGAAATTTATTTCAGGTGACAGGACACCCACACACTAACAAAATAAACATAGAATTAAATAGTATCCCCCAAACCCAATTCTACTTCCTAGCAAAGGCAGATGATGATTTAGCTACCAAGCTTCGTCTAGATCAGTATGTCCATGCCATTGACCTCTTTCTCCTATGCCCCCACCCTAACCCCTGCAAATTTGAGAGCCATTTTAACAGCAGCACTAAAACGATTTCTCACTTGAAGATCTGAAGACAAAACACCCGAGATGGATACACCCAACATAGAAAGTGTGAGAGGAGATTAAGAAATACAAGCAGGGCTTTTAATGATACAATTCTATAGTTGGAGGGAAAGGAAGTAAAAGGGGGTGGGTGGATCAATATGCAGAAGAAAAACAGGAGGGGTTAATTTACCTTGAAAATAACCAGTATTCTATTTGTCCAGGCCCAATGAGAATTTGTGCCAAGCAATTTCATTCATTTCACAGTGCCTAGAACACTGATGACTGTGTGGTAAATATTAAACAAATACTTGTTGGTTGATGAAAATGTACATGGCAACGCCGCGTACACACAGGAAACAGAAACTCAAGGTGGTCAGACAAATTTGAAAGCAATGCAAGGTTTGGTTTTCCATGTCAATAACACTTTCAAGATACACAACTGGGGAAGCGAATGACATAAAAATTGGCCACATCCATAGTTCAACATGTTGTTCCTCTTTGAGTGCTAAAACTTTATTTGCAAAAGAAAAGCTATGATTAGGTTAAAATATTGTTGATTATATATACACGATATAATGTTAAAGATCAGTAAGTTTTATTGGTTAAGATCTTTTTTGAATTAAAAAGGTTATTTGCCCAGTTTGCTTACATTTATAACAGCAATATGCCACTTGAAACCTTTAACACATAAGCACCCATTCGCTAAACTAAAGCTAGCCTTGAACTTTGAGTAGTGCCATATGCTTTTAAATTAACCCTTCTAAATACTGTACAAAGCTCATAACACAGACTGTTAGCTTACAATCGAATTAGGTTACTGCTAAATACTCATTAGGCAAACTACTGAAAATAAAGAAAACATGCATATTCCTACAGCTCTATGAATGCCAAAATTAAAAATGATACAATGAGAATCTGGGATTAGGCAATAATTTGGCTGATCTCGGTGGCTTACATATTTTAAGTTGAACTAAAACCTCTAAGGACCTTTCTCTTTGGAAAGCAAAACCACACATTTTAAAATAGTATCTAATGGAAGGTCTATTAAAATCACAATGGATCATAGCTGTCAACTTCAAATAGTGTCTCCTTAAGAGCTTAAGTTTACACACTGGTGCAACACCACAAAGGCAGATGCTACAAAAGGATCTACAAAGAAAAACAAATTTTATTCACAACACTTTGCATATAAACTTTTCCTTCTGCAGACTTGTGTGGAGTTGAAAATAAAGGATGCTAATATGAACATCATGCAGCACATCAAAAAAAAAAAGAGAGAGAGAGAAAGAGAAAACACTTCAGTTGAGTGAAAATTCATTTATCTACTGAAAATCCGGGAGAATTCACATCCACTGTACTCCAAATTTACTCCTAAGTGACAGAAAAATACTATATGAAATGGCAAAAAATTAAATATGATTTAATCAATAACTGATTACCTTTAAAACTTTGGGCTTCTTTTCCCTCTGGGGCCTCTTGTTTTCTTTTACAACCTAAAAAAAATCAGATTGCAAAATGAGCCTCCGTTTAAGAAAAAAAAAATTAGCTCCCACCCCCCCCCAAAATTTTTGGCTATATCTCTATAAAACTACTTAGACCATTTAAAATCATCAACATGTTTGCTAGGCAGAACCTAGAGAGCTTATGTAAAATGTATACTTTAAAAGTCACTGAAAAAAAGCCTTGCATAAAGATGAAGTAGGGAAATACCCTTTTTTCCCCTTAAAGTCTGTCTTAATTAGCCTCTGCATTCTTCACAGCGAAGCCCACGAGGTAGCCATCTTGCTTGCTTCTGCAGAGGAAGCCTCTACAGTGGAACAGTTCTGCAAACTGCTTTTTGGTATTATTATCATGGTGTTTAAAGGCAGCCCTGGCCTGCCAGCACTGTAGACGTGCTGGGCATGCCTTTTGCAAAAACAGCCCCACAAAGAGTGCAGCCAATGGCAATGCAGAGCTTAGCAACTCCAAAGTGATCTTCTCTGCTAGCCTTCCTAGACAAAGGATCTCCTGTGCGGCTCCGCTCTCACCACAGGACACAGGCAGCCACAAGCTGCGACATGGAGTGCGCTGCAGAGGATCTGGTCGCGCCGAAATCACAGGAGGCTTCAGCAAAAACAATGCACACAAATCCCCCAGGTCTCCACCATCGGATCGATGGCGGAGGCTCCCTGATTAGTAACCTCTTGGCGGCTCCGAGGGCAGGTCTGCGCGGGGGGAGGGGTGCGCGGCTCTGCCTCCAACGTACAGGAGATATAACTGAGCCGAGGGGGGCATTTGGGCTTGCTGAAACTCTGGAAGGTATTGTGCATTTTTACTTTATAAGGCAAGGCTAAATATTGGCGATATTTAAGGCAGGGAGGTTATGTGAGGACAGTGTAGGCTCAGCTGTTGGGCTGCGTGTCTCGTTCCCCGGGAACCACACCTCTTTGCAGCAGGCGCTTTGCCCAGAAACACAGCAATTTGATTTCTGTCAATAAATGTCCAATGACAAAGGCGGATTAAAAAATCTAATGAAGCCACTTGAAAGGAAAAGGACAGGATGAGGACAAGGAGAGGGGGAGGAGTTTTCAAAATACACTTGCCGCTCTCAGTGGCTGGAGAGAAAAGACTGCTCTCTCTTTTGCTCTGGACATCTCTGGTGACCTTCATTTCCTAAAGAGCACCCTCCCGTCCAGAAGGTGGGCTCATACCGTTGGGACAAAAGGGGCACCTTTGGCTCCTCTGTCTCCCGAGATCATCAACCATCACTGAGCATCTCTCCCTGGAGCTGCCAAGTAGGTCCCCGCCCCCGCCCTCCACAACCTCAGCCTGTCTGCTCCCCCAGCTGATGGTCAGACGGGGACCACCCCGTCACTTCCCAGGGACTGGGAGCTGAGCCAGAGGCGGCGCTAGCAGCCACCCACATTCCCGCACCTGGACCGCCACTGCGCCCAGTGGGTGGTAGGCACTGAGAGAGCTGGGCACCGAAGTTGGAACTTGCCAGTCCCTGAGAATGCCAGAGCCCGAGGAGTTGAGTTCCCTCCCCTTGGCCCCCTGGCCAGGGAACCGTGGCAGTAGAGAAAGAACCAGGACAGCTGCTGTGAGCTGGCAGGTCTCAAGGTCACTGCCAAAATGTAGTGCAGAGGCCGGTCACAGTCCCATCACGGCCACCTTGACAGCTGCACAGATCTGGGGAAGACAGACTCAGCTCCACCCTCCCAGGGCTGAAGTTTCAACAACACATTTAGGGGATTGGCAGGAGGGCCGCCCTGGGTGCCCAGCCAAAGATGGGTTTTCCACTTGCAGTTGGATTCAGAACAGATTCCCACAACCAGAAATCAGGAACAGAGTGCGGGCCGGAAGGCCTGTGTTTCATCACCCGGGATGGCTAGCCTTTCGGTTTGCCACAAAGGCACGCTTTCCTTGTTGGCATGGTTAAGTCCAACATGCACTGTTTTCCCACATTAAACTACGTCTCCCTCACCTCCCCACCCTCAAAATTTCCAACAAATATTAAAAGCAAGCCTCCTTGTAACAAAACCAGTGGATTCTGACCTAAACACATCCATCAGGCCAACTTCAAGCATACTGAGCCCATACTAAGAAGCTCTCTGTGGTGAATGAGCAAAGCCATGAGAAAGGTAGGAAAACAGGACCGAATACAGCAAGATTTGGAAATGGCTCTATGCTTCTTTTTCTTTGAAGTGTGCCTATGTGTGCACATGCCATCAAAAACATAACGTAAAGTCTGCCGTTTTAACCACTTGAGTATACAGGTTAGTAGTACTAAGTACATTCAGAATGTATTTTTTAAGATTTTTATTTATTTATTTGACAGAGAGACACAGCGAGAGAGGGAACACAAGCAGGGAGAGTGGGAGAGAAAGAACAGGCTCCTTGTTGAGCAGAGAGCCCGATGCAGGGCTTGATCCCAGGACCCTGGGATCATGACCTGAGGTGAAGGCAGACACTTAACGACTGAGTCACCCAGGGGCCCCCAAATGTTGTGAAACTATTCCCGCTCTCCATTTCCAGCACCTTTTCCCTATCCCAAACAGACACTCTATCCATTCAACAATAACCCCACATTTGCCTTCTCTCAGTCCCTGCTTTTTATTTTCCTTTTTGTCTCTATAAATTCGCCTATTCTAGCATCTACGTGGTATCGCATGATATTTGTCCTTCCATGTCTGGCTTATTTCACTTTGCTTAATGTTTTCAAGCCTCATCCGTGTTGTAAGATGTATTAGAATTTCATTCTGTTTGAAGGCTCAATAGTATTTCACTGTGTGTATATATACCAAACTTGTTTATCTAATCTGTTGATATACATTTGGGTTGTTCCCAAATGTCTATTGTGAGTAGACATTTGTGAGTAATTGTGAGTAATTCTGTCTATTGTGAGTAATACTGTGAACATGTGTATAAGTAGCTATTTGAGTCCCTGCTTTCAATTCTTTTGAATATATACCTAGGAGAAGACTTGCTGGATCATATGACAATTCTATTTAAATAGTTAAGGAAGGAACCACCAAACTTACTGGAGTGGCTATACCATTTTACATTCCTGTCAGCAATGCACACAAAGGTAGCCTACATTTCTATTTTTTTTTTTTTTAAGATTTTATTAATTTATTTGACAGAGAGAGAGAAAGCACAAGTAGGCAGAGAGGCAGGCAGCAGAGAGAGGGGGAAGCAGGCTCCCCGCTAAGCAGAGAGCCCAATGTGGAGCTCAATCCCAGGACCCTGAGATCATGACCTGAGCCGAAGGCAGAGGCTTTAACCCACTGAGCCACCCAGGCGCCCCTAGCCTACATTTCTTAAAGTTCCTTGCATGTCAATTACAAATTATGCCTCTCCCCCTTGAATCCCCTAAATATAATTTTTAAAAAGCATCAACATTTTACCAGCTTGATTACTCAATATTTAGTAAAGTGGTCTATGATATATAATGCATATAATTTTAAAATTAAAAACAATCTATTACCTCTGAGATCTGTGTGTGTCTCAATGAAACAAAATAAGATCAGGCTCAGAGTGTTAGGTGTACTGAATATCTACATCAGTGAGAAGTCCACTTTTTAAAGCCCCACTGACAAGCATTTTCACTGCATGGAATACTCATGAAGCCATACAATACTGCACTTGGCGAACTAAGCAAACACTGGAGGTCTGTGTGCAGTGTTCTGTAAAATGAATTAATAAATAAAGCCACAGCTCATCTCAGCTAAATATGAGGATTAATTAAAGTGACCAGAGCTAACATTAACTCAAAATATCCAACCGATACTACACTATGAAGGTCTGCACTTGTTTGAACAAAGAATACATTGGTAACCTATATTGGTTGTGACCATCTGCTCTAAATCCTATACTTAGTGCTTTGATGGTCTCTCAGCTCAGGGCTTAGGTGATGGCGAGCTTTGATGTAGAAAATAATCAGACAGTATTAGCAGAGAAATTGGAGGGCAGCAGAGGCATTCCCATTCTCTTATTATTTAGGGCAAAGTACATACAACTAGATTCTGTTGGAAGAATGGCTGGTCAGAAACTAAGAAACCCTGTGTGGTAGTCCTACTTCCTCAGAACTTGTTTTTGTCTCTTAAATCTATTTGTTTTTCTCACAAAGAATCATGATTAGTAAGTTGCATGAGATGTATTTAATTTTCTGATAACTCGAGTATTAGGTTCTTTCAAATATTACAAAATGAGATCTCTTTCTCTTAAAAATCACAATTATAGAACTGAAAAAGAACATCAGGGAAAACTGAGTCTAACTACATTGTTTCACTGAAAAACTAAGGCTTAAAGAGATAAAATTACTTAATTCACAGTACACAGCAACTAAGAACTTAACTTGATCTGAGGAATAACCAATCATCTACACTGCTTTCTCTGTAATTCCTAGTAACCTTTAAGGCTGAAACATCTTCAAAACCACACACTAAGGTTTTTTTTGC
The DNA here is from genome assembly GCA_028533885.1 of Nasua narica. Taxonomy (NCBI): domain Eukaryota; kingdom Metazoa; phylum Chordata; class Mammalia; order Carnivora; family Procyonidae; genus Nasua; species Nasua narica. Next base: position 24,016,311 of record CM052812.1, on the reverse strand, counting down.
TGTTGTTGTTCCTTTTCTTTTCTTTTTGAGAGACAGAACGCGGGCGGTGGGGGGGGGAGGTGGAGGGTAAAGGAAGAAGCAGACTCCCCACTGAGCAGGGAGCTGAAGCTGGGCTTGATCCCAGCTTCTAGAATCTTCTAGAATCTAGAAATAAATAGAAATCTAAAATAGAATCTAGAAATCTAGAATAGAATAAAAATAAATAGAATCTAGAAATAAATATAAATTTAGAAATTTCAAAATTTCTAAATTTAGAAATCTATTTAGAAAATAGATCCCAGATCCCTGGGATCGGGACCTGAGCTGAAGGCAGATGAACCTATTGAGCCAGCCAGCCGTTCCCACACACTTAAGATACAGGAATAGCAGCTCAGATTTCTAGAAGACTGGTATTTCGGGCACCTGGGTGGCTCAGTTGGTTAAGCGACTGTCTTTGGCTCAGGTCATGATCCCGGAGTCCTGGGATCGAGTCCCACATCAGGCTCCCAGCTCCCTGCGGAGTCTGCTTCTCTCTCTGACCTTCTGCTCTCTCAATCTCTCTCTCTCTCTCTCTCAAATAAATAAACTAAATCTTTAAATAAATCTTTAAAAAAAAAATAATAAGTTTCGTGGGGCACCTGGGTGGCTCAGTGGGTTAAAGCCTCTGCCTTCGGCTCAGGTCATGATCTCAGGGTCCTGGGATCGAGCCCCGCATGGGGCTCTCTGTTCAGGGGGGAGCCTGCTTCCTCTTCTCTCTCTGCCTACTTGTGATCTCTCTCTGTGTCAAATAAATAAATAAAATCTTTAAAAAAAAAAAGTTTCATGCCCTCAGAGATAAATTAGTGAAGAATTTCAAAAGTTGACTTCTTTCTAAGCATAAACCACCCCGCATTCACAAGAAACTACACATACAAACACTGCCTAGGAGGAGTTTTCTTCTAAGGTAATCTTGAGTGATCATGGTGCCTCGAACTTGACACCTCTCCAGCAAAAAATCCTTCCAGTATCAGCCACACCCTCCTCTCCCATGAAATCCTTCTATATTTCTTTTCTCTCATATTGGCGGGGTGGGGCGGGGGGTGGGGTGTCATAGCTTTTGCTGTGACACCTGGGTAAAGATATTTCAAGACCTGTATTTTATAAATTTCCAATCATTAAGAATAAGAAAAGGAAGGCTCATTCTTTTCACAATTCTAACGGAGATCTTCAACTTAGCTTGGTTTTATTTCTTGGGAGGCACAGAAACTTCAGATTAACAGGAGATCTTCCTGGGTGATTGGGCAAACAATAATAGTCTGCATATAGGGGGCCCTTCTCCTCACACAGCCTTGCTCTGGCTTCCCTCCCCCACTTCCTTCCCTGGGCTTATCTGCAGTAGCCCTTTTTCCTTCTAAGAGGCCAGGTCTACCTAGTGACTACCCAACTGCCTCCAGCAATCATGCTTACTGCTGGTAAAAATAACTACTCTTCAATAACAAGAATTAGGGAACAAGTGAGCGATGGTCTTCAGTAGTTGCTGAATGAGAACTGTGGACAATAAGGTGAACCAGAGATAATGCCTGAGACTAATGGAGCTGAAATATCACCTCTCCTCAATTTCTCAGTCATTCTCAGTACTACCTTGAAATGGACAAGCCTAGTTCATTACAGTCTAGATCCATAATGTGGACAGAGAAGTCAAATAAGAGTATCTATGGGTTTTTGTCAAAAGCAAAGAAATCACAAAGGATGATGCTATTTAGAAAAATGACCCCTTTTATGAATGTTATATTGAAATTTGCTTCTTATTATTTGCTAGTCTGTCCGGTGTATTTTGGAATCACTCAGGTCCTTTTTTAAAAAAAGGAAGTTCTGTATCTTTGGGCTCCTTCTCCCTGTCATTCCTACTAGAGAGCTGACACTAGATAGCATCGTACCCTCCGTTTTTAGATAATCCCATTGTCTCATCAAGTCTAATGGTAAAATCATAAAAATTTATTGTTTCACTGAGAAGCTCAAATCATTTTACACCCACACAACTTCCTTCTGAGAAAGTTAGATCTAGTTATCCCTGAACTTCAGCAAAATCAAAATTGTTGGACCTTAAAAGACCCCACATCCAAAGATGTCTTCAAAATTTGTTAGTTCATTTTTTTACAATGAACATCCCCCATTTAAACCTTTAAACAGGGGCGCCTGGGTGGCTCAGTGGGTTAAAGGCTCTGCCTTCAGCTCGGGTCATGATCTCAGGGTCCTAGGATCAAGCCCCATATGAGGCTCTCTGCTCGGCGGGGAGCCTGCTTCCCCCTCTCCCTCTGCCTGCCTCTCTGCGTACTTGTGATCTCTCTCTCTCTCTCTGTCAAATAATAACAAATCTTATTAAAAAAAAACTTTAATAAAGAGTCATAATTAAAAACCCATACAACGGACTTAATAAATGTTGGGGAGCTTCCAATATGCAGAATGGTGCTGGGCCATGGGGCGCCTGGGGGGCTCATTCGGTATGTGTCTGTCTTCAGCTCAGGTCAAGGGATCGAGCCCCACATGGGGCTCCCTACTCAGCAGAGAGTTTGCTTCCCCTTGTCCCCTCTGCTGCTCTCCCCAGCTCGTGCTCTCTGTCTCAAATGGATAAATTAAAATCTTAAAAAAAAAAATATTGGGCTCCTGGGTGGCTCAGTTGGTTAAGCAACTGCCTTCGACTCAGGTCATGATCCCAGAATCCCGAGATCGAGTCCCACATCGGGCTTCCAGCTCCATGGGGAGTCCGCTTCTCACTCTGACCTCCCTTCTCATGCTCTCTCTCACTCTCTCTTGACTAATAAATAAATAAATAAATAAATAAATAAATAAATAAATAAAATCTTTAAAAAAAATATTGGTGCTGAGCTTACACTAACTCAGAAGAGGCATAAATCATGATGCAGGATAGCATCTGGGATGCATCCAGAAAGCTATGAAAGGAAGAGAAGGCTTCCGGGCAAGTGACTTTCCTACCAAAACCCTAAAGAGGATAAGCAAGAGTTGGCAAAATTTAGTGGGAGAGAAGAGAGCGAATTGCCCCTGATGAAGGTAATGGCATGTGTGAGGACACTGATAGTATTGTGGCTAAGGAAAAGTGACACTAGAGTATGGCTGTGAAGAGTCAAAGGAGACAAGGCATTTAAAAAGGCTGGTCACTGTGCTTGCACAGGAAGAGTTATAATCAGCTTTCAATTCTCTGTCATTCTGTCATTCCAGTTTGAAATGTGGCTTTTTTTTGTTCCATCCTTCAATTTTCTTTTTTTTTTTTTTTAATTTATTTTCACAGGGAGAGAGAGAGATCACAAGTAGGCAGAGAGGCAGCCAGAGAGAGAGGGGGAAGCAGGCTCCCTGCCAAGCAGAGAGCCCGATGCGGGGCTCGATCCCAGGACCCCGAGATCATGACCTGAGCTGAAGCCAGAGGCTTTAACCCACTGAGCCACCCAGGCATCCCGGTATTGAAAAAGTGAAAGAAAAAACAGCCAACAGAAACAAAACTATAAGAAAGCCATCTATCTATACAAATATTAGCTGTAATTGAGATATTCAAGAGATAATAGCAAGATAAAAATTTCAGTAGGGAATTGGAATTTGGAAAGAAATCAGAGAAATGAAAACTATTTCTATTTCCATAGAAATTTAAACTTTTTTAAAAAACAAATGAAGGGGCGCCTGGGTGGCTCAGTGGGTTAAAGCCTCTGCCTCTGGCTCAGGTCATGATCTCAGCGTCCTGGGATCAAGCCCCGCATTGGGCTCTCTGCTCACCAGAGAGTCGGCTTCCCCCTCTTTCTCTCTCTCTGCCTGCCTCTCTGCCTACTTGTGATCTCTCTCTCTGCCAAATAGATAAATAAAATTAAAAAAAAAATCAACAGGTATAGCGCTCAGGGTTATACCTCTGCTAACTGTAGATTCAAATGAAAAACTTGCCTATCTTTATAAGGAATGTTTTAGCATAAATTATTCTAAGGGAGTTTCCATAGATACTCGCTTTTTTTTTTTTAAAGATTTTATTTATTTATTTTGAGAGAAAGAGGGAGAGCAAGAGAGAGAAGATGAGGCGGGGTGGGGATAGAAGAAGAGGGAGAAGCAGGCTCCGCAGTGAGCAGGAAACTCAACACAGGGCTTGATCCCCGGACCCACGGATCATGACCAAAGTCAAAGGCTGACCTTAACCAACGGAGCTACCCAGGTGCCCCTAAAGATTTTATTTGTTTGTTGGTTTGTTTGTTTAAAGTATTTATTTATTTATTTGACAGAGAGAGATCACAAGGAGGCAGAGAGGCAGCCAGAGAGAGAGGGGGAAGCAGGCTCCCTGCTGAGCAGAGAGCCCAACGCGGGGCCTGATCCCAGGACCCCGACCATGACTCGAGCCGAAGGCAGAGACTTTAACCCACTGAGCCGCCCAGCGCCCCAAGATTTTATTTTTAAGTAATTTCTACAGTCACCGTGAGGCTCCAACTTACAACCAAGATCAAGAGTGGAATGTTCTAATGACTGAGCCAGCCAGGTGCCCCCAAAGATATTCACTCTTAATACTGGTTAAGAAAATGCAGTTTTCCCAAAACAAAGTTTGATTTCCCTGACTTCCAAATATTTATTCAATAGGCACATTAGCTCTGGTTGTTTAAAATAAATAAATACTTCTAGGGGACTTTCGGCTCAGGTCATGATCCCTCGGTCCAGGGATCGAGCCCCGCATTGGGCTCCCTGCTTGGTAGGAAGCCTGCTTCTCCCTCTCCCACTCCCCCGGCTTGTGTTCCTCTCTGTCCAATAAATAAATAAAATCTTAATAAATAAATAAATAGTTCTTATGTTTTTAAAAGATTTATGTATTCATTTGAAAGAGCGAGCATGCGAGCAAGAGGTAGAGAGGAACAGAGGGAGAGAGAGACAATCTCAAGCAGACTCTGAGCCTGGAGCCAGATGTGAGGCTGGATCTCAGGCCACTGAGATCGTGACCTGACCTGAAATCAACAGCTGATGCCTAACTGACTGAGCCACCCAGGTGCCCCTTGTTCTTAATGTTTTACTACTGTTTATAATTCGAACCCAGACGCCCCTCAAAATATTATTTTGAACAAGATCAATATGTCCCTGGTGGGTCCAAATCTCTGTGGGTCCAAATCCCTGTGATCATATTAAATGTGGGACCTTGAGCAAGTCAGCCTCCGCGAGACTCAGGAAAGGAAAATGCTGACTTAGGGTTAAATGATTATGAAGAGTATGTGACATAGCACTTGGCTTACCGGTGGTTCCAACAACAGAGAACCATGACTGTCACTAGTTAGGAAAACTATGTACAAAAACCACTGTAATAAATAAACAAAACAAAACAAAACAAAAAAACATAGGGGGGCCTGTGTGGCTCAGCAGGTTGAACATCTGCTTTCAGCTCATACCATGAACTCAGATCCTGGGATCGAGCCCCACATTGGGCTCCCTGCTCAGAGGGGAATCTGCTTCTCTTCTCCCTCTCCCTCTGCCCCCCACCCCGACCCTGCTCATGCTCTCTCTCTCAAAGATGCAGAGAAAAACGAACACTCATGGACCACTGGTGGGAACACAAACCAGTGCAGTCACTGTAGAAAATAGTATGTTGGTTCCTCAAAAAATTTAGAGGGGCGCTTGGGTGGCTCATTCGTTAAGCATCTGCCTTCGGCTCAGGTTGAGGTCCCAGGGTCCTGGGATCAAGGCCCGCATTGGGCTCCCTGTTCATCGGGAGGCCTGCTTCTCCCTCTCCCACTCTTCCTGCTTATGTTCCCTCTCGCATCGTCTCTCTCTCTCTTTCTCTCTCTCTGTGTCAAATAAATAAATAAAATCTTTTTTAAAAAATTTAATCTACAGCTATTCTATAATCCAGTAATTCCACCACTGTGTATTTACCCAAAGAATACGAAAACACTAATTTGAAAAGATAATCGTACCCCAATGTTTATTGCAGCATTATTTATAATACTCAAATTATGGTAGCAGCCCAAGTGCCCATTAATAAATGAATGGATAAAGATATTAGCCATAAAAAATGATGAAATCTCACCATTTGCAGCAACATGGTTGGATCTACTGAGTATAATGCTAAGTGAAATCGGTCAGAGAAAGACAAACACTATATGATTTCACTCTTCTGTGGAATTTACGAAACAAGGGGGGAAAAAAAAAGACAAACCAAAAAAGAGACTCTTAACTATTGAGAACAAACTGATTGCCACCAGAGGGGAGGTGAGTGGGGGGATGGCTGAAATAGGTGAAGAGGATTAAGAATACACTTATCATGATGAGCACTGAGTGATACAGAGAATTGTGAATCACTATATTGCACACGTGAAACTAATTTAGCACTGTATGTTAACTATACTGGAATTTTAAAAAATGTAATGAAAAAATGTAATGAGAAATTAAAACTCATTTACTATGAAAACTGAAGATATTCGAGCACACACTATTTGGAGACATTAGAACTTCTCCCAGATAAAAATTGGACAGCCAAAAAAAAAAAAAATTGGACAGCCACATGCAGAAGAATGAAACTGGACCATTTCCTTACACCGCACACAAAAATAGACTCCAAATGGATCAAAGACCTCAATGTGAGACAGGAATCCATCAAAATCCTTGAGGAGAATGCAGGCAGCAACCTCTTTGACCTCAGCCACAGCAACTTCTTCCTAGAAACATCACCAAGGCAAGGGAAGCAAGGAAAAAAAGGAACTATTGGGACTTCATCAAGATCAAAAGCTTTTGCACAGCAAAGGAAACAGTCAACAAAACCAAAAGACAACTGACAGAATGGGAGAAGGTATTCACAAATGACATATCAGATAAAGGGATAGGATCCAAAATCTATAAAGAACTTCTCAGATTCAACACCCAAAAAACAAATAATCCGATCAAGAAATGGACAGGAGATATGAACAGATATTTTTGCAAAGATGACATCCAAATGGCCAACAGACACATGAAAAAGTGCTCAACATCACTCAGCATCAGAGAAATACAAATCAAAAAACCACAGTGAGGTACCACCTCACACCAGTCAGAATGGCTAAAATTAACAAGTCAGGAAATGACAGATGTTGGAAAGGATGCGGAGAAAGGGGAACCCTCCTACACTGTTGGTGGGAATGCAAGCTGGTACAGCCATTCTGGAAAATGGTATGGAGGTTCCTCAAAAAGTTGAAAATAGAGCTACCCTACGACCCAGTAATCGCACTACTGGGTATTTACCCTCAAGATATAAATGTAGTGATCCGAAGGGTCACATGCACCCGAATGTTTATAGCAGCAATGTCCACAATAGCCAAACTATGGAAAGAACCTAGATGTCCATCAACAGATGAATGGATAAAGATGTGGTATATATACACTATGGAATACTATGCAGCCCTCAAGAGAAACGAATTCTTGCCATTTGCAACAATGTGGATGGAATTAGATGGTATTATGCTAAGCGAAATAAGTGAATAAGAGAAAGACAATTATATGATCTCTCTGATATGAAGAATTCGAGAAGCAGGGCGGGGGGTCGTGGGGGGATGGGGGAGGGAAATGCAACAAGATGGGATCAGGAAGAAGACAAACCATAAGAGACTCCTAAACTCACGAAACAAACCTGAGGGTAGCTGGGGGGTAGGGGAGGTAGGGATAGATAGGGCGGCTGGGTTATGGACATTGGGGAGGGTATGTGCTATGGTAAGTGCTGTGAAATGTGTAAGCCTGATGATTCACAGATATGTACCCTGGGGCAAATAATACATTATATGTTAATAGAACCTCTCCCAGATAAATCTAGTATTAACAAGATTTCTGCTAGAGTTGGGCATTCTAATTCCACCATTTCATTATAACACAATCTTACATAAATTAGTTAAAAAGAATATGAAACTTTCACTCCCATGGATAATAGAATTGGCGATTTGGATCAACCATCTTGCTAAAGACAATTAGAGAAGCTACACAAAATATAAAAACATCTGCTTAGAGGCATAGAAAAGTGAAAAAATTACCATGATAGTGTAGAATTCAGGGGGAAATGAGATCCAGGGAGAGTCAAAATATTTTAAAGTAAAAATATAAAATGGAGGGAAAACGCTAAAAAGATGATTAAAAAGAAATGTAATCTTGAAAGTAAAATATACAGTGGAACTGGCAAACTCAGAGTCTCAAGATTCGATTCAGGTCAAAAAAGAATGATAAAAAAGAATGATACTTTTGCAAAATGAACCCATAAGACTCTTACACAACCTCTCTTTTCAAAGTTTCACAAGTCTGAAAGACAGTCTGCCTCTTGTTCCCACTGCTTTCCATCCTCTGGGTTCTTCACATTTTGATTGTTACCCTAGCTCAAGAACATGGTGAAAATGAGCACATACCATCCAAGCTATGGGTTCTAATCCTAGATCAACTGTTTGGTCTTAGACAAGTTACTTGGCCTCTCTAAGCTTCAGTGTCTTACTTTATACCTTGGGGGAAGAATATATATTTCATAGGATTGTTGTAAAGATTAAATAAGACAATGAGTACACCAGTGCTTTAGACAGTATTGGGCACTTAGGAAGTACTCAAAACATGATAGTTGTAAAAAAACAAAACAAAACAAAAAAAAACACAAAACATGATAGTTGTTATTAACCCCTTCAGATATCAATGTTTACTGCAAACCAATTCCACATCTATGATGAGTATCATTCAATTCGACCAACATTTGTTTGGTGGTAACTAAATGCCAGGCACTGACTGCATAGGGAGGGAAATGAAGGGCAAGAAAAAAAAAACCCTCTTCAGTCAAGGCAGTGACATTCCTACAAAACAAAAAGTAAAGTTCACTTAGAACGGAATGACAAAATAAAAGAAGAGATTAAGCACAGCAACCAAAGGAAAAATAAAATAAAATAGAATTCATCAAAACTGAAAATGTCTGTGTTTCAAAGGACCTATCACAAGAGTGAAAAGACAACTGTCAGGAAAATATTTGTAGATGACCTATCTGATTGGGGTCTAGTATACAGAACATATAAAGAGCGCTTATAACTTAACAGAGAACAAATAAGCCAATTTAAAGATGGACAAAGGGGTGCCTGGGTGGCTCAGTGGGTTAAGCCACTGCCTTCGATTCAGGTCATGATCCCGGGATCCTGGGATTGAGCCCCACATCAGGTTCCCTGCTCAGCGGGTAGTCTGCTTCTCCCTCTGACCCTATCACCTCTTATGCACTCTCTCTCACACACTCACAAATAAATAAATAAATAAATAAATAAATAAATAAATAAATAAATAAAATCTTGTTAGAAATAAAAAAGATGGACAAAGAAAAAATCAATTAAAAAAAATAAAGGTGGACGAAGGACTTTGCTACAGTCTGAATGTTTGTGTCCCCCCAAAATCTATGTTGAAATCCCAATACCCAATGTGATATTAGAAGATGGGGTCTTTGGGAAGTGTTTAAGTCATAAGAGTGGAACCCTCACGAATGGGGTTAGTGCCTTGTTAACAGAAGCTCCAAGAGATCCCTTGCTTGTTTCACTAAGTAAGGACATAGTGAGAAGGCATCAACTGTTAACCATGAAAAGGGCCTTAACTAGAGTTTGACCATGCTGGCACCTTGACCTTGGATGTCCCAGCCTCCAGAACTTTGAGCAATATTTTCCTGTTATTCCTAAGCTACCTGTCTGCAGTATTCTGTCATAGCAGCTCAAAAGGACTAAAACAGATTTGCAAAGTATTCCTAGAAGTTATACAAATAGTGGAGAAGCACATGAAAAGATGCTTGACCTCCTTAATCATTAGAAAAACGTAAATCAAAACCACCATGAGATACCACTTCACACTCACCAGGATGGCAATAATCAAAAAGTCCGATAATAACAAGGGTTGATGAGAATGTGGAAAGATTAGAACCCTCATGCATTGCTGGTTGGAATCCAAAATGGTACAGCTGCTTTGGAAAGCAGGTTGGCAATTCCTTAAATTTAAACAGTCACCATGTGACCCAGCAATTCCACATCTAGAAGTATACACAATGTAACGGGAAACACATGTCCACAGAAAAACCTGTACACAGATGAGCATAGCAGCATTACTCATAATGGGCAAAAACTGGAAACAACCTAAAAGTCCATCAATGATGAATGTTTATACAAACTGTAGTTTACTCATACAAGGAAATATTATTCAGCCACAAAAGTGAACAAAGTACTGATAGGTGGTACAACAGGGATGAACCTTGAAAGCCTTATACCAAGTGAAAGAAGCCAGACACAAAAGGCCAAATACTGTATGATTCCATTGACATGAAATGTCCAGAACAGGCAAATCCACAGAGACAAAGAGCAGATTAGTGGTTGCCAGGAGCTGGGGGAGGGGAGACTGGAGTGTCCGCTAAGTGGCTCAGGATTTCTTTTGGAATAGTGAAAATGTTCCAGAATTAGATTGTGGTGATGGTTGCAAACCTCGTAAATATATTAAAGATCACTGACCTGTGCGCTATTAAAAGAGTGAATTTTATTATGTGAACTCTATCTCAATTTTTTTTAAATAGAGATTGTTTCGTTCTCCTTTATCACAGTGAAAAAAGGTGCCTCTACTATCTGCTAGCCATGGGAATTAAACACAATTTGTAAAGTGGGTTTCTATTTCCCAGTCTGCAAAATGAGAGTGCGGATACTTATACTTCAATCACTGTCAGGATCAAATATGATAATATTAAGACTTTAAGCACAGTGTGTGGCCCATAGTAGACCCAAAATAAACATTAATTTCTTTCTTCTTTCTTTCCTTTGCCAGTTTCCTATCTCAAGTCAAAGAAGTTTAAATTTTGTCAAAATCTTCTGTACATAAGGAGCAATGAAGACAGAGTTCCCTAAGTTATTAGTTCTTTGAAAAAAGAGGAAAACGCTATCATTTTCCTTGTTTTATTGATTTTTGTTTGTTTTAACATCTCATAATGCACTAGAAAATGGAATTAGGTGAATAAAGAAGGCATTTTAATTTCTATGTTGCATAGTAGACCTATCTCCCTACAATTTTGAATTAACTCCTAAACAAGTTATTTACTCCTGCAGGTATAGAATAAACACACACACACACACAAAACATTCTCTTTTTTTTAAGATTTTATTTATTTATTTGACAGAGAGAGAGATCACAAGTAGGCAGAGAGGCAGGCAGAGAGAGAGGGGGAAGCGGGCTTCCCACTGAGCAGAGAGCCTGATGCGGGGCTCGATCCCAGGACCCTGAGATCATGATCTGAGCCAAAGGCAGAGGCTTTAACCCACTGAGCCACCCAGGGACCCCTTTTTAAAGATTTTTTTTTATTCATTTGATATATAGTGAGAGAGAGAAAGAGAGAGTGTGCAGGGAGGGAGTCAGAGGGGCAAAGGGAAAGAGAAGCAGGCTCCCCACTGAGCAGAGACCCTGATGCAGGGCTCAATCCTAGGACCCAGAGACCAAGACCAGAGCTGAACACAAATGCCCAACCGACTGAGGCACCCAGGCACAGCCCCCCACTGATGTACACACTTTTCTTTCTAAATCTAAACTATATCAATTCCATCCAAAATTTCATGTATCGCATTAACTGTGGACTTCCACTGTCTCATCTTCCTATATCCTTTGCCTTGATCCTACTTTTGCTCTTTAACAGAAAACTCACCACAGAATGGTGTTGCATATGAAATCTGTTATGAAAACAAGCTGTGTAGTATGAATGTCTAGAATACAGCAGAAACACCCAAACCCTCTCATTATACAAAGGCAAGAAAATAACTGTACCATCATCATCTCAGTGGAAACCACAACTATAATTCTGTATTGCATAGGGAACAGTTAAACCAATTCATTCATAAGGCATCTTAATCCTCCAGTGGGGGGGGGGGGGAGGAATGCTTTTGCAGATGTTGCAAAATGGTGTGTACTGGTTACTTCTGAGGACTTCAATTACTTTTCTCTAAATAACATGAATCAAGTGGCAAGAGGGAAATGGCTGAGTGTAGTGAAATGAATATACAAATCTCTTCAAGGATGTAACAACCACTATCCTAGGCACCTAATCCAGAGCAGGCACTGCTAGTTATAGCATCCTTCCTTCCCAGGTCTGTCACAATGTTACAAATACATCCATTCTCACTGATGACCACACAGGAGAATAGCAAAACTCAGTATAACCTTTTTTTCCTTAACCATAGGAACGCTTGTCAATTTCATTCCTTCAGTTTGTTAAAGGAGTGGTGTGATTCTCTTGCTTGTTTTTCTTTTTTCTTTTTTAAAGATTTTATTTATTTATTTGACAGAGAGAGAGAAATCACAAGTAGGCAGAGAGGCAGGCAGAGAGAGAGAGGAGGAAGCAGGATCCCTGCTGAGCAGAGAGCCCGATGCGGGGCTTGATCCCAGGACCCTGAGATTATGACCTGAGCCGAAGGGAGGCTTTAACCCACTGAGCCACTCAGGCGCCCCTCTTGCTTGTTTTTCTTTTGGGGAGCGGGAGACATGACTTAACATTTCTATGAAATCTAATAAAAACTGTGGACCATCTCTCCAGAAAATGCATATAAAAGTTACAAACTGATATAACACTGTATGTTAACCATACTGCTTTGTTTGTTTGTTTGTTTGTTTGTTTAGAGGGAATGGGATCACAGAATACTAAAGGCCATCCACATTAAAAAACCTCCAGTGTTGGGGCGCCTGGCTGGCTCATTTGGTTGAGGGGCTGGCTCTTGATTTAGGCTCAGATCATGATCTCAGGGTTGAGATAGAGCCCATCCATGGGGCTCCCCACTCAGCCAGAGTCTACTTGAGTTTCTCTCCCTCTGCACCTCCCCTCCTCTTAAAAATAAATCATAAAAAAAATAAAAATAATAATAATAAATAAATCATAAAAAATCTAATATTTAAGTTCTATTTTTATGATTACTGAAATATTGTATTAGTGTTGGGATCATTCAAACTAGGATCAAATTCATCTTAGGGATTCTTGTCTAGCAACCAAAAAAACATGTGGAAATTTTAGCAGGACTAAAAAACTAATCTAATACAATAACGGTAATTTAAAATTCTGGTTTTCCCATGGTAACTAAAAATTCACTAAGTACCTAATCTGATCTGACTAGTATCTAGTCATTAGTAAGGAAATAGAGCTACCTCAATCACCATCTTTGAGAAGGCAAGTAAGATATGTTAACCAAAAAGAAACTTCAGTTTCTCATTTTCGGAGAATGAAATAAATCTTACTTTCCAAAAAATATTTGTACTATAAATACAAACCTTGGGTTTCTAAAAGTGGTAAAGATTTAGAAACCATTAGGTAATAACTCATTAGAAAAAAACTAAATAGGGGCGCCTGGGTGGCTCGGTGGGTTAAAGCCTCTGCTTTCGACTCTGGTCAGGATCTCAGGGTCCTGGGATCGAGCCCCGCATTGGGCTCTCTGCTCAGCAGGGAGCCTGCTTCCCCCTTCCTCTCTGCCTGCCTCTCTGCCTACTTGTGTCTCTCTGTCAAATAAATAAAAAAATTTAAAAAAAAAGATTAAAAAAAAAGAAAAACACTAAATATTTTGGTTATGCTAATATGTTTCCCTTGAAATAAGGGACTAATGATTCCAGTGTCAAGAAAATAATCTGAAATATAAACCAAAATTTCTCCTGAAAGAAGTTCACTATCATACAAAAAACTGTAAGAGACTAAAGCATCCAGCAATGAAAAATAATTTAGTAGGGTTATGTTCATTTACCTAAAAGATTATTTTGCACATAGTTTTTAAATCTTTATAAAATGTTAATTACAAGGTAAAAAGGTGAAAAAAGGAGAAGAAACACATTTACCCATTTTGACTTCAACTATGTTATTTTTTAAATGCAGAAAAAATACTGGGAGCAAATATACCAATATACCCTTGACAGTTGTCTCTAAGTAATAGAATTATAGTTTGTTCTTTTTTCCTGCTCCTAAACTTTCTAAATGGAAATTATATAACTTTGACTTAGTATGCTGTATTACTTTTTTTTTTTTTAAAGATTTTATTTATTTATCTGACAGAGAAGAGAGAGATCACAAGTAGGCAGAGAGGCAGGCAGAGAGAGAGGGGGAAGCAGGCTTCCAGCCGAGCAGAGAGCCCCATGCGGGCCCGATCCCAGGACCCCGAGATCATGACCCGAGCGGAAGGCAGAGGCTTTAACCCACTGAGCCATCCAGGCGCCCCTGCTGTATTACTTTTTAAAGTAACATAAGCTCATAATATTCAAACCACGTAAAAAAATTTAAGTAAAAATTTAAAATCACGTATTTCTTAATATGCCCTTCCTCCATCCAAAAAACCTGTCCTTAGAAGTAAACACTTACAACAGTTTTGTTTGGTAGGTATCCTTCTAGAATTGTTTTTCCATTTACAATTAGAAAAATACATGATTATGAGCTGTTCAAACTTCACATCATGTATCAGTCACAATCTCAAGTGCCTATGCCAGTAATTTTAAGCAACATAGGCAGAAGTTTTTTAACACATATTTTAAAAAGTACTGTCTACATTCCTAAAAATCTTTTTTTCAAGTCCTCTACTTGTATTTCTGATATGGATATCCCATGATTCTAATCTTTGGTACCTGAAAATGACATTCATAGAAAAAAAAAACCCCAAATGCTTTGGGGTACTAGCTTTTTTTTTTTTTTTTTTAAGATTTTATTTATCCAACAGAGAGAGAGAGATCACAAGTAGGCAGAGAGACAGGCAGAGAGAGAGGAGGAAGCAGGCTGCCCGCTGAGCAGAAAGCCCGATTCGGGGCTTAATCCCAGGACCCTGAGATCATGACCTGAGCTGAAGGCAGAGACTTCAACCCACTGAGCCACCCAGGCGCCCCGGGGTACTAGCTTTGAAGATGATATATTAAGTACATACAGGATATAATGATGATTTGCAGTTTACGTTTTGAAAAGCTACACTGAAGGCACCTGGCTGGCTGGGTTGATAGTGCCTGGGACTCTTGATCTCGGGGTTTAAGTTCTAGCCCCACAATGGGTACAGAGATTACTTAAAAACAAAATCTTTAGGGTGCCTGGGTGGCTCAGTGGGTTAAAGACTCTGCCTTCGGCTCAGGTCACGATCTCAGGGTCCTGGGATGGAGCCCCACACTGGGTTCTCTGCTCAGCGGGGAGCCTGCTTCCCCTTCTCTCTGCTTGCCTCTCTGCCTACTTGTGATCTCTCTCTCTCTCTCCCTCTCTCTCTCTCTCTCCCTCTCTCTCTCTCTGTGTTAAATAAATAAATAAAATCTTTTAAAAAATAAAATAAATAAAATCTTTAAAAAAATAAAATCAAGGGTGCCTGGGTGGCTCAGTCAGTTAAGTGTCTGCCTTTGGCTCAGGGTATGATCTCAGGGTCCTGGGATCAAGCCAAACATCAGGCTCCCTGCTCAGTGGGGAATCTACTTCTTCCAATGACCCTCTCCTCACCCTGCTCATGCTCTCTCCAGCACACTCTCTCTCAAATAAAAATAAAGTATTTTTAAAAATTAAAAAATAAGTAAATAAAACAAAATAAAAAATAAAAGGATACACTGGTATGTGAGAAATGTGTGGAAATCTTACCATTTTTGATAAATTTTAATTTTTTCATTCATTCATTGAATCATTTGTTCACCAAACATTTATTGATCACCTATTATGTGCCAGTACCTCCTAAATCCTAGGCTTGGGCTTTAAAGTAATTTAAACATCTCATTTCTAAAAAATAACACACAACAAACAAACAAAATACAAACATTTCACTTCTAATCACTTATCTTTCTCTAGGAGAACACTTAGACTTTCTTTTGAAAACTGTGACTCAGGGGCACCTGGTTTTTTCAGCAGGGTAAGTCTCCAACCTGATTTTGGCTCGGGTCATGATCTCAGGGTTGAGATGGAGCACATTGATCTGGGTGTGGAGACTGCTTAAGAATCCCTCTCTGGGGCGCCTGGGGTGGTTCAGTAGGTTGAGCACAGAACTCTTGTTTTCAGTTCAGGTAATGATCTCGGTTGGGGTCATGAGACTGAACCCCAGGTGTGGCGACTGCTTAAAATCCCTCTCTGGGGGCGCCTGGGTGGCTCAGTTGTTGGGTAACTGCCTTCGGCTCAGGTCATGATCCTGGAGTCCCCGGATCGAGTCCCACAACAGGCTCCCTCCTCAGTGGGGAGTCTGCTTCTCCATCTGACCTCTCCCTTTCTCTCATTCTCTCTCTCTATCTCTCAAATAAATAAATAAAATATTTATTTAAAAAAAAAAAAAAGAATCCCTTTCTGGGGCGCCTGGGGTGGTTCAGTAGGTTGAGCACAGGGCTCTTGTTTTCAGTTCAGGTAATGACCTCGGTTGGGGTGGTGAGACTGAACCCCAGGTCAGGCTCTGCGCTCCGCCAAAAGTCTACTTGTGATTCTCACTCCTAACCTCAGGCAGCTTGTGTGCTATTGCTCTCCCTCTCTCTCTCTCTCTAAGATAAATAAATAAAATCTTTTTTCCTTTTTTTTTTTTTTTAAGATTTTATTTATTTCGGGCGCCTGGGTGGCTCAGTTGGTTGGGCGACTGCCTTCGGCTCGGGTCGTGGTCCCGGAGTCCCGGGATCGAGTCCCATATCGGACTCCCGGCTCTGCGGGAAGTCTGCTTCTCCCTCTGACCTTCTCCCTTCTCATTCTCAGTCTCTCTCTCTCTCTAATAAATAAATAAAATCTTTAAAAAAAAAGATTTTATTTATTTCTTTGACAGAGAGAGATGACAAGTAGGCAGAGAGGCAGGCAGAGAGAGAGGGGGGAAGCAGGCTCCCTGCTGAGCAGAGAGCCCGATGCGGGGCTTGATCCCAGGAACCTGAGATCATGACCTGAGCCAGAGGCAGAGGCTTTAACCCACTGAGCCACCTAGGCGCCCCCAAATCTATTTTTTTTTAAAAGGACTCTTTTTTTTTTTAAAGGACTCTTTCTCTCCCTCTCCCTCTGCCTCTCCCCCCCCAAAAAATAAAAACTGTGACTGAGTACTTTTTTTTATTACTTTTTTTTTTTTTTTTTTAAGTAATCTGTACATCCAACATA
This sequence comes from Nasua narica, assembly GCA_028533885.1. NCBI lineage: Eukaryota > Metazoa > Chordata > Mammalia > Carnivora > Procyonidae > Nasua > Nasua narica. Next base: position 23,999,297 of record CM052812.1, on the reverse strand, counting down.
GGGCTTGAACTCACAACCCTAAAATCAAGAGATGCCTGCTCTTCTGACTCAGCCAGCTAGGTGCCCCTGTGACTCAGTATTAATGAAAAATAATTAAATCAGAAAACAGCAAGATTTTATTTTGTTTCTTTCATAGCAGACGTGAAGAGCTAATGATAATTAGCCAAGACTTTCTGGATACTCATGACTTGAGCACTGAGTATCATTATCAAAGTAATGACCTAAATTGGTTTGATTAGTTTGATTCATTTGCTAGTTGTAGCTTATTTAGTATGATAATAATGCAAAAAGATAAGATCTCTCTTTCTCTCCTTCCTGGTATATTCATGACAGCGCAACATTCTTATAAGAAGAATGAATGTTGCAGCTTTGAAACCATCAGCTCTTAAAATACTACTCTGTAATAAAAAACAAAAACAATAACAAAAAAAAAAACCCAAAAAACAAAAAACAGAGTTTGACCAACAAAAAAGAGATATGAAGTTAAGATCTATGGCAAAGTAAACATGTACCAAACTATGGTGCTCACTATTATATAATAGTACAATCTGGAGTATGCTGACAGTAGATGAAGGTGTTAAGCAGTTTCACACATTTTCCTTCTTGGATAAGATGATATACACAAAATGGCAAGGTAAGATTTGAACCATTTTGACAAGATTCCAGAAATTAACACCCATAGATAGGTCAGAACCAATCTAAGTCAGCATGGTTTTGTTGACATACTTGGGGTTTACACATGCAAGGATCCCAGACACCATAATTTTTTTCCCTTACGGTCAGCTGTGTGGTGAGCTACGCTACTGAAGTCTCAGTAATGATCCAAAGAGATTCCTTAAAGGCATATTTGAGGACATAGAACATCTGCCCTCAATTGAAGGAGTTGGTAGCAAAAATTGGTTCCATATGACATACACAACATAAACCAAAATGAGATTTGACTGTTTGAAAATACTAAAAAAGCAGTGGCCAAGGGCGCTTGGGTGGCTCAGTTGGTTAATGTCTGACTATTGATTTAGGCTCAGGTGATGATCTCGGGGTCGTGGGATTGAGCCCCCAGTGGACTCCGTGCTCAGTGTGGAGTCCGATTGTCCCTATCCTTCCCTCTTTCTCCCCACTTGTGCACGTGGAAACACTCACATGTGCACACTTTCTGTGAATAAAAATCTTAGAGATAAATGAAAAAAATTAATATTAAAAAAAAAAAAACAGTCTCCAGGAGAGGCTTGTCCCACCCCACTCCCACTGGATAAAATAAAATAAAACGTGGATAAAATAAACATGGATAAAATAAAATAAAAACATGGATAAAATGGATAAAATAAAATAAAATATTTTAACATGGATAAAATAAAATAAAAACAAGTATGTCAACCAATTCTGAAATGATTATCTCTGGAACTAGACTGTTAGCACACTATCACAAAATAGTGAAGAGTCAGTGCTTCAGTTTGATTCACACACTACTATGAACTTTTAGTTTTTCAAGCACAACCTGTGGAGAAACTATTTTTCCAAGTAGAATTTGCATTAGCTCAGAAGATAGCATGGTAACAAATAGCACATTTTACAGTGTTTCCTAGCACACTGCTATTTACTCTAACCAAACAGGGGTGTCCTGGCTAGCTCAGTCTGTGAGGCGTGTGACTCTTGACCTCAGGGTTGTAAGGTGGAGCCCCACATTGGGTATAGAGATTACCTAAAAATGAAATCTTGAAAAAAATCGGGTGCTTGGGTGGCTCAGTCAGTGAAGTGTCCGACTCTCGGTTTCGGCTCAGGTAATGATCTCAGGGTCATGAGATTAAGCCCTAGGTCAGGCTCATGCGCTGGGTGAAGGGTCTGCTTGGAATTCTCTCTCTCCCTCTCCCTGGGCCCCTCTTTCCACCCCCATCTCTCCCACCACCACCACCCCTCCCCTGCGCTCATACACACAAGTTCTCTCTCTAATAAGTAAATATATTTTTAAAAGACTTAAAAAATAAAAATAATATAACCAAACATATAGTACCTTCAATATTTTGGGAAAAACTTATTTTTTTTTAAGATTTTATTTATTTATTTGTCAGAGAGAGCACAAGCAGGGAAGTGGTAGGCAGAGATAGAGGAAGAAGCAGGCTCCCAGCTGAGCAAGGAGCCCGATGTGGGACTCGATCCCACGACCCTGGGATCATGACCCGAACTGAAGGCAGTCGCTTAACCAACTGAGCCACTCAGGTGTCCCAGGAAAAACTTATTAACTAGAGTAATATAAGAGATTTTTTTTCAGGGCCCCTGGGTGGCGCAGTTGGTTGAGCGACTGCCTTCGGCTCGGGTCATGATCCCGGAGTCCCGGGATCGAGTCCCAAATCGGACTCCCAGCTCCATGGGGAGTCCGCTTCTCACTCTGACCTGCTCTCTCTCACTCTCTCTCTTTCCTAATAAATAAATAAATAAAATCTTTAAAAAAAAAGAGAGAGAGATTTTTTTCACTTTGGCAACCAACTCACCAACTGCTCATTTAACCATTTGATTGATTTATTAAACATATGATGTACTATACCCAAATCATCAAGCTACAGATACATAATTTAATACCCTGCCTTCAGAAGCATAGCTACGAACTGTGTTTTGCTTACTTTTATTTTTACACACCTTAAAAATTATTTGCCAGCGTAGCTTGATCATATACTCACTCTCTATGCCTCTAAAAAGCACCCCCTTCTTTTTTCCCCCCCACTTCTAACATTAAACAACAAATAGGGAAATGACCCAAATGACTTAAAATATGTCTTACAATGCTAAATTACAAATATGTTTGAGGTATACCTACCTAAGAGCAAATTCCTAGACGCCTATGAGTGATAAAGTTAGTGGCTTTAATTATCTATATATATTTTTTAAATTTTATTTATTTATTTGGCAGAGAGGAGAGAGATCACAAGTAGGCAGAGAGGCAGGCAGAGGGAGAGGGGGAAGCAGGCTCCCTGCTGAACAGAAAGCCGGATGTGGTGGGGCTGGATTCCAGGACCCTGGGATCATGACCTAAGCTGAAGACAGAGGCTTTAACCCACTGAGCACCCAGGCACCCCTCTATATTTTTGAATATAGAGAAATTAAGCTGAACTAAACTTGGCAGAATTTTATCTCTTGGCCGAAAGATCTCTGGGGAGACTAACCACCTTTTTGTACAAATAAAAAAATTCTGTTTTTGTGGGAGATGAAAATGTAATCTAAAACCAAAAAAGGTAAGTAAAAAATTATTGTTGCTTATCTCAGACATTAGTAGTTAACTTTGTGAGAGATGGCATATGCTAAGTATATTTTAGAAAAAGAATTCTAACAATTTTGTTTTTAAAGTGGACACCAAGTAATAACAAAAAATATTAATATTTTAAAATTGTAAATGTATTTTCTATTTCTCACTCCAGCTCTCAATAAGTAAAATAATTCTTGGGGCGCCTGGGTGGCTCAGTGGGTTAAAGCCTCTGCCTTCAGCTCAGGTCATGATCTCAGGGTCCTGGGATCAAGTCCAGCGTCAGGTTCTCTGCTGGGCGGGGAGCCTGCTTCCCCCTCTCTCTCTGACTACTTGTGATCTTTCTCTCTCTGTCAAAAATAAAATCTTAAAAAAAAAAAAAGTGGACACCAAGCAATAACAAAAATATTAGTATTTTAAAACTGTAAATGTATTTTCTATTTCTCACTCCAGCTCTCAATAAGTAAAATAATTCTTGGGGCACCTGGGTGGCTCAGTGGGTTAAAGCCTGCCTTCGGCTCGGGTCGTGGTCTCGGGGTCCAGGACTGAGCCCCACAGTCGGGCTCTCTGCTCAGTGGGGAGCCTGCTTCCACCTCTCTCTCTGCCTGCCCTTCTGCCTATTTGTGATCTCTCTCTCTCTCTCTCTCTCTGTCAAATAAATACATAAAAGCTTAAAAAAAAATAAAATGAGTAAAATAATTCTTATAAGGAACATAAAAATACATGAAATATATTTGCTTAGCAGTATTCTTAGTCATCAGAGTGTATGGCCTTCAGTCATTAATACTAACATCAAATAAATGTTTTAAAAAACTATCAAATACATAGGGATATATCAAACCCCCAGGAATAAAAATATCAAATACCTAGAAATAAAACAAATGAAATCACTTTATTGGAAACTATAAAATATTATTGAAAGAAATTAAATGACATAGGGGTGCCTGAGTGGCTCAGTGGGTTAAAGCCTCCGCCTCCTGCTCAAGTCATGATCTCAAAGTCCTGGGATCCACAAGAGCCCCAAGCCTTAGCCCCGAGCATAGTAGGGAGCCCGCTTCCCCCTCTCTCTCTGCCTACCTCTCTGCCTACTTGTGATCTCTCTCTCTGTCAAATGGATGACTGAAATCTTAAAAAAAATGTTAATTAAAATGCAAAGAACAACAATAAAAATAGCCCAAATCAGTATGGAAGAACAAAGCTGACGGACATATACCACCAGTTAACAATTATAAAGCCTACTGATGATGAGTTTAGATACAGGGATAGATAAAAAGACCAATGAAACAGAGTCTAGAAATAGATTCAGAACTAATCAATCACCTGATCTATGACAAAAATGAGATCATAATAACAGGGAAAGGATGGTCATTTCAGTAATGGTGCCAGTCAATTAGAGATCCGTACAAAAAAGAATCATTCCAGGGGCACCTGGGTGGCTCGGTTGGTTGAGCAACTGCCTTCGGCTCAGGTCATGATCCTTGAGTTCCGGGATCGAGTCCCACATCGGGCTCCCAGCTCTGCGGGGAGTCTGCTTCTTCCTCTAACCTTCTCTCCTCTAATGCTCTCTCTCGCTTTCTCTGTCTCTCAAATAAATAAATAAAATCTTAAAAAAAAAAAAAAGAATCATTCTGGACTCCTCACACTACACACAGAAGTCAATTCCAGATATACATTACATCTAACTGTGAAAGGCTTAAAAAAGTAACTTTTTAAGAAGGAAGCCAAAAAGACATCATCATGACCTTGGAATAGGCAAAAAATAGACAAAATTTTCTTAACCAGGACATAAAGGAAAGCATTGGTAAATTGGACATTAAAGTTAAAATCCTCGGTTCACTAAAAAGCAGGATAAAGTGAGTGAAAAGTCATCGCGGAATAAGTAAAGATATCTGCAATCATATATTCAACAAAGAATTTGTATCAATAAAATGTAATGAACTCTTAAAAAGCAATAGTGAAAAGGCAGAAAAATCCATTTAAAAATAGACAAAGACAGTATCTCAATGACTAAGAAGCAAAGAAGTAGCTCAATTTCATTAGTCCAAGGTACTGATGCCGCTACCCACCCAACAAAATGATTCGAGTAAAACAAGACAGAAAATACCAAGCATGGACAAGGATGTGGAGCTGGTGAAACTCTCATACACTACCAACGAAGAATTGGAACAACCACAGTTGCTGAATAGTATCTGTGAAAGCTAAACATACGTATTCTATGACCCAGCAATTCCACTCCTAGGAATCTATTCACTAGAATGCACACATATATTCACGAAAAGACATTTATGACAATGGGCATATTAACAGTAGAATGGATTGGGGAAGCCTGGGTGGCTCAGTCGGATAAGTGGATAAGCAGCTGCCTTAGGCTCAGGTCATGATCTCAGGGTCCTAGGATTGAGTCCTGCATCGGGCTCCTTGCTCAGCAGGGAGCCCGCTTCTCCCTCTGTCTACCACTCCCCATACTTGTGGGCTCTCTCTCTCTGATAAATGGATAAAAAAAAATTTTTTTAAACCAGTAGAATGGATTAATGTACTGTGATATAAACATACAATGGAACACTGTAATGCAATAAAAACGAATAACTATATAAACAACATTACTGGGGCGCCTGGGTGGCTCAGTGGGTTAAAGCCTCTGCCTTCAGCTCAGGTCATGATCTCAGGGTCCTGGGATCGAGCCCCGCGTCGGGCTCTTTGCTCCGCAAGGAGCCTGCTTCCCCCTCTCTCTCTGCCTGCTTGTGATCTCTCTCTCTGTGTCAAATAAATAAATAAATAAATAAACAAACAAACAAATAAATAAATAAATAATCTTTTTAGAATAAATAAGTAAAAACTTTTTTAAGAGCCCAAAAAACATTATTGATGACTACTAAGCAAAGAAACCAGTAACAAGAGTATACAACTGTTCTTCCCTCTCAGAATGAACTTCCCTCAGAGAAGTGTTCCCTGTATCCTCCTCTGCCTCTCCATGAACTTTTGGTTTATCTGCTGCCAGGGTTCAGTATAAGAACAACCGCATACATTCTTCAGAATCAGCTTTGTAAGTGATAAAAGTAATCTTCTGGGGGCACCTGGGTGACTCAGTGGGTTAAGTATCTCACTCTTGATTCTGGCTAAAATCATGATCTCAGGGTCATAGGATCTCAAGCCCCACATAAGGCTTCGTGCTCAGCGCAGAGTCTGCTTGAGATTCTCTCTCTTCCTCTCCCTCTACCCCTCCCTCACCCCCTTTCCTCTTTCTCCCTCTGGCTGTCTCTCTTAAAAAAAAAAAAAAGAAGCTAGGCTCATCTATACTTGGAAGGCACAAAGAGCTTTTCTCTATTTTTGTTCTGTTTTGTTTTGAGTGAGATATAGAACACATAGAGAAGAGCGCTAAATGTGTTTAAGTAGGAGAATCATTAGGGTTTTAGAAAGAAAACTTCAACGGCACTTAAGAGGCTGCTGTTCAACATCCTGACTTCTCTTCTAGCTGGGACACTCACGACTATATCCCCAGTGCACAACCTGGAGTAGAAGTACAGTAAATAGTTGCTGATAATAGAAAGAACACTGAAATTGTCCCAATAAAGGACAAAGGCATCAACTATAGAAATGGCCAAGAAAATGGAGAGGTAGAGTAGTGCTCTGTTCTCATAGAACAAGAAATCTAGAAGAGTGAGAGGAAGACCTCAAAGATGACTGAATTTTCCATTTTGGGTGACCATGTGGATGGTCAGTCATTAAGTCAAATACGTAATGCAAAAAGAGGAGCAGGTTTAGAAAAAAGGAAAACAAATTCGATTATACCTATTAGAGATCAAGTGAGTACTTTCAGCAATGATGTCATTTGGTAATGTTACAATTATGGAACTTACAAAGGAGGTCTCTGCTCTAAGATATTGCTGCTAGTGTTTTAGATATATGTTTGTAAACCATTAAATTGCTGGCCACTCCCACATATGTGATATGATTTGAGTAAAAATTATCCATTGCAGTAAGGTTTATAATAACAGAATATTTTAGAAACACCTCAAATGCCCATTAATATATGATCGGTTAAATGCCTGATTTCATTTGCAATGTGTCAAAAATAAAGTCAGCATTTTGGGACAGATAATTCGAGTGAAATAGAAAAAAATGATTAAATTCACAGTACTTTTAAATTAATCTATCCTACCATACCTGTATTTATAGGAGACACAAAATAAGCATAACTTCAAATGAGTGATCTAAAAAATCATTAACACCATAGCTGGCATGTGTTTTAAAGGTCTGAAAATCAAGTATTAACCAAGTTCCATAAAATCCTTCAAACAAAGTCTAAACCAACCAGTATTTTTAGTACCTTAGGCTCATAAACTGTAATAATGAGAACCAATGTTTATGTATCACTTTGGAGTTTACAAACCAATTTGTACTTCTGATAATCCTAACAACCACATGGGATATGAGAAGCAGGTGGAAATCACCTGCCAAAAGTTAAGATGAAAGCTTTATTATTGCTATACCTTCAAAGGCAAAGTTTCAAAATGAAGCATAGAGACAGTTTTATTCTTTCAAAAGAATAGAAGTTTAATTCTACTGGTTCCTCAAGCTGCAAGGGAGTTAATGAATTTGTTCCACTCTTAATTTAAATTTAAGTTAAATCTGTAACTTCCAAAAAAGACACACAACTAGCCAAAATAAGGCATAGTGGAAATCTCTGCAAAACCAACCACATTTCATGTCATTTCCCTGTCTCCATCAAATCCCATGGTGGAAAAACTTTATGTTCTAGTTTTCTGAGACAAATTCTAAAAATAAGCTAATGTATCGCTCACTGCATAAGACATACTTTGGGTAGATCCACAAATTCTTACAGATAATATAAAATGTTACCAGAGGAAAAGGACTTAATACCGAATCACCTAGTCTCTGCACAGATCACTCTATGGAGCCTCACAGGCATCTCCCAGCCCTTGGGGATTTACTTACCTCCAAAGGCACAAGGATAGATGGTTTCTTTTTCAGCTCCTCACATTTCCTTTTCTTACAAATCTGATGGCTGTTCTTCCTGTTCTTGCAGTAAGTGCATTCACCACAATTGGTCTTCTGCTGGCAGGGCTCACAGACCCCACACCGCTTTCGTTTCTTCTTTTCCAAAGTAGGTAGCAAAGTTGTATAGGAAGGAGAAGAGGTACTGGCGAGTGACACTGGCCTAGACACCACTGTGGTGTTGGTGTCAACCACGCTGGTCATGCCGATCTGGGAGCTCCCCCCTTCCAGTGTGCCGGGACCAGCCTGGGGGAGTTGGGTAATGCCCTGGGAAGCATGGAAGAGTCCTCGCTCAGGGGCTAGCGGGACCCCCTGAGTGTTAGCTGGCAAAAAGCTTATATGAACCTGCTTCTCATTTTCTATATTGCTAATAGTCATTATTGGAGGTACCGGACTTATCTCTGAGTTTGATGATGGCTGAGGAATGTGACCAGAGCCCAAGGGCAAAATCTGCACAGCGCCCTGGACCTCAAGCCCATATGAAACAGTGCTCTGGGGCTCAGGCCATTCTGGGAGAGTATTATAGGTAGCAATTGAATTTAGAGGAGCAGGAAGAAAGATAGGTGGGTCTGAGGCAGTACCACCACCTATTGCAAGGATTTGTTGGTCTAGGATAGCACCAAAGACCTCTCCTTGGACTGGAATAGCACCAGGCATCTCTGGTGGGTCTGGGGTCTCATCCAGAGCCTCTCCATGACTTATGTTAGCACCAGGAACTTCCCATTGATGTGGGACAGCACTGAAAGCCTGTCCTATGGCAGGAGTGGTATCAGGAATTTCCGGTTCTGGGGTAGCTTTGAGTACCTCTTGATGATCTGGTTTAGCACCAACGGTTTCTTGCTCTGAGTTTGCCAAGAGGAGTTTTATTAATGAGGTAGGATATATTGACCCACCAATGGACAAACAGTTTCTAAGGTCCAATTCAGGTATAACCTTATTAAAGTTTGAGGTGGGGTAGCAATCATGTTCACTTTTGATGGGATCCAGGTAAGAATCAGACAACTTAAGAGATTCTACTCGTGAACCCAAATCTTCTAACTGAATGCTGGAGTCTCCTTCGTAAGTAACCTTGAGGGCTGCTCTTTGGAGCAAAGGCGCACACAGAGTGTCCTGAGCAAACATTCTAGGGGAATCACTGATATCATTCAAAGTCTCTTTAGAGAATAGTCCTTCGCTACCACAGGTCCCTTCCGATGACCCAGAAAGGATCTCTACTGCAGGGTCACTCTGAGTGGAGACATTTACTTTGGAATCCTCCACCCTCTGGGACCAAGACTGGGTTGTCTCTTGACTCTCACCTTTAATTAAAGATGCATTTTGGACACCAATTAGATTCTCTATATCGGGAGCAATTAGGGGGACTTGCGTTGAAACGGCATCATTTTCTGAGTGTTTTACTCCCACGTCAGTAACTACATTATAATCACTTTCATGTTGCTTTTCTAAATTCTTAGGAGGTGGAGCTTTCTTGGGTTTGGTTATGATCACTGGAGGTTGGGAGAGTCGTCTGCTAAGAGAGGTGCTTCGGAGAGCCATTGTAAACCCATTGCAAGTTAAGGATTCTGGGTTCTGAAAAAGAACCTCAGTCCTATCCAGATTCATTCGTGCTGCCCCAGCCCTGGTCAGAAGGCTTCTGACTGGCATAGGTGGTTTGGGTTCTATTTTTTTCTTAACATCTCTTTCTTGAATTAATTGCTTTAATTTTCCAGGGCTCACAGTCTTGACTGATGCTACATTTTTGTTGGTTGCCTTACATGGCTTCTTCAGTTGGCTGCTTTTCTTTCTGTTTAGATCTTCCCTCCGGACTAATCTGGAAGGCCTCGCATGGCGGGATCGAGACATAGCTACGGAGTAGGACAAAATGAAAGGGCACAGGGAACAGAGTCATTGGTCCTTTGGAAAGTCTCACTTCTGAGGAGAATCTGGACGCACCATGGTTGAGTTCAGTGGCACAAGATTTTGGTCTGAAATAACAAAAACACATTGGAAGTGAGTCTTTTTCCTATGTATTCTCCCATTTGAAATAGAATACTAACAATTATTAATCAAAATTAGGGCACTGAGGTTTACTGCAAAAGAAAAATATGATAAACACAAAAGATACTAAAGCATCCTTTAAACCCTGGATTCACAAATAAAGCCCCTTTAATTACTGCGACAACTGATTTAGTTGATGAAGTTCTATGCACAGGGTGAGCAGGGGGCTTATTCTGTATTAGAAACCACAACTGTTGTAGTTACATGTAGTTTAAAGATCAAAACCCAATCTTTACAAATTTGGATCCTTAAGAAATTATCTCTTAATCTCTTTCCTCACCACGTCACCACACAGGCAGAGATGTCATGTGTTGGACAGTAAAGCTGGTAAAACCAGAGGAAGAAGAGCCTTATCACAATCCAAGAAACTCTACTTGGAGATCCAATAATATTAATTCCACATTCCAATGGACAGTCTGCAAATTTTGAGCTTTACACATGCACACAAAAATAGCATAAAATCTGAGGAGTTAGTATTGACAGATTAGGTTACAAATAAGACTCACAAGTCCAACAAATATCTGTTGAGTACCTACTATGTATAAGGAAGGCACTGTGGTGGGCACTGCCCACACCCAGAAATGATGTCCCTCTTTTCTTTCACCCGACTTAATCCAAAGACTGCTGGTTCTAAAATCCCTTCTACCAAGGGTCCCAAAAGTCTCATGATGAAGGCCTAGGCAAGGAAATTGGAAATAAAGAGAAAATGAGATCATTAGAATGGTAAAGCATACTAGGCAAGCAACTATTATTTGGAAGGTAAGGAAGAAAAAAGAAGAAAATGAAAGGGGACTAAGAGCCATCATTAATTGTCTTTGGTCTCCTCGGATTGTTTACCCTAACGCAGAATAAAACCAAACTATGAACAACAATAAAGCTCACCATACAAGCTGTATCAATATACTCTCTAAAGATCACAGAATCAAGAGTGGTACCATCGAGTGGGGGAGGATTCTTTGACAGCTGACAGGCTGTTGGATTTGTAAGAAAGCATGGTATAAGATAGTTACCAAAAAAACGGGTCTGCAACCCAGTTGCAGTCTGTGACTGTCTGTGACAAAATCAGAAAAAAGCAGGCAGTAACAAGTTTTTCATAAAGTTGTATTTATTCATTTTAAACAACTCTTCTTGGGGTGCCTAAGTGGCTTAGTCAGTTGAGCAATCCACTCTTGGTTTCTCCTGGGGTCAGCATGGGTCAGGATCTCAGGTCAGGGGATGGAGCCCCATGACCCACTCCAAGATGAGGGAGAGTCTGATTGGGATTCTCTCTCTTCTCCCTCTGCCCCTCCCCCCCCCCCCCGCCCCTAATCCCCACCCCTACCCCAGCCTGGCCGGCCAGAACTCCACACTCAGCAGGGAGTTGGCTTCTTCCTCTCCTTCTGCCCCTCCCCCGTTCGTTCTTTCTGTCTCTCTCTCTCTCTCAAATAAATAAATGTCTGTAAATAATAAATAAAACCTTTTAAAAAGTCCTTTCTTTAAAAAAGTAATAAAAAAGTAAATAAAAAAGTAATTCTCTTGTGAAAAGGTAGCGATAGGTTTATTTTATACTGTTATTACCTGATGAAGTAAAAACTTGACAGCCTTCTAAAACTCTCAGATTGTGCATTTGTTTTTGTTGTACTGATTTGACCCCAGGTCATCCTGGGATGCACTGGTTGGTTTAGTAGCCAGAGATGCGTCCATCAGAAAGCTGTGAGTTTGAATCTGAAATCACCAGCTGTGTCCTCCCAGAACCTATTTAACTGAGTAGAAGTTTCTACATCTGAAATGAGGTTGTTTGGAGGTTTCGATGGGCTCCTACAGGGAAAGCCTGGTGGCTTCCTAGTGATATCTGAGGTTGAGGAGGGAGTGGGGGAAGGTAAGGTAAGAAGGACTTTGGAAGTAGGCAGACTTGGGTTCAGTTTCCAGCTCAGAAACATTACTGGTCATGGGATTCTGATATATTCCTCAGTCTCCCTGTACCGCAGTTTCCTTATGTGTAATAGAATAGGAAGCATAATAGTACTGATCTCATTGGGTTACCATGAGAATACAATGAGATGACGTGTAAACACTTAGCACCGGGTTGGCATATAATAGGTGTTTAATAATAAATGGGAGCTAAAGAAGTAAAGGCTGCTTGTACTTCCAAAATACAAAAAAATAATAAGAGAAAATAAGCTAAAGGGTGATTATCATTATTATAGAGCCAGATTAAAGCACTGTCTGCCATATTCTGCAAAACAAGATCTAGTTCTTTTGTTTCTGTTATCACCTAACCCATTGTAAGCCACGCAGTATAATAAAAAATCCTGAGGCACAACATTGAGAGTCAAAGCACTGTGCCTTTAAGACAGACTTTTTAAATAGACATTAGTGATAACATTAACCACAAGAAAAATAAGTCTGATAAATCTGTACTAAATACAAACACTAGACCAGACAATACTTTATTGAGTTCTTGGCATCTAAGCTTACTGCTTTCCCCCTTTTCTTAAAAAATAGGAAAAAAAAAAAGTTTTTGGCTTGCACTAACTTTTTGGCTGTGAAAAACTGTGAGATATTTTCTCCAAAGACCACTGCTATTTGTACCAGTATTTTTAGAAAACAAAAGACATTCCACTTCTAATCTCCAGAAAGTCAGCAGTCTTTATAAGGATGTTTTTTTCAGATAGCAAAAAGCAATCCTTTCCATTCTTCAGAAATTCAACAATATCGGTATAAGCTTGCTTTATCTCTTGTATCAAGATTACACTGCTAAAAAATTATTAGGAGCATATAATCTCGGTATTGCAATCAGCCACGAAAATTAAAATTCACATATGTAGGCAAGTAATCTGGATATGCCAGAAGGTGTCATGGGATCTGCCTTTGAAAGTAGTTTATAAATTGATCTCTGTCTCATATATTCTTTTATATTTTTAAATTAAAGTGCTTTAGAAATTCAGGCTTGTAATTAAGATAATGTTTATCATTCAAACCTTATCTCCTGAAAAAGAGCCTGCCAAGGAAATGGAAAAGGTATGAGCAACATGGATTGGGAAGATGTGGTCTCTTTAAATGGTAACAGCCTTTTTATGAGATCGTGAAAGAGGCCAATGACCCCTAAAAAACCCAACTGCAGGGGAGAAACCACTGGGTACCACCCAGCCAAAGAAACAGACAATCAGAAACAAAATAAGGGCTCCCACAAGATCCTAATTTTATCACCCTTGGCTCCACTGATGAAATGTGACCTTCTTTTGTGATAAACTAAGTCATCCCCAGGGCTGAACTCTGGGAGGAGAGGCAGCAAGCTTTTTTTTTTTCCCTGAAATTTGTGGGGAAAAAAACAATGTAGTCCATTCTTTTAATGGGTCCATAATTAAATATGGAATTATTTCCACAGACCTCCTGATATTTATTTTCCTTATTAATCTATAAACATTATTAAAGGCTCCATTTTCCCCTTTTTGGACGCTTTTGTTTATTATAGAGTACTTAAGCCATACAAAAAGGTATTATTTACAATTGAAAATTAATTCTACTTCCATTTTTTATTTCTTTTTTTTTCCATTTTTCATCTCTGATGAATACTGACATTGTAGTATTTCTCAAAATCAGTTTTATTCTACTCTAGAATATATCCAAGGGTCTATAGAGATAGCTGTAGGATAATATGATCGGAGCGGAAAATAAGAAAATAGTGTTCCTGTTATTAAACATATACCATAGGCCCTAATTATTTACAATTCATTGATATGATTCTGTGGGTTCTTATTTTACTGGAAGAGAAAACAAAATGAAACAAAAAAAAAACCCAACCACTATTGGACGCAAAACATTAGTCAGCAAGTCTTTTCACCAAAGGGCACCAAAAATAAAAGCTTTTTCCTAAAATGTCCTTGTGATATAGGGGACTAGAGCATATGAGATCCAAACATGTGGGACATGATGCCAGCCTAAAGTAGAGAATATAAAGCTAAAGACAGAGGGCAGAAATGGCAGGAGCATCTTCACCCCAGGGTGAATATGATAAACATTGCCTGTGTAAGGATCTGCTAATTACTCACAAGTAACCTAAATTTACCTAACCAACTAAATTGGCCAACACATAGGATCAGGTATTTTCGTCACTATTATTTGAGCTTACTAAGTATTCCCTTTCCCTACCGAGGGCCTTTTTGTAATTATTGAAGTAATCCCCTTGCCTAGAAAAGAAAAAGCTGACTTCCTAAACTGTATCAGTTGTCTGTAAAGGACGATGTTGACAGCACGTCAGAAAATCCTCTCCCACCTACATCCCTCCTCCTCCTGGATCTCCCAAAGTCCCCCAGGCAGGAAGTGGCTGAACCGATGGAACCGTACAGCCCGCATATCAATTTAAAATTACATGGCAAACCTTCCCACCACCAGCGGTGGCCAAAAAAGTGGTGAGTATTTTCATCCATAGGGCTAGAGGCAAAAAAGGCTCTGATTTCACGGTCACTCCGTTCAGCTCCTTAGAAATTAAAACCTACTGCACTTGACTGAGAAATAGATGTAAAACATTTCTTTTAAAAGGCACCACCTGACTTAGCTTCGTCCAGCAACTAAGTTCTACATCTAAAGGAAGAGGAGGCGGGCGGGCTGCTTGCCGTTCCTAGATAGCCTTCTACCACAGGAAGTGTGAGAGCCCTCCGCACGAGGAAAGGCTGTTCAAGGAAACTCACTAGAATACGAGCAGATTTAGTCAAAGGCTCCTTCCATATGTAAAATACCCCTGCTGCCCTGCAGAGCAAGAAAAAAAAAAAAGGCCTAAGAGAGCCACAGAAAAGGGAAGGGAGAAGTTAAAATGGAGATAGAATGACTCTTCCAAAAACAAGGAAAACATAAAATTCAGGGAAAATAGTAAAAAGCTTAAGGAAAGTCTCTTTAATAAAGGGGAAAGGGGGAGCAAAAGACAGAGTAAGAGGAAGAGATTTATGGTAATAAAGGTAGAATGTAAAAAAGATAACTGGGATCAAAATGCTGAAGACTAAAGGTAAAAGACCTAGGGGGAAAAAAGAAATTTAAGTGTGCAGGGAAAGAAAGATAGAAGCAAAGAGTGGGGGAGGGGATGGACAAACCAGATAAAGAAGATTGGAGAGGGAAGAGAAACAAAGAGCAGAACAGTGGTGATCCAAACCTCCATCCTATCAATTCTGGAAAACCAGAGCTGAGTATGATGGTTAACTCTCATTAAAATGGTAAGTGGTGGTTGAAGAGTTGTAAATCTCAGCTACCAATCTTTGCAAAGAAAAAGGGACAGTCTGTGTCAATAACTCCCCCATATCTTGATTTTGAAGTTTAGTGAAATCATAACATGGCTTTAAACACTGTCAGAGGCTAACAATTACCTATTTAAGATCTCTTAATTGGGGAGAGAAGGGAAGATTTTAACCAGAGTAACCTAAAACCGATTAAAATCAGGAAACACACCCAAAATCACAGGACCGAAAATCTTTTAGTTCTTGGAAACTACACAGACTAATCTCCACAAACATTTCCTTATCTATGCACCTACCTGCCTGTACCACCCTTCTTTAACTGTAGTCATGAATTCCTGATATGCCCTAAATTACTCTTGCCCTAACTGGTTAACAAGCAAATATCTGTATTATATTTGCATACCTGCATACACACAGGCATACGTGTGTTTTTGACATCCTGTGGCCTAAAGAAGCCATCGTCTTTACTAAATTTATTTTACCAAATATTGTTGGGAGGGGGAGAAGGGCAAGAGAGCACATTTGGGTTCAGGGCCGACCTGAGGCTACCGCCCTACAGCGCCGCCCTTCAACCCATTCCGGCGCGGTGCACAGCGCACCCCGCGGACACTAGATGTGCACCGATCTTTCACTCGCTTCAAGTCTCAAAGCAGTTACACTTTATTTCTTCATAAACTGCCCATTACCATGTATTGTGCAGCTCATATGGTACCGGAGAGTGGAACCGGGGAGAAGTGGCACACGAGCGACCGAGGCAAAATGGTTAATTTGGGAGGAGGACGAGTTGGGGGCGGGGGGGAAAAGACTCCTAGTTCAAGCTATATTTATTCTCTTGGTAATACATTCATTTTATTGGGTCAGAAATGCGCAATTTGGGCTCCCCATTCATGTGGAAAGGCTACTGGGGCCGGCCAGCAACTTTCTGACCACTTTTTGTGGAACTATCTGGACTGCACTCGGCCCTTCCAGAAGCTCAATCAGTTGGGGGTACGGGTGAGAGGGAGGAAGGGGAAGAGAGGAGAGAGGGAGCGGGAGAGAGATCTAGCCCCTTCCCTCCCCGACACGTGAAGGGCTGGTGGCCCTGGCCGCAGGCCCTGGCCCCAGGCTCGGGCCGGAATCCGGCCCCTCCCGGGGTCCGCAGCACCCAGCTCCGCTCACCTCCCGGCTCCCGGATCCCGCCAGCTGGACTGACGCTACGGCGCGCGCTCCGCGACCTGGTGGCCCTCAGAACTGGTTTTAAAAAGCCATTTTGACAGAACACTAATTCTTTTCCCTATTCCCTTCTTCCCCGATCGGTGTAACTCCGGGTCACCTCGGGTCAGACTCCCCTGCTACCTCCACTCTCAAGTTTCATCCTTGGAGTTCCCCTCCCCGAAACGCTCAGGGAGGGAAGTGCCAAATGTTTCCCAACGAATCTGTCCCCTACACAAGCGTGGGGGAGGAAGAAAATCTGTTTGGGGGTGCGCTTGATTATGCGACAGGACGGACTCCCCACCCGCAACTTGCCCTAACTCTTCTCATCCTGAGGCGCCGGACTTTCAACTCTCCTAAGAGGCGCGTGGGTCGCCGGCACCTTCAGGGATCCCCGAAGGCACACTTGCCCTCCCCCAACCCAGGCTGCAGCGGCACCCGAGGTCCGAGCCCAAGGCGCCCCCGGCCCCGCTCCCCCCTCCAGCCCCCCGCCCATCCGGCGCCGCTGCTGGGCCTCGGGGGCAGGCGGCCGAGCCCTCCGGCCGGGGGCATTGTTTACCACCCTCAACAAAAGCTCCCCCAGCGGCTCCGGGCAGGGGGTCTCCGCGGGGAGTGGGCCCGCCCCTGCGGACCCGGAGGACCCGCGGACTTCCAGCTCTGGCCCTCATCCCAGCCCCAGCCGAGTACCGCCCCTCGCACCCCCTTCCGGCCGCGGCGTGAGGGTCCCCGCACCCCTGCCCTCTGCCCCGGCCCCAGCTCACCACTGGCCCGCTCAGGCTCGGAGGGCAGCGCGCGTGCCCCCGGCTCCAAGCCCGCACCAACCCTCGGGCAAACTTTCCAACTCGCTCCAGTCCCCACAACTTGGGAGCCAGGGCCCCCGCGGGCGCGAGGAGCGCGAGCGGGCCCAGGGCGGACACCTACCGGCTGCCTGGCAGGGTCAGGGCCCGAGCCCCCGGGGTGGGCGGCAGCTTCCCAAAGGTCCACAGACGCGAGGCAGGTAGAGTTGCATGACTGGGGCGGGGCAGGGGGTTGTCCCAGGGGGCAGACCCGGGAGCCGAGGGACCGGCGGCTGCGCGCACAAAGCGGTGCGGGAACGGATTGCGCTGCCACTCCCCGCCAGGTCAGCCCCCCGGAGCAGCCGTGTCTCCCCAGGACAGACCTCAGGGAGTGAAGCAGGGGCTCTGCCTTTGCTGGACCCTGCACCGCTGAGCTAGAGTCAAAATACGAGCTGGATTTCCCCAAACTGGAGCTGGACTCCCCTCTCGACCCTTACCCCTCCCCTTCGCCCTCCTCTCTCTTAACACTTTTTTTTTTTTCCCTTTAAGGTCGAAAGAGAGTGTTGCACCGGAAGAGAGGTGTCAAGATTTTCTTGTCATTATCTTTTTTTCCGAGGGGCTCTTGGGCTGAGAGACAAATTTTAGGTTTTCTAAGTTGAATGTTTATAGATAGATCAAGGGAATGCCAGATCAGAGATGACACAACTGAGCAATATCTGGGTTGCAGATGATGGTAAACTGCCCTCAGCCCATAGATAAAGAGAGGCCCGAGGAGGGTCCTGTTCCCTTGTCTCTACGCTTAATGTCTTGAAAAGGTCATCATTACATTTTTGTTAGCTATTTGGCCCTTGTACATTGAGGGTGGTCATATTCACTTCATGGATGAAACAGTGAAGGCTCCAGAAGTAAGTTTTTAGCATTGGAAGGAATAACCAGTGGCATTATGCCAAATTAAGACTGAGTGGGGCATTGGAATTTCTCCTTATATGTTGGATGGCTATTGCTTCTTCCAGCGGTCAGTCATGACACAGACAAGGGAATCCAGGTCTTTCATTGGCTCACAGTGGCAAGGAAAATGGTGTTCATGGAACTGTCATTCCTCCCACGTCAAAACTTCAGCCCAAGAGAAAGACTCATCCTATCATTACCTTCAACACCGTTCTACCCCCATTCTGCACATAATTTTTATTCTTTGGTATACTTGCTTTAATAAGCATAACCAGATCCTTCCTCTGAGAAAGATTTCTAAGCTTTCAACCTTTTCTCACAGATTGATTCATTCAAATTTATTCTTGAGCTAGGATATAGGTATACAGAGATGAATAAAATTTGCCTCTTAAACAGGAGGAACAAGAATCCTGGGTGGCAAGCAGAACAAACTAATGACTGCTCTCCAGTGTTTTCGGGGCTACAGTCAGATAAATACCTCAGTTGGAGAAAGTAAAAACACATGGTATTTGAAATAAATCTTATCAGCAATAATGGACTTTTCTCAATGTTTCCAAAAGCCTAATTATGAATATCTGTCAGAAACAATCTCCTAGGACCTAGATGAAAAGAATGTTGGGGGGCACCTCAGTGACTCCATGGGTTAAAGCCTCTGCCTTCAGGTCCGGTTGTGACATCAGGGTCCTGGGATCAAGTCCCGAATTGGACTCTCTGCTCAGCGGAGAGCCTGCTTCCCCTTCTCCCCTGCCTGCCTCTCTGCCTACTTGTGATCTCTCTCCTCTCTTGTCAAATAAATAAATAAAATCTTAAAAAAATGTTGGGAGAGCTTGACTCATAACTTGATCTCCATAAAAAACAAAGAGGGGTGGGGGTGGTGGGGAAAATAAAGAACATTTTTTAGAAAGAATGGGGGCACCTGGGTGGCTCCATGGTTAAGCGTCTTGCCTTACACTCAGGTCATGATACCAGAATCCTGGAATAAAGTCACACTTTGGGCTTCTTGCTCAGCTGGGAGCCTGCTTCTCCCTCTGCCTGCCACTACCCCTGCTTGTGCTCTTTCTCTGACAAATAATCTTTTTTAAAAAAATGTCTAGAGGGCACCTGGGTGGCTCAGTTGGTTGAGCAACTGCCTTCGGCTCAGGTCATGGTCCTTGAGTTCCGGGATCGAGTCCCGCATCGCATTGGGCTCCCAGCTCTGCAGGAAGTCTGCTTCTTCCTCTAACCTTCTCTCCTCTCAAGCTTTCTCTCACTTTCTGTCTCTCAAATAAATAAATAAAATCTTTTAAAAAATGTCTAGGGGCATCTGGGTGGCTCAGTGGATTAAAGCCTCTGCCTTCGGCTCAGGTCATGATCTCAGGGTCCTGGGATCGAGCCCCACATGGAGCCCCTGCATCGGGCTCTCTGCTCAGCAGGGAGCCTGCTTCCCCCCCCCCCCCCGCCTGCCTCTCTGCCTACTTGTGATCTCTCTCTGTCAAATAAAATGTTTAAAAAAAATAAATGAAATAAAATAAAAAAATGTCTATAATTACCCTCGTTCCCTTCACTCCATAAATGTTAGTTGAATCCATACTATTGTGCCAGGCAGAGTCCTAAGCTTTGGAAAAACAGCAGTAGCAAATGAAACCTCTGCCCTTGTGAAGCTTGCATTCCATCATGGAATGGGGGTGGGGGTGAAAATAAGGAAGGCAAATAAGCAGAATATATAGTGTGTCAGATGGTGATGGTTAGAGGGAAGAGGAGAAAAACAGGGAAGGGGACAGGGAGTGATGGGGAAAGTTGCAATTTTAAAGATTTTGTTGATGTATTTGAAAGAGAGAGTTGAGGGACAGGGAGAGAGGCAGAGGGAGAAGGAGAAGCAGACTTCCTGATGAGCAGAGTCAGATGCGGTACTCAGTTCCAGGCCCTGGGATCTGACCTGAACTGAAAGCAGACACCACAGACTGAGCCACTCAGGTGTCCTGAAAGTTGCAGTTTTAAATATACCAATAAGCTCATTGAGAAGATCTGAAAAAGATAAGGGAGGGAGGGGCGCCTGGGTGGCTCAGTGGGTTAAAGCCTCTGCCTTAGGCTCAGGTCATGATCCCAGGGTCCTGGGACGAACCCTGCCTCAGGGCTCCCAGCTCAGTGGGAGAATGTGCTTCTCCCTTTCCCGCTACTCCTCCCCTGGCTCAGGTGCACTCTCTCTCTCTCTCTCAAATAAAATCTTTTTAAAAAAATAAAAGAAAGAATAGATAAAGAACATCTGTCTCTGTCTCTGTCTTTGTCTCTCTCTCTCTCTCTCACACACACACACACACACACACACACACACACACACTCTGGAATATCACTCAGCCCTAATAAAGAATGAAATCTCGCCATTTGTAATATGGATGGATCTAGACAGTGTAATGCTAAGTGAAATAAGCCCATCAGAGAAATACAACACTATGTGATTTCACTCACACGTGGAATTTAAGAAACAAAATAAATGAGCAAAGATTGAAAAAAAAAAAAAAAGACAGAGAAAGAAACTCAGAAACAAACTCTTAACTATAGAGAACAAACTAATGGTTGCCAGAGGGGTGTTGGGTGGGGGGACGGGTGAAATACAAGACAAGGATTGAAGAGCACTCTCAGAATGATGAGCACAGAGTAATGCATAAAACTGTTGAACCACTACCTTGTTACACCTGAAACTAATATAACACTGTCTATTACAGAAGAATTAAAATAAAAAATAACATTAAAAAATTGGCAACGTTGTACTAGCTTTGGTGAGAATGTTTTACACATTCCTGGTAGGGTAAATGGCTTGACTAAGAAAGGCAGACTAAGTATTCTCTATTAGGCTATCAGGGGTGGATGGATAGACAGATAGATGATATAATAGTGGGTGGGAGAGAGTTAATTGTCCCTTGGTGATCTAGAACAGCACAATTTGCATGATATTAGAAGATAACAGGGGAGGCTGGGCAAGGTAAATCTGCAGTGATAGTTTTTTGTGGGGTTTTTTTGAAGATTTTATTTATTTGAGAGAGAATGAGAGAGAGAGAGAGAGCACGAGAGGGGGGAGGGTCAAAGGGAGAAGCAGACTCCCCACCAAGCAGGGAGCCCGATACGGGATTTGTCCCTGGACTCGATCCCTGGACTCCAGGATCATGACCTGAAACTAAGACAGGTGCTTAACCAACTGAGCCACCCAGGATCCCAGTAGCTTAGTTTTGAAGAAGATCTATTTTCTTGTCCCGCCTGCGTGGCTCAGTCGGTTAAGCTATCATCTCAATTTCGGTTCAGGTCATGATGTCAGGGTCCTGGGATTGGGCCCTGCATTGGGCTCTGTGCTCAGTAGGGAGAGGATTCTCTCTTCCTCTCCCTCTCTCTGCTCATGCTCATTTGTTCACTTGAACTCTCTCTCTCAAATAACTAAATCTTAAAAAAAAAAAATTGAAAAACCTCTATGCTGTCACTTCCGCCAGGAGTTCAAGAGAGCAAGAAAAACCTACAGCAGGACTCAAGGGAATTACCAGAGAATTTGCACTCTGCCAGTCTGCAGGAATTTAGGACATTTATGGGTCACTTTAATGGCAGGCACAGACCTAAAACCTTTTTGTCACTCAAGTTTCTAAATTGAATTCAAAGATTGTCAAGAATACACAGGGTCTGTACAGCACATGGTGGGTACAAACCCAAAGACATTTCAGTGATGAAGGTGGAAGGAAGGAAATCAAATTGGTATTCTGAAGGAAAAACAAAACAAAACAAAACTGATATTGCCAGAACTGTTTTTGAAAGGAAGTAGGATTGGCATGTCTTCACAGTAATTGTAAAGCATGAAGACATATTCTAGTTATGATGATGAAACGAGATCTTTTATATTATTTTTTTCTCAAGATAATATGGGATATTTCTTACAAAGTTTCTTTTTTTTTTTTTTTTGAGATTTTATTTATTTGACAGAGAGAGAGAGATCACAAGTAGGCAGAGAGGCAGGCAGAGAGAGAGGGGGAAGCAGGCTCCCTGCCGAGCAGAGAGCCAGATGTGGGGCTCGATCGGAGGACCCTGAGATCGTGACCCGAGCCGAAGGCAGAGGCTTTAACCCACTGAGCCACCCAGGCGCCCCCAAGATCTTTTATATTATAGACAACTGCTAAAAGGACCAAACTTCAAATGGAGAACTATCTAAATTGTGGTCAAAGAGAGCCTGTTTTGGTACAAGTTCCTTCCCTACTTCTAATGACAAGATTAGTCCATTTTCTCCTTTTTATGCCTTGTCCAGCAACTTCATTGGTAACCTTTTTAATCTGCTAATTCAATTGTTCTCTTAACTTCTCCCCAACTCAACTGGGAAGCATCCCACTTAACTTCTAGATTCCCATCATCCATTTTCTCTACTGCTTGCAAGCAGCAGAATTCTCTTAGAGCCTTAGCCAGCTTCAAAATCTTAAGACCTAAATCTGCCTGAAGTCTTTATTGCTCCTTAGTACTCCCTGTTTGGGGAGATTTTTAGCCTCTTTCTGCCATGGAACCTGTTCTAAGCCTTCATTTTCCTCACCACCAAAGCTGCCCATAGCCAAATCTATCAAGTGGGGCCCTCAAGTAATAGATTTCTCTCTCTCTCTTTCTTTAGATTTTATTTATTTATTTGACAGAGAACACGAGAGAGCTCAAGCCAGGGAAACAGCAGAAGGAAAGGAAGAAGCAGGCTCCCCACGCAGCAGGCAGCCCTTCACAGTG
This sequence comes from Nasua narica, assembly GCA_028533885.1. Taxonomy (NCBI): domain Eukaryota; kingdom Metazoa; phylum Chordata; class Mammalia; order Carnivora; family Procyonidae; genus Nasua; species Nasua narica. The sequence continues at coordinate 23,976,174 of CM052812.1, read as the reverse complement.
CTCAGTCCCAGGACCCCGGTCTCATGACCTGAGCTGAAGGCAGAAAGAAGCCCAACAGACTGAGCCACCTGGTGCCCCAAGTAATAGATTTCTTACTTACTTTTCCCATCCTTTCTCAGTACTATTTCCTTCCTTTGCTAAAGTGTCTTCCCCGGAGCCCATAGTGTCCATGCTATTTTTTTAAAGCTGTTTTTACTATTCTAAGGGCCCTTCTTTCTCGCATCTTCAGTCTCTCCTTCAATGCTCCGTCCTTCCTGCATTCTAGAGGTCTTTACGTTGAGCAAGCCCAGGTCACCCCTTTACCTGATCTTGCTCTCCCATCTAACTTCAGCCCCGTTTCTCCCCATGATAAATTCTATTTCTTGCTGTTTCTTGTTCCCATAACATCTATTTATTCCTAAGCCTACTGACCCACTCTCCCGAGGTCACATTCCCAGCACAGCTTCGGGCTCCTTCCCCCCCATCCTTACTTTTGTTTTGACGAACCTCCGTCCTGGAATTCTGGGACACGTGTAGACGGTCCTGCTTCTCATCTTATATTTCCAGCCAAAAGCCATCACCATCTTCTCTCTCTCTTCTTCAGAGTTCTCTGGGCACTGCAAGTACTTTAGGACTCCTGGCCCACCAGAAGGCTCGGGAAGCTGAAGCCAGCCCAGAATATTTTGCTTTGTAACTCCAGCCTATTATCTCTCACCTTGGAAGCCATGGGTCATGTTCCTGATCTGTTTTCCATTCGTTTTTACCTGAAGACTTCTGGGCCTGCTCCATGCTGATGTTTCTCTAGGTCACATGTGGTGACCTCTACTTATTAGGCACTTTTTTCTTTTTTCTTTTTTTTTTCTCCCCAAATATGTTTATTTTAATTTTTCAGTGTTACAAGATTGATTGTTCATGCACCACACCCAGTGCTCCATGCGATATGTGACCTTCTCAATACCCACCACTAGGCTCGCCCACCCTCCCCACCGCCTCCCCTCCAAAACCTTCAGTTTGTTGCTCAGAGTCCACAGTCTCTCCTGGTTCATCAGCCCCTCCGATTTCCCCCCATTCATCCTTCCCTTCCTTCTCACAATGCCTTCCATGATTTTCTTTATACTCCAGGCACTTTTTTCTTTTTTAAGAATTTATTTATTGGGCGCCTGGGTGGCTCAGTTGGTTGAGCAACTGCCTTCGGCTCAGGTCATGATTCTTGAGTTCCAGGATGGAGTCCCACATCGAGCTCCCAGCTCCACAGGGAGTCTGCTTCTTCCTCTAACCTTCTCTCCTCTCATGCTCTCTCTCACTTTCTCTGTCTCTCAAATAAATAAATAAAATCTTAAAAAAGAGCAAGAGAGAATTAATTAATTTATTTATTTATTTATTTATCTGAGAGAGAGAGAGAGAGAGCGTGCGCATGAGCAGGGGGGAGGGGCAGAGAGAAGGAGAAGTCAGTTCCCAGAAGAGCAGGAAGCCCAATGCGTCCATCCGGGACCCTGTTATCATGACCTGAGCCAAAGGCAGACGCTGAACCTACTGAGCCACCCAGGTGCCCCTATTAGGTACTTTAGAAGCAATTGTGTGAATTATTTCTGGACATTTTCTTCCTCCCCACTGAGAACGCATTCAAAGAGATCTTAACTACCTGCTGAGTCTCTCCTAACAAACCTATTTTCTCTGGCTTTGTGAATAGAAGGGACGGAAAGGTTGGAACAGGTACAGGTCTGCCTGGAATGTCTCCCCTCCTGCTCTGTCTCTCCTTCCTCTATATTACTCTTATTCTTGGCAATCTGGCAAACTTATCCTCATCCCTCAGAAACTCAGCTCACAGAGCTCTTTGTCCGTGAAGCCTCCTGAAACGACCCAGGCAGGATTAGGAGTGGCACTCAGCTCCCTGCATACGGCGTCTGCAGAATTTCCATGTCTGTCATTACACCTCTCACACACTTCATTGCACTTAACAAACTGTATGCCCCTCAAGGGGCTTATTTCTCATTTTCATATCCCCAGCACTTAGCTCAGGACCTGGCTCATAGCAGACAGCAATTGGCTCAAGAAATTTTTGTTGGGAGGGGCGCCTGGGTGGCTCGGTGGGTTAAAGCATCTGCCTGTGGCTCAGGTCATGCTCTCAGGGTCCTGGGATGGAGCCCTGCATCGGGCTCTCTGCTCAGTGGGGAGTCTGCTTCCCCTTCACTCTCTGGCTGCCTCTCTGCCTACTTGTGATCTCTCTCTCTCTCTCTCTCTGTTAAATAAAGAATAAAAAATAAAATTAAAAAAAAAAAAAGAAATTTTTGTTGGGGCACCTGGGTGGCTCAGTAGGTCAAGCGTCTGACCCTTGGTTTCATCGTAGGTCATGATCTCATGGGTCATGAGATCCAGTCCTGAGTAGGGCTCTGGGCTCAGAGGCGAGTGGCTTGAAGATTCTCTCCCTCTGCCCCTCAGCATCCCTGCACGCACACCCCCTCTCTTTCTCCCCAAAATAAATAACTAAATCTTAAAAAAGTGTTTTTTGTTGTTAAATACCTCTCTGAGGTCTGATCTAAACTCTATAGTTGCAATCCAGCAATTCTCTGCACAACTGAGACTAATTTCATTTTTGTTTTTGTTTTTTAAGATTGTATTCATTGGGGCGCCTGGGTGGCTCAGTCCCAGTCTGTTGAGCATCTGCCTTTGGTTCAGGTCATGGTCCCATGGTCCTGGGATGGAGCTCCACATCTGGCTCCCTGCTCAGTGAGGAGTCTGCTTCTCCCCCTCCCTCTTTCCCTCCCCCCTGCTCGTGCTCTCACTCTCTCACTCTCTCTCAAATAAATAAATAAAATCGCTAAAAAAAGATTTTATTCAGTTATTTATTTGAGAGAGAGAGAGAAAGAGGGAGAGAGAGAGAAAGAGAGAGAGTGAGCTGGGGGAGGACCAGAGGGAGAGGGACAACCAGACTCTGGGCTGAGCATAGAGCCTGATGGGGGCGCTCAATCCCACAACCCTAAAATCATGATTAGAGCCAAAATCAAAAGTCGGATGCCTAACCGTTGGAGCTACCCAGGCGCCACAAGACTAATTTCTTGATAAACTTCACAGTGTCACTGCACCTTAAACATGACAGTAAATGTAAAGTATCTAAAACAGGCCCCAACAAAGCACAGGCTCTGCAGGTCCCTTTCCCTTGGTCTCCCCTTATCTATAAGAACTTCAGGGGCGCCTGGGTGGCTCAGTGGGTTAAAGCCTCTGCCTTCGGCTCAGGTCTTGATCCCAGGGTCCTGGAATCCAGCCCTGCATCTGGCTTTCTGCTCAGCAGGGAGCCTGCTTCCTCCCTCTCTCTGCCTGCCTCTCTGCCTACTTGTGATCTCTCTCCCTGTGTCAATAAATAGATAAATAAAAATCTGAAAAAAAGAAAGAAGAAGGACTTCAAAAATATTTGTCATTGCCTTAAAGATTTTCAAGGCCTTTCCCGTCTCTAGAATTCTATTATTTAAAATCCACTGACAAGGGGCACCTGGGTGGCTCAGTGGGTTAAAGCCTCTGCCTTTGGCTCAGGTCATGATCTCAGGGTCCTGGGATCGAGCCCTGCATCAGGCTCTCTGCTCTGCGGGGGGCCTGCTTCTCCCTCTTTCTCTGCCTGCCTCTCTGCCTACTTGTGATCTCTCTCTCTCTGTCAAATAAATAAATAAATAAATAAATAAATAAATATCCACTGACAATTCAGTTCCCCTAGCAAATTGTTCTTGAACAACTCCAGTGAAGGTAAATAACCTCTGAATTATCATTCCTCCTCAGCATTCATGAAGAATAGATTTGAATTTTATTAATTGGTACTCACCAATATGTAATTTTGGCACCGTTCATTACATATGTCAACATTTTATTTCCCCAACTGCCTGAAGGCTTCAGGGTAAGACTGTTATCTTCTATTTCTTTTGGATCTTATCTTCGTATAGGACTTCTTACTATAATACCTTCAATAAATATTGCTGACAGGTCAAATATTGACTGACAGAAGCAATTGAGTAATATCTCCAAAGTGTTTTTATCTTCTGGCGGGAAAACAGTAAGTAAATCCATCAGTGTTATTATAGCTTAAGTGTGTGAATAGTAATTGCTACTGTTGATGGAATACAAGTACTATCTTTACACATTCAACTCTGCTCCTCAAATAAGTACTACTTAAATTGCAACTTAAGTGCCCCAAACCTCCAAGTTTATCTCCTTAGACTTAAAGTCCATTTTTGAGCTCCAGATTATTTCAACTTGGATCCTTCACAGAACTTTTATTTTTTTTTAATTCTTTTAAAGATTTTATTTATTTGACAGAGAGAGACATCACAATTAGGAAGAGAGAGAGGGGGAAGCAGGGTCCCCTCCGAGCAGAGAGCCCGATTCGGGGCTCCATCCCAGGACCCGGAGATCGTGACCTGAGCCGAAGGCAGAGGCTTTAACCCACTGAGCCACCCAGGCGCCCCCTTCACAGACCTTTTAAACTCGCTTTTTTTTTTTAAATAGGCTCCATACCCAACATGGGGTTTGAACTCAGGACCCTGACATCAAGAGTCTTGTGCTCTACTGCCTGATTCAGCTAGGTGCCCCTAAATTTTATTATTCTCTTTCTCTCTCTCTTAAGTTCTAATCACTTTAGTTTTTTGTCTTTATTTTTATTTTATCTATTTTTAAATTTTAACTTCAGCATAGTTAATATATATTGTTATATTAGTTTCAGTGCTTTAACAATTCTATATGTTACTCAGTACTCATCACCCAATATGATATTATTCTTTTTTTTTTTTTAAAAATTTTTATTTATTTATTTGGCACAGAGAGGGAGATCACAAGTAGGCAGAGAGGCAGGCAGAGAGAGAGGAGAAGCAGGCTCCAGCTGAGCGGAGAGCCCGATGCGGGGCTCGATCCCATGACCCTGAGATCAGGACCCGAGCCGAGGGCAGGGGCTTTAAGCCACTGAGCCACCCAGGCGCCCCAATACTATATTATTCTTAAAACACTCTTTTCCATTGGCTTCTATAACTCTTGTTTTTCCCTCTCCATCTGTAGCAACTTCTTTGTTTCCTTTGCCATCATTCCCTAGCTAACCATTAAGTGTTGTAATTACCCATGGCTGAATTTTGGGTTCTCACTTTCTCCTCAGCCTTGATTTACTAATGTTATATCTTGAGCCCAGGCTGCTTCTTATATAGTCAACTCTTTAATCTCTAACTGGATGTCTCCAAGGCATCTGCAAAGTCAGTATGTCAGTATGTCAGTATGTCCCAACCAAGGAACTCATCCTTTCCTCTGTTCTTCCACCTTGCCCTAAACCAGTAACAAACTAATCCTCTTCCAGTAATCCCTGCCTCGGTGAATTCATACATTTATGTTAACAGGAACCTAGGAATTATCCTTGATATTTCTCTTTCCCCACTGCCCTTATCAAATTCATTGCCAGGTCTCACCCATTTTATCATTTCAATGTCTCTCCAATCCATCCATTTCCCTCCATTCCTATGGCCTTCACTCTGGACCAAGTGCCACATATTGCAATGGTCTAATCATAACTACTTTTGTCCCTATTCCAATATCCAGGGCATGGGCAGGGATCTTTGTGAAATGACACCTGACCATGTCAACCACAACTTAACACTTTGGCTTCATGTTGCTTTTAGGATGCACAAGATCTCCATGGTGGCTACAAGGTTGCTAGTGGTTGCTAGTGGCTGTAAGATTTGACCTATTTCTGGATCTCATGTCACAAACCTCCTAATTCTTCCTTCCCCAGCCACAGTAGCTTTCTTCTGTATTTGCAAACCAGTATTTCTGTTCTTATAAAGCAGTAAATTTCGTTTGCAGACAAGTTTCATTTTAGGCTGAACAAACACTTTGACATTTCTCCAATCTAGCAGCTCCCTCTATTGTCTTTTACCTTTATCAGCATAAGTGACCCTTCCTGATCCCTGGAAGGCATCTGAATTCTTGATCCTTAAAGGACATAGTGCAGTTATGCATTTGAGATTGTGATCAGACCTTTGAAACCATCAAACTCTCCACCAGAAGCTTTGTTTTCCTTTTTCTGGAATGCTTTTTCTTATTCCCTTCCTCGGTTAAGCCCTACTCATCATCCTTCACCTCTGGGTTCAAGCATCACTTCCTTAAGGAAGCCTTTTCTAAACTTCTTGTTTAGGTTAGGTTTTATGTACTTTTATCACCATGCACTAAGCCTGTTCGTAAAAGTACTTATCTCAGTTTCAATTTTACATGAATTTCTGTGATTATTTGATTAAGATTTGTCTTTCCTGGGGCGCCTGGGTGGCTCAGTGGGTTAAGCCTCTGCTTTCAGCTCAGGTCATGATTCCAGAGTTCTGGGATCGAGTCCCGCATCTGGCTCTTTGCTCGGCGGGGAGCCTGCTTCCCCTTCTCTCTCTGCCTGCCTCTCTGCCTACTTGTGATCTCTCTCTGTGTCAAATAAATAAATAATAAATCTTAAAAAAAAAAAAAAAAAGATTTGTCTTTCCCGCTAGAGTATAATTTCCCTGAAGGGCATGGACTAGGTTTGCATTTTTTTTTAAAGATTTATTTATTTATTTATTTATTTATTTATTTGACACAGAGAGAGAGAGAAAGAGAGGTAAAAAGTTAGGCAGAGAGGCAGGCAGAGAGAGAGGGGGAAGCAGGCTTCCTGCTGAGCAGAGAGCCCAATGCGGGGCTCGACCCCAAGACCCTGAGATCATGACCTGAGCCGGAGGCAGAGGCTTAACCCACTGAGCCACCCAGTCCCCTGATTTTGTTTTAAGTTTTTACTTTTATTTTTTTAAAGATTTTATCTATTTATTTGTCAGAGAGAGAGAGCAAGCACAAGCTAGTGGGGCGGCAGGCAGAGGGAGAGGAAGAGGGAAAAGCAAGCTCCCCATCCAGCAAGGAGCCTTATGTGGGATTTGATTCCAAGACCTTGGGATTATGACCTGAGCCTAAGACAGATGCTTCACTGACTGAGCCACCCAGGTGTCCCCTTAAGCTTTTATTTTTATTTATTTATTTATATTTTTTTAATTTATTAGAGAGATAGAGAGAAAGCACAAGTAGGCAGAGCAGCAGGCAGAGGGAGAGGGAGAAGCAGGCTCTTCACTGAGCAGGGAGCCCGATGCAGGCCTTGAACCCATGACCCTAGGATCATGATCCAAGCTGAAAGCAGCTGCTTAACCAACTTAGCCACCCAGGCGCCCCTTTTTATTATTTTTTTAAAAAAGATTTTATTTATTCATTTGAGAGAGACAGAGAGTACAGGCAGGCGAGGCAGAGGAAGAGGGAAACACAGACTCCCCACAGAGCTGGGAGACCAACACAGGGCTCAATCCCAGGACCCTGAGATCGTGACCCAAGCCGAAGGCAGATGCTTAACCATCTGAGCCACCCAGGCGCCCTGAGCTTTTATTTATTTTTATTTTTTTAAAGATTTTATTAATTTATTTGACAGAGAAAGAGAGATCACAAATAGGCAGAGAGGCAGGCAAAGGGAGAGGTGGAAGCAGGCTCCCCGCTGAGCAGAGAGCCCTATGTGGGGCTCGATCCCAGGACCCTGAGATCTTGACCTGAGCCAAAGGCAGAGGCTTTAACCCACTGAGCCACCCAGGTGCCCCGCCGAGCTTTTTATTTTTAAGTACTCTCTACATCCAACATGGGGCTCAAACTTACCACCCCAAGATCAAGATGGACTACATTTTTATTTATTATTGTATCTATAATGCTTATCGTCTATAAGAAATACCTATTGAATGAATGAAAGAATAATTAGGTCAGTTCTGTAAACAATTTCTAGTTCATTGCTGTATCTAACTGTAACAACATTGAGATGATTTAGATACTCTTCTGAAATATTTTTTTCTGGTACAACTGCCTGGAAAACTCTTACTCATTTTTCAAGGCTCAGCTTTTTTCTTTCCTAATCTCTCCACTCCTTTATGGAAATGGTCTCTCTCCTCTTTCTACCTTATAGTACCCCATGTGCACCCCTAATTCCAACAAATTGTACTCACTTTATTGTAGGGCTTGCTCTCTTACAAAAGATTTTGTAAAGGGGCGCCTGTGTGGCTCAGTGGGTTAAAGTCTCTGCCTTTGGCTCAGGTCATGATCTCAGGGTCCTGAGATCGAGCCCCACATTGGGCTCTGCTCAGCAGGGAGCCTGTTTCCCCCTCTCTCTCTGCCTGCCTCTCTGCCTACTTGTGATCTCTCTCCTCTCTGTCAAATAATAAATAAAATCTTTTAAAAAAAAGACATTGCAGAAATTTTGTCTTATTAACTTCTATATCTTGGTCATCTAACAATGCCTTGAACATAGTAGGTAGACAGTAAATGTATGTTGACTGAATGAATAATAATGTATTCTGCAGGTCTAGGAGAGCACGTTCCAAGGAAGTGAGAGAAATATAGCACCTACTATGTGCTGAGCACTGTGATAGCTTCTATGGCTCCATGATCTCATTTGATATTCACATCATATCAGGGGTGGGGAGTGTCACATTTTTTTTTAAGATTTTATTTATTTATTTGACAGAGAGAAGAGATCACAAGTAGGCAGAGAGGCAGGCAGAGAGCCCAATGTGGGGCTTGATCCCAGGACCCTGAGATCATGACTTGAGCCAAAGGCAGAGGCTTAACCCACTGAGCCACCCAGGTGCCCCACGTTTTATAGATTAGAAACTAAAGATCAGATATTTAGTAATTCCTTAAGATCATTTATCTATTAAGTAGAGAAGCAAGCATTCAATGTTTTTGTTCTTTGTTACTCTGCTGTTTTTATTTTTTTAATTTAATTTAATTTTTTCCCCGCTGTTGTTAGAAATTACTGTGCGACAACTATACTCAAATTGAAAAAATTAATGTGCAGATTTGATGACCTCTAGTAAAAGACTTGGCCTAGAAAATGTTAGTTTTCATTTTTTAAATACGTGATGTCTTAAGTCAAAATAAAAGCAAAATCTGAGGCAATTTCTTAAAATTCCTGCTTTCCTTATTAACCTTTACCTTATGTTCGCAAACTTTCTTCAACTACCCATTGCATCTTAGCCATGGAAATCTGATGTCACAGCTTCAGAATATATAATATTATTTCTAGAGTTGAAAATAGTAAGAATTATGTTTATCTCATATAATTCATTTTTTTCTTTTTTTAAAAAGATTTTATTTATTTAATTGATAGAGATCGCAAGTAGGCAGAGAGGCAGGCAGAGAGAGACGGGGAAGTAGGCTCCCCACAGAGCAGAGAGCCTGACTCAGGGCTTAATCCCAGGACCCTGGGATCATGACCTGAGTCGAAGGCAGAGGGTTTAACCCACTAAGCTATCCAGGTGCCCCAAATTTCTTTTTTTTTTTTTTTATAAGATTTTGTTTATTTATTTGAGAGAGAGAGCAGGAGCATGGGGAGGGGCAAAAGGAGAGGGAGAAGTAGGTTCCCCACTGAGCAGGGAACCCTATGAGGGGCTTGATACCAGTCCTAGGTTCATAACCTGAGCCAAAGGCAAAGGCTTAAAGGCTGAGCCACACAGGTGCCCCAATTTCTTAAGATATAATCACCTTAGATTCAAAATATAACCAAAGCATGCTTTAAAAAAAACTCAAGCCCTATAAAAGAATGGGCAGTGAAAAAATGTACAGCTCCCTCATCCTTCATCAATCCCATGCTCCAGAGGTAATCACTGCTGCACAGTTTCATGTGTATCATTTCAGAAATTGTTATGGCATTTCACATGCAAAAATCTCTCTCTTTCTCTCTCTCTTTCTCTTTCTTTCTCTCTCTTTCTTTTATCTCTTTCTTATGCATTACTGTTTTTATTTTTTAAAAGATTTTATTTATTTGACAGAGAGAGAGAGATTGAGAGAAATAGTATAGTGGGGGGAGTAATAGGCAGAGGAAGAGGGAAAAGCAGACTCCCCACCCAGCAGGGAGGCTGATGTGGGGCTCAATCCCAGGACCTGAGCCGAAGGCAGATGCTTAACAGACTGAGCCACCCAGGCATCCCTACTTATTTATTTTTTTACAGAGAGAGGGAGAAAGAGTGAGAGTGAGAGGTGGGAGGGGCAGGAGAGGGAGAGAGAGAATCTTAAGGACGCTCCACACCCAGCTCAGAGCCAACACAGGGCTCAATCTCACAACCCCAAGGTCATGACCTGAGCTGAAATCAAGAGTCAGACGCTTAACTGATTGAGCCACCCAGGCGCTCCTAGAATACCATACTTTATATGTATACCAAAAAAATGAAGATGTCCAATTTCATGTGAAGTTGTGTAGCATTTGGCTCAGTCAGAGGAGCATGTGACTTTTGATCTCGGGGTCGTGAGTTCAAACCCCTCATGGGGTGTAGAGATTACTTAAGTAAATCAAACTTAAAAAGATAATACAGTAAAATATTTTAAATTTTGTATATGGATAAATTCTGTACTCAAGGAGCAAAGATCTTACGTTATGTATAGGGTAAGTTACATATGACTCCAAAATTATTGAAATTAAGACATCTGTGATATATGATGCTTATTCCTTTTTTTAAAAGATTTTGTTTATTTATTGGCAGAAAGAGAGAGAAGGAGAGAGAAAGTAAGAGAGCATGAGCAGGATGACAGGCAGAGGGAGAGAAAAAGGGAGAAGCAGACTCCTTGCTGAGCAGGGAGCCCAATGTAGGGCTTAATCCTAGGCCCCTGGGATCATGACCTGAGCTGAAGACAGAGGCTTAACGGACTGGGCCACCCAGATGCCCCTATGATATTCCTGATAAATATAAGTAAGTAAAAGTTAATGATCTGTGGTCTAAAATACTACTTAATAGAATACTTGAAGAGAGCTAAGATCCATGACAATGTTTATTAAAATGACACACTCAAGGGTGGCTAGGTGACTCAGTTGGTTAATTGATTTTGGCTCAGGTCATGGTCTCAGGATCCTGAGACTGAACCCCCTTTGGGCTCTGTGTTCAGCAGGGAGTCTGCTTCTCTCCCTCTCCTGCTGTAGGCCACAATCTCCCCCCAAGGCCCCAACCGGCTCTTTCTCTGTCTCTCTTTCTTTTTTTAAGATTTTATTTATTTATTTGACAGAGAGAGATCACAAGTAGGCTGAGAGGCAGGCAGAGAGAGGGGGAAACAGGCTCCCTGCTGAGCAGAGAGTCCAATGCGGGGCTTGATCCCAGGACCCTGAGATCATGACCTGAGCTGAAGGCAGAGGCTTTAACCCACTGAGCCACCCAGGCGCCCCTCTCTTTCAAATAAACAAATGAATCATCTTAAAATGGCACACTGATTCCTCCCTATTTCACAAAATGTGGGCGTACATGTGAAGATGGGGAAGTTCTCAAAGAAGGCGTTTTCTTTTTTCTTTTCTTTTTTTTTTTAGAGAGAGCGCGAGGTAGAGAGCAAATAGATTGGGAGGGGCAGAGGGAGAGGGAGAATCTTAAGCAAGCCCCACGCCCAGCACAGAGCCCTAGGTATGGCTTGATCTCGGGACCCTGAGATCATGACCTCAGTAGAAATGAAGAGTTGGAAGCTTAGCCAACAGAGTCACCCGGGCACTCCACGAAGAAGGCTTTTTAGGTAGTTATTGTTATATATGATCTGTATGGTATTCATACATTGTCCATATTAAAAAAAATACTTTGGGGTGCTTAGATGGCTCAGTTGGTTAAGCGTCTGCCTTTGGCTCAGGTCATGATCCCAGTGTACTAGGATAGAGTACTGCATTGGACTTCCTGCTCAGCATACAGTCTGCTTCTCCCACTCCCTCTGCCCCTCTTCCCTGCTCATGCGCTTCCCCTACCCACCTTGGGTCTCTCTCTCTCTCAAATAAATAAATAAAATCTTTTTTTTTTTTTAAAGATTTTATTTATTCATTTGACAGAGAGAAGAGACCACAAGTAGGCAGAGAAGCAGGCGGGGGGGTGGGGGGGTGGGTGGGAAGCAGGCTCCCTGCTGAGCAGGGAGCCCGATGCGGAGCTTGATCCCAGGACCCTGAGATCATGACCTGAGCTGAAGGCAAAGGCTTTAACCTACTGAGCCACCCAGGCGCCCCAAATAAATAAAATCTTAAAAAAAAAAAGCTTTGCCAAAACTTTGTCCTTTGTAAGGGACATCTGGCTGGCTCAATCAGTAGAGCATGCTACTCTTAATTTCAGAGTTGTGAGTTCAAGCCCCTCTTTGAGGGTAGAGCTCACTTAAAAACAAAGCAAACTTTGTTCTTTGGCATTTTGCATGTTTTCATCATCTTTATAGTTTTTTTTTTTTTGAAGATTTTTTCTATTTATTTTAGAGAGAGAGAGGGTACATGCCAGTGGTGGAGGGGCAGAGGAGGAGGGAGAGGGAAAGGGTGAGAATCCCAAGCACACCCTGCACTGAGCACAGATCCCGCCTCAGGACTTGATCCCATAACCCTGAGATCGTGATCTAAGTTGAAATGAAGTGTTATTTCAATGCTTAGCCAACTTTACCACCGAGGTGTGCCTATATAGTTTATTTTAAAATTATTTTTGCTTTTTGTTGCTATTGTTTTCATTTCTCATCTTTGCTGTTTGTGCTAATATTTCTAACCCTTTTCTGTTCCTTAAACCACTCCCTCTTTCTGTCTTTCCTATTCTATTGATGAAGTCTGTTAAGTCTGTTAATCACTCTACCAAAAAAGTTTGCAACAGCTTTCACTTTTCCTTCATTCATTGTCTTTTAGTCTTATTTTGTTTATCTTTTTATTAAAATTTTTTAAAATTTAATTTATTTTTCTGTCAGAGAGATAGAGAGCACAAGAAGGGGGAATGTCAGGCAAAGGGAGAAGCGGGCTCCCTGCCGACCGAGGGGCCAGATGCGGGACTGGATCCCAGGATCCTGGGATCATGACCTGAACCAAAGGCACCCACTTAACGAACTAAGCCACCCAGGCATCCCTATTCTTATTTTGTTTAAAGTTTTATTTGTATAAGTAATGTCTACACCCAATATGGGGCTGAAACTCACAACCCCAAGACCCAGAGTCCCTAGCCTGGGTCCAGCCTGACTGAGCTACCCAAATGTCCCCATCCATTTTTTTTTTTTTTAAGATTTTATTTATTTATTTGACAGAGATCACAAATAGGCAGAGAGGCAGGCAGAGAGAGAGGAGGAAGCAGGCTCCCTGCTGATCATGACCTGAGCCGAAGGCAGAGGCTTTAACCCACTGAGGCGCCCCATCCCATCCACTTCGTTTTAGGTCATTACGTTTTCATGCTCCCATCACCCTCTTGCCTGGATTATTGCAAAAGCTTCCTAACTGGCTTCCTTATTAAAGATCTGTCAGTATCTGCTTTCCCAAACATTCTATTCATCCCTTCCATATTAACTTTTCTAAAACAGAACTGTCATCAGCTTCTTATTATCCATTGAACTAAGTCTAAACTATTTAGCCAAAGATTAAACCTGTTCATGATATAACCTTGACCTACTTCTCTAACGTTATTGGGCAATGGTCAGCTATGCAAGTGTTGGGAAGTCTTGGAGAGGGGTAAGGTTTCTTAAGATAGGTAAAGTGGACTATTCTTTGTTTCTTGAACAGATTGATTGTCCTTGTATGTGTGTGGATATGTATGTGAGGTTGCCTTAGCCCATGTCAAAGCATAGCTCAATTACCTCCTTCCTGGGTGACTGCTAACAAATATGATCTTTCTCTTGTACCTCCACTTTTATTTGTATTATACTTATTTTACTATTAGGTTCACATTTATCCCATGAAATAGTACATTCTTTAAGGAAGTGGGTTGATTTTTCTCTATTTTGCTAGCCTCTGGTTACTGGTTGCTAGATATTCTAGCTTTTTAAAAATATTTTATTTATTTATTTGACAAAGAGAATGGGATCACAAGTAGGCTGAGAGGTAAGCAGAGAGAGAGGGGGAAGCTGACTCCCCACTGAGCAGAGAGCCTGACTCGGGGCTCGATCCCAGGACCCTGAGATCATGACCTGAGCCAAAGGCAGAGGCTTTAACCCACTGAGCCACCCAGGTGCCCCGGTTGCTAGATATTCTAAAAGGGAAAGGCAGAGAAGGTGCCTGGGTGGCTCAGATGGTTAAGTGACTGCCTTCGGCTCAGGTCATGATCCCAGGGTCCTGGATTGAGTGCCCCATGGGGGGGGGGGTCCCCTGCCCAGCAGGGAGCCTGCTTCTCCCTCTGCCTCTCTCTCTCTCTGTCGGTCATGAATAAATAAATAAAATCTTAAAAAAAAAAAAAGTGAGGGACACCTGGGTGGCTCGGTGGGTTAAGCCTCTGCCTTTGGCTCAGGTCATGAGCTCAGGGTCCTGGGATTGAGCCCTGCATCAGGCTCTCTGCTCAGCAGGAAGCCTGCTTCCTCCTCTCTCTCTGCCTGCCTCTCTGCCTACTTGTGATGTCTCTCTCTCTCTGTCAAATAAATAAATAAAATCTTTAAAAAAAAAAAGTGAAAGGCAGAGATAGAAAAGATTGATCTTAAAAAAAAAAAAAGAAAAGAAAAGATTGATCTTTGGTGCACCTGGGTGGCTCAATCCATAGAGCAAGTGACTCTTGATCTCGGAGTTGTGAATTCGAGCCCCATGTTGTGTGTGGAGATTACTTAAAAACAAAAATCTTTTTTTCAAATTTTTAATTCAAATTTTAGTTAGTTAACATATAAATATAAAATATTTTTAAAAAGTAGAAAAGACTGATCTTTAAGTAGAGCCACCATCATTTATCATCTATTCAGTATCAAATGGCATAACCAATCAATGAAATAGATAATTCCCTTCCCTCATGGAACTTACATTCTATTTTTTTTTTAAAGATTTTATTTATTTATTTATCAGGAAAGAGAGAGAGTGAGATAGAGCACGAGAAGGGAGAAGGTCAGAGTGAGAAGCAGACTCCCCATGGAGCCGGGAGCCCGATGTGGGACTCGATCCCGGGACTCCGGGATCATAACCTGAGCCGAAGGCAGTCGCTCAACCAACTGCGCCACCCAGGGGCCCTACATTCTATTTTTTTAAGGAATCTTTTTTTTTTAAGATTTTATTTATTTATCGGACAGACAGAGAGAGGAAAAGCACAAGCAAGGGGAGCAAGAGAGAGAGAGGGAGAGGGAGAAGCAGGTTCTCCACTGAGCAGGGAGCCCAACACTGGGCTCTATCCCAGGACCCTGGGATCATGACCTGAGCCAAAGGCAAATTCTTACTTAACTGACTGAGCCACCCAGGTGCCCCCACATTCCATTTTTAAAAAAGAGTTTATCGGGGCGCCTGGGTGGCTCAGTGGGTTGAAGCCTCTGCCTTCAGCTCAGGTCATGGTCTCAGGGTCCTGGGATTGAGCCCCGCATCAGGCTCTCTGCTCAGCGGGGAGCCTGTTTCCCCCCTCTCTCTCTGCCTGCCACTCTGCCCGCTTGTGATCTGTCAAATAAATAAATAAAATCTTTAAAAAAAAAGAGTTTATCTATCTATTTATTTATTTGTTTATTTGAAAGAGAGTGAGAGAAAGAGAGAGAGCACAAGCAAGGGGAGCAGCTGAGGGAGAGGAAGAAGCAGGCTCCCAGGGAGCCCCATGTGTCATGGACCCAAAGCTGAACGCAGATGCTTAACTGACTAAGCTACCCAGGCACTCTGGAACGTACTTAATTCTAGTGGAGGAAAACCAATAAAAGCAATATTTTATACATAATATAAATCTTGTATATGATACATTTATGGAAAGACAGGAATTGCTGTGGAAAATATTTAAGTTAAAGCAGAGAAAAGAGTTTTGGTAGAACTGGTGGAGTAAGCGGTAATCTTATTTTACTTATTTATTTATTTAATTTATTTAATTTTTAAAATGTAAGCTCTATGTGCAATGTGTTCCAACTCACAGCCCTGAGATCAAAAGTTGTGTGCTCTTTTGATTGAGCCGGCCCAGATGCCCCTCTAAGTTTTATTTTTTATTATTTTAAAATTTATTATGGAAGTATAATCGACATGCAATGTATTAGTTTTAGGTGTACAACATAATGATTCGACCATTCTATATATTATTCAATGTTCACCATGATAAGTGTAGTCACCATACAACATTACTACAATATTGTTGACTGTTTTTTATATTGTAGTTTTCTTTCTTTCTTTTTTTAAAGATTTTATTCACTTGAGAGAGAGAGACAGAGGGCGTGAGAGAAGAGCGAGCGGCAGTGTGGTGGGGGGGCGGGGAGGGCAGAGGGAAAGGAAGAAGCAGGCTCCCTGCTAAGGGAGCCCTATGAGGGCCTATATCCCAGGACCTGGGAACATGACCTGAGCCAAAGGCAGATGCCCAGCTGACTGCGCCACCTAGGCGCCCCTATATTGTACTTTTCATCTCTGTGACTTATCTATTTTATAACTGGAAATTTGTACCTCTTAATCCACTTCATATATTTTTACCATCACCCCCAACCCACCTCCTTTCTGGCAATCACCTGTTTCTTTTTTATTTTTTTATCTTTTTTTTTAAGACTTTATTTATTTGACACAGAGATAGAGAGATCACAAGTAGGCAGAGAGGCAGGCAGAGAGAGAGGGGGAAGCAGGCTCCCCGTTGAGCAGAGAGCCCAATGTGGGGCTCGATCCCAGAACCCTAATCATGACCTGAGTCGAAGGCAGAGGCTCGAACCCACTGAGCCACCCAGGCACCCCCAATCACCTGTTTCTTCACTGTATATAAGAGTCTGTTTGTTTGCTCATTTGTTGTGTTTTTTAGATTCCACATATAAGTGAAATCATTTGGTATTTGTCTTTCTTTGTCTGACTTATTTCACTTAGCGTTAGACCCTCTAGGTCCATCCCTGTGCTGGTAATTTGAAATAGTATAGCCAGGAATGGCTTCTCTAAGAAGGTAACATTTGTGTAACGATATGAAAGAGAAGTGAAAAGGAGGAAATTACATGGAATATTTAGGTGAAAAGCACTACAGGTAGAAAGAACAGCATGTGCAAAGGCCCTGAGGGGAGCATGCTTGCTGTTTATGAGGAACAAGCAGCCAGTGTAACTAAAGGGATTCCTAGGAGTTGAGGTCAGAGATATAATAAGAATTTCTCTAAATGATATGGGAAGCAACCAAAGGGTTTGGGGATAAAGAGTGATAAGATTTGTTTTAGGTTTTAAAGGAATGCTTTGGCTGCCATATTGAGAATAGACAGCAAGAGACACAAGAAAGCAAGGAGACTAATTAGGAAATTTCTCAAAGTTTATGGATTGAGGATGAAGTGCTGTTTAGCGAAATGAAATAGGACTGGAAAAATACATGTTAGCACTAGGAATTAGGGCAGTTTTGCTAGTTAGGTAATATGAAAATACAGAAATTTGTGGGTTTTTATTTATTTATTATATGTCAATTAATTAACATACAGTGTATTATTAGTTTCAGAGGTAGAGTTTAGTGATTCATCAGTTGCGTATAACACCCAGTACTCATTACATCAAGTGCCCTCCTTAATGCCCATCACCCAGTTACCCATCCCCCCACCTGCCTTCCCTCCAGCAACTTCAGTTTGTTTCCTACAGGTAAAAGTCTTTTGGGGCACCTGGGTGGCTCAGTTGGTTTAGCCTCCACCTTCAGCTCAGGACATGAACTCAGATAGAGGCCCACATTGAGGCCTGCATCATGCCCCTCATTGGGCTCCCTGCTCAATGGGGAGTCTGCTTCTCCCTCTTCACCTCATCCCAGGTCTCTCTCTCTCTCACAAATAAATAAAAAAATAATAAAAATTAATTAATTAATTAATTAAAATCTTAGGGGAAAAAAAGAAGAAGTCTCTTATGGTTTGTCTACCTTTCTAATTTTGTCTTACTTTATTTTTCTCTCCCTTCTATAAGCTTCTGTTTTGTTTCTTAAATTCCATGTATGAGTGAAATCATATAATTATTCTTTTTTTTTAAGATTTTATTTTTAAGTAATCTCTACACTCAATGTGGAGCATTGATCTCACAACCCTGAGATCAAGAGTTGCACAATGAAAAAAAAAAAAAAGAGTTGCACAATGTACTGACTGAGCCAGCCAAGCACCCCCAAAATACAGAATTTTCTCCTTTTTTGTCACATTAAAAAAAGGAGTTTTTTCTTTGTATTTTTTTTGTGTAAAATGTACTTCATTTAAAATTTACAATTTTAATCATTTTTTTTCAATTTTAATCATTTTTAATTGTACAATTTAGAAGCATCAATTACATTTACAATGTTGTGCAATCATTCCAGTTGGGGAGCTTTTGATTCCTGACATTAGACATGTAAAATATAAATAATGATACTATTATATGGGTCTGTATTTTCCTGAGGAAATCGGAAATTTGGAACATGGGAAAAATAAAGTTTTTTAAAGATTTTATTTTTTTATTCGACCCAGAGAGAGCACAAGTAGGCAGAGGGAGAGGGAGAAGCAGGTTCTTCGCAGAATAAGGAGCCGGATATGGTGCTCAATCCCAGGACCCTGGGATCATTACCTTAGCCGAAGTCAGCCTCTCAACCCACTGACCCACCCAGATGCCTCGAAAAAAGTAAAATTTAAATCTGGACTCATCATTAGTCTCTATATGTGGCTAGAAACACTTTGCAGAAGCATATCCACAGAAAATGAAAGAGACCCGTGCCAATAATAGGAAAGGTTGGAATGAGTATTGCAGAAAACCATTAAAGATGGTTTCTGAGGGGCGCCTGGGTGGCTCAGTTGGTTAAGCAACTGCCTTCGGCTCAGGTCATGATCCTGGAGTCCCGCAATCGAGTCCCACATCCGGCTCCCAGCTCCATGGGGAGTCCGCTTCTCACTCTGACCTTCTCCCCTCTCATGCTCTCTCTCATTCTCTCTCTCTCCTAATAAAAATAAATAAATAAAATAAATCTTTTTTTAAAAAAAAAGATGGTTTCTGAAAGAGACTATACAAGTTCAGAACAACATTGGTCATAAAGAATAGGAATGATTTTGCCCAGTCTGGAAGTGATGAGGGGCTCACAGTAAGAGAATAGTGCCACTAAAGAGTAGTTAAGTAATGGAGTCTTGGAATATAGTGGAGAAGAGAGAAGGAACTGGGGAGTTTCTAAGAGTTTAGGGCTGAGACGGGTGGGGAGTAGAGTCCAGTGAAATTTGAGAGCCAAGCACAAAGCACAGATTCAGAAAGGCCGGACAAGGCATAAGTATTTGTGTAATTTGTAGGGCCCCAAAGAAAGAACAATCTGCTTTGGCAATATTTCTTAGAGGGGATGGGGTGGAGTGGAAGCTTAACAGGCGGTTAGGAAGGGCAGAAACTGAGGTTCAGCGAGAAGCTCTGTGAAGGCAGAACTGATTTGGTGGGAAATGGTGCAATTTCAGAGGTTCCTGGAAAGAGCAGAAAGAAACCAAAGATTGCTTCTGGAAAGGATTCATCTTAGTTCAGAAGATAGCTCGATGGGCAGTTACAAGTCAGTGGACCGGGGAGAGCTTTCTGAGGTGGTGGGGTTTTGGTGGGGCCGTCCCCGGGGCCACACTTCTCCTCTGTTAGAACGGAAGAGGCCAGAAAAGCGAGGCCGGGAGTAGGGTCTTGGGGTGACGTCGGCTGGGGGAGGTGGCGAGCGCGGGTGACTCCCACTTGGGACCCGGGCCCAGGCCCCGCCCCCGGCGTACGCCATCAGCCCGCGCCGCGCAGCCGGGTGTTATTCCGTCCCGCCCGCGCGGCGGTCGGTGCTCTGTCACCGTCCGCTGTGGCCATGGCCCCAGCCCGTGGCTTATAAATTGGTGACCGGAGTTCCCGACGCGGCCCTGGTCCTGATGGCGGCGGCGGCGGCGGCGGCTCTGGCAGCGGCCGACCCCCCTCCCGCGATGCCGCAGGCGGCAGGAACCGGAGGGCCCACCGCCCGTCGGGACTTCTACTGGCTGCGCTCCTTTCTGGCCGGAGGTGGGTGTAAGGCAGGAGGACCCACCCTGATCCAGACCTGGAAGGGCAGGATCTGGGATAGATAAGGCGCTTGAGACCGCGGTGACATTCTTGGACTCTGGCTGCTTCAGTGCCCGGGTGGATATTTGCCCTGACCTGTTGTAACTCTTTCTAATAATCACTTGACTAGTGACAGCAGGATCCTGGGGAGGAAGGGCCTCGAGCTGTCAGGGAGCGACTGGGGAGCTGGACGGGCCGAACCAAGCACCTATTCTTCAGGACTGGACAGTAGGGAATAGAGCCGAGTCCTTTATAAAGACTCCAGGGTTGCAGTGAAACATTCTGGATACCCCTTTCTTTTATAAAGACCATAAATGACATAGGGCAGGGTTGGATTTTGCCGTTTGCTTTAAAGAAAGCAAATATTGGAGGTCAGCTTTTTAAAGTTGATTAGGAAATTGTGCAGAACTGTCTACAACCAAAACTGGTTCCAGTGATTCTAGTAAACTGGTCTGTGGCTACATGACAGGTAGCAGGTGCAGCTATCCGTGTCCCTGTGAGGCCAGAAAGTTCATAATTCTCTCCAGAAACTTCATTCTGCCTTCCCATAAAGAAGTGTTTTCACTCTCTACTCTCTCTTAATGGGTCGTCAACACTTAACTACTTGTTAAGGCTGGGAATTTTTAAAATTCCACATTATTTGGGCTTTTAGAAATAATTCCTGTAGGGTGCAGTAGTATTAGGAATTTATTTTGTTCTGATAAAAACGGCATTCATTCATTTATACAAGGAATATGAGTGCTTGCCGTGTGCCTGCTACATGCTCAGTGTGTATCAGGGAGCAAAACGAAGATCCTGGAGTTTACATTGATTGGAGAGTTGAGAGGAGAAAGAATAAATAAAATGAGAAAAGAAGTTATATAGTATGTTAGAAGGTGATTAATGCCATTAACTGAATTAATGCAATTCAGTTAGAAGGAAGAAGTAAAAAGAAGAGTCGGGCAAGGAAAGGCAGAGGCTGCATGGGTCCACTGTTAAATAGGACAGTCATGGTAAGTCTCTTGGAGAAAATGACACTTGAGCAGACTTGGAAGTAGTGAAGAAGTTGAGCAAGTTGATGTCTCAGGAGGACCATTTCAGGCCTTAAGAAAAGCTGTATAGATGTAACCAAGTGGTGTTGATGGAGGAAGGAGGTGAGAGGCCATGGGAGGCTGAGTGAAGGGCTTTCCAAACAATTGGAAAGATTCCAGCGCTCATTTGGAGTGAAGTAGGAACTGCCAAACTCTTTTCTAAAATGTTTGTTCCGTTTTGTATCCCCATTATCTTGTCAACACTTGCTGTTACGAGTTTGTGTCCTCTGTGGTTGTGTAGTTGCGTGTGTGTTTCTCTTTAAATAGGTGTTTAACGATATATAATTGTGGTTTTAATTTGCATTTCCCTGATGACTAATGATGCTGAATATCTTTTCATATTCTTTATTTTTAAAAGATTTATTTATTTATTTGAGAGAGAGAGAGAAACTGAGAGAGCCTGAGAGGAGAGAAGGTTAGAGGGAGAAGCAGATTCCCCGAGGAACTGGGAGCCTGATGCAGGACTCGATCCTGGAACTCCTGGATCATGATCTGAGCCGAAGGCAGTTGCTTAACCAACTGAGCCACCCAGGTGCCCTCTTTTCATATTCTTTTTGGCCATTTGTGTCTCTTGGTAAAGTGCTGCTTCAGATTTTTGGAAAGTGTGAATACTTTTGAAGGAGTTCCTGGTCCAAGTGATATGAAAAAATACCTTGGGCAAGTTACTTTAGCCTCCCTGTGCCTCAGTTTTCATATCCTTTAAATGGGAAAAGATTTCCTACTTTAGAAGATTGTAATGATTAAATGAGATGGTGGCCGGAAAAGCCTTGGCATAGTGTCCTGAGTTAAATCTCTTAGCCTAGGGACTCCTGAGTAGCTCAGTAAATTGCATATCTGCCTTCGGCTCAGGTCATGATTCCAGGGTCCTGGGATCGAGCCCCACATGGGGCTCCCTGCTTCTTCTCTCCCTCTGCCTGAGACTCCCTCTGCTTGTGTGCTCTCTCTCTCTCTCTCTCTGTCAAATAAATAAATAAAACCTTAAAAAAAATCTCTTGCCTACTACCTGGTACATGGTAAACACGCAAAACTTGTTAGCTCTTCTGTCTCTCGGATAAATGGATGAAAGTCTTTAAAAAAAAAAACTTGTTAACTCTTATTGTTGATTAGCCTTGGCCTTGGTCACTATCTTAATCTCATTTGCTTAAAAGGAAGATAAAAGCTAGATGAACTAACCCAATGGATTGTTGTAATGATTAATTGAGCTATGAAGTAATGTGATTAAGTGAGTTAAGATAGTATCAAAGGAGGGTGCCTGGGTGGCTCAGTTGGTTGAGCGACTGCCTTCGGCTCAGGTCATGATCCCCGAGTCCCGGGATCGAGTCCCATATCGGACTCCCGGTTCTGCAGGAAGTCTGCTTCTCCCTCTGACCTTCTCCCCTCTCATTCTCAGTCTCTCTCTCACTAGTAAATAAATAAAATCTTTTTTTTTTTTAAAGATTTTATTTTATTTATTTTAACAGAGAGTGAACACAAGCAGGCAGAGAGGCAGGCAGAGGCAGAGAGAGGAGTAGGCTCCCTGCCGAGCAAGGAGCCCGATGTGGGACTCGATCCCAGGACACCGGGATCATGACCTGAGCTGAAGGCAGCTGCTTAACCAACTGAGCCACCCAGGCGTCCCAAATAAATAAAATCTTTTTTTTTTTTTTAAAGATTTTTTTTTTTTTTTTATTGGAGAGAAAGACTGAGAATGAGAGGAGAGAAGGTCAGAGGGAGAAGCAGACTTCCCGCAGAGCCGGGAGTCTGATATGGGACTCGATCCCGGGACTCCGGGATCATGACCTGAGCCGAAGGCAGTCGCTTAACCAACTGAGCCACCCAGGCGCCCCCAAATAAATAAAATCTTAAAAAAAAAAAAAAAAGATAGTATCAAAGGAAACTACTTATTGAACACATTCTAATTAATTTCATCATATGGTTAGTTCATAATGACTGGGAAGATAACATAATATTCTGAAACCAAATATATCCAAATGCAAATTATTTTTAGTTTATCCTAAATTTTGGGTAGCCATGACTATGATTTGCTTTAGTTCAGATAAAGGAAGCTTGATTTAGAAACTTATATGTGGACTTAATATTTGAATATGAATAGGCATTTTATTTTTGGATATCTCAGAATATGGATTTTAATTAACCTTAGTTACATTGTAGGCTATTACATAAATGTGTGTGGACTTTGAGGGATTTTGTCTTACATTTTAAAAAGTTTGTAGGGGTTCCTGGGTGGCTCAGTTAAACGTCTGCTTTCTGCCTTTGGCTCAGGTCATGACCCCAGCCAAGGTGCGAGGATTGAGCCCCACATCAGGCTTCCTGCTCGGCAGGGGAGTCTGCTTCTCCCTCTTTCTCTGCCCCCTGCTCATGTGCTCTCTCTCTCTCTCTCGCTCACTCACTCTCTCTCAAATAAATAAATAAAATATTTAAAAAAATAAAAAGTTTGTAAAGTAAAACTCTACATTCATACATTCATTTTTTTAAAGATTTTATTTATTTATTTTTAAAAAAGATTTTATTTATTTATTTGACAGAGAGGAGAGAGATCACAAGCAGGCAGAGAAGCAGGCAGAGAGAGAGGAGGAAGCAGGCTCCCTGCTGAGCGGAGAGCCCGATGCGGGGAACTATCCCAGGACCCTGAGATCATGACCTGAGCCGAAGGCAGAGGCTTTAACCCACTGAGCCACCCAGGGCCCCAGATTTTATTTATTTTAGAATGAGAAAGAGATCAAGCTGGGGGAGAGGAAGAGGGAGAAGCAGATTCCCTGCTAAGCAGCGAGCCCGATTCTGGGGGCTTGATCTTGGGACCGGGGGCTTGATCTTGGGACCGTGGGATAATGATCTGAGCCAAAGGCAGATGCTTAACAGATTGAGCCACCCAGGTGCCCCCACATTTATTCATTTAATAGATATTTATTGAGTGCCTGTTATGTGCCAGGCCCTGTACTGGGTCTCTGGCAATATAGTAATAAAGGCGATCCACAAAATCCCAGTCCTTTTGTACCTCTGGATCAAATATGCAAGTGAAGAGCTTAATGTAATCATAAAAAGACACCAGAGACTTTTAATCCACCTTTTTATAATGTAACAGCCTATTTTATCAAGGGCTGATAACATGTAAGGTACTTTACAAAATTATCTTGGTCTGTTTAGGCTCCTATAACAAAAATATCATAATGTGCATGTTTTATAAACAACTTTTTTCCTTCCTTTTCTTACTTGCTTTTTATCAACCTGGAAGCTCTAGACACTTATTTCTCATAGTTCTGGAAGCTGGGAAAGCCAAATCCTGGTGTCAGCAGATTTGATGTCTGGTGAGGACCTGCTTCCTCATAGATGGCACCTTCTGGCACCTTCTCTCAGTGTTTTCACATGGTGGAAGGGGCCAGAGATTTCTCTGGGCTTTTATATAGGGCATTGATATGGTTCGTGAGGGCTTCACTCTGCTGACCTCATCAGTTCCTAAAAGCCTCACCTCTAAATACCATCACTTTGGGAATTAGTTTTCAACATATGTAAATTATGGGAGGACACAGTCTATAGCAAAGAGTCTTCATATATTATTGTCTTAGAAGCATGCCAAGCCGGTAGGGCTGCCCTGGATTCTGACCTGCACTGAAGCCCACGTACACACATTATTGTCATCCGTATGTCTGCACAGTGGCATGCGGTAGGGACCAAATACATAATTGCTGAATAAAAATGGGTTTGCTGAATTTTATGGGTGAAAGTTGGTTGTTTCAATGAATGAGTCACCCAGAAAAAGAGGTTACTTGAAATAGAGCCTCATAGCTGGATAAATACCTTCTAAGTGTCTGTCTCCATAACTACATTTAGCAAGATTCCCAGTGTTCATCAGGTATTAGGGGGAAGATTTACACTCTTCAAATTTATTTTTAAGTCTGACGTACTCAATTATTAAGTTACAGGGAATGGGGGCCAGTCGTCTACATATCCCTGCAACTGAGCAGTTCTACCCATGGAGACCAAATTAGGAATCAGAAGGTGTGCTGGCTGAA
Source organism: Nasua narica (assembly GCA_028533885.1). Taxonomy (NCBI): domain Eukaryota; kingdom Metazoa; phylum Chordata; class Mammalia; order Carnivora; family Procyonidae; genus Nasua; species Nasua narica. The sequence goes on along the minus strand of CM052812.1, from coordinate 23,951,233 downwards.
TAAATAACGATTTCCATGTGGAAAGAAATGGTATGCAATTTCATGCTGACTGTTTGAAAATTTTTTAGGTATTGCGGGATGCTGTGCCAAAACAACAGTTGCTCCTTTGGATCGAGTAAAGGTTTTATTACAAGCTCACAATCACCATTACAAACATTTAGGTGAGTTAATGGATGTTAAAGGTAAAAGTGAATGAAAACATTATCCATCTGCTGGCTTTGTTTCCAGTTGTGAATCAGAGTAGAAAGAGGATACAAAAGGGAGTTCGAGTTTGGGAACAAATTTTGCAAGAGATTTATCGCTTATCTACTTTAACTTTTTCATTTGAAATTTTTTTTAAAGACTTTATTTATTTATTTGAGAGAGAGAGAGAAAGAGAGCGCATGAGAGGGGAGGAGGTCAGAGGGAGAAGCAGACTCCCTGTGGAGCTGGGAGCCCGATGCGGGACTTGATCCTGGGATTCTGGGATCATGACCTGAGCCGAAGGCTGTCGCTCAACCAACTGAGCCACCCAGGCGCCCTACGCTTTTCATTTGCAATAGTGGTTAAAAATATTACCATTTTAGGGTACTGATATTCTCTAAACCAAAATCTTGGAATTACTGAAGTAAGTACTATTTATTGGAATTAAAGAGTCATGCCCTTTGTAGACACATAACAGCTCAGCCTGATTTTTTTTTTTTTAAGATTTTATTTATTTATGAGTCAGAGAGAAAGAGAGAACACGAGCAGGGGGAGCAGCAGGCAGAGCAGGCAGAGGGAGAAGCAGACTCCCAGCTGGGTAGGGAGCTGGATGTGGGACTCCATCCCAGGACCCCAGGGTCATTACCTGAGCCGAAGGCAAATTTTTTTTTTTAAAGATTTTATTTATTTATTTGACAGAGAGAGACACAGCGAGAGAGGGAATGCAAGCTGGGGGAGTTGGAGAGGGAGAAGCAGGCTTCCTGCCCAGCAGGGAGCCCGATGTGGGTATGATCCCAGGACCCTGGGATCAAGACCTGAGCCGAGGGTTAGACGCTTTAATGACTGAGCCCTCCAGGTCCGCCCCGAAGGCAGATGCTTAACTGACTGAGCCACCCAGGCGTCCCAGCTCAGCCTGAATTTTAAAAAAATATCCAATTAGTGATGGAGATAAGGTTTATTCCTTTATTTATTTAAAGATTTATTTAGATTTCTGTATTTAGGGCACCTGGGTGGCTCAGTGGCTTAAAGTCTCTGCCTTCGGCTCAGGTCATAATCTCAGGGTCCTGGGATCGAGCCCTGCATCGGGCTCTCTGCTCAGCGGGGAGCTTGCTTCCCCCTCTCTCTCTCCCTCCCTTTCTGCCTACTTGTGATCTCTCTCTCTCTCTCTCTCTCTCTCTGTCAAATAAATAAATCTTAAAAAATATAGATTTCTGTATTTATTTGAGAAAGAAAGCACACCTGTGAGTTGTCAGGGAGAGTCAAAGGGAGAGAGAGAGAGAATCCTCTTCACTGAGCATGGAGCCTGACACAGAGCTTGATCCCAGGACCCTGAGATCATGACCTGAGCTGAAATCAGGAGTTGGCTGCTTAACTGACTGAGCCACCGAGGTGCCCCTATTTTTTATTTTTAAAATAATCTTTACACCCAACACGGGGCTCCAACTATCGACCCTGAGATCAAAAGTTGCATGCTGTACTGAGCCAGCCAGTCACCCTATTCCTTTAAACACCTAGTTAAACAAGCATTCTAGAAATCTTAGTATAAACAGAATTCGATGGAATTCGTATATATACGGTTGAAGTTATATTGTTAAAGAATATCAAGCTTTGTTTGTTCCTTGCAAACATAAAAATCAGACAATTAACATGGATACTCTAATAATATGTCATTGGTAGGAGTAAGAAATTTTTATAGCCATTTGGGAAGGGATTTTGGTAATATGCATCAAAAATCTTAAAAAGAGGGGCGCCTAGGTGGCTCAGTCATTAAGCGTCTGCCTTTGCCTCAGATCATGACGCCAGGTTCTTGGGATTGAGCCCATCTCAATGGGCTCCCTGCTCAGCAGGAGGCCTGCTTCTCCCTCTCCCACTCCCCCTGCTTTTGTTCCCTGTCTTGCTCTCTCTCTCTTTCTCTGTCATATAAATAAATAAAATCTTAAAAATAAAACCTTAGTGGGGTGCCTGAGTGGCTCAGTGGGTTAAAGCCTCTGCCTTGGGCTTAGGTCATGATCTCGGGGTCCTGGGATCGAGCCCCACATCAGGCTCTCTGCTCAGCGGGGAGCCTGCTTCCCCTTCTCTCTCTCCCTGCCTCTCTGCCTACTTGTGATCTCTCTCCTCTCTGTCAAATAAATAAATAAAATCTTTAAAAAAAAAACCTTAGAAAAAAACCTTAGAAAGGTACATATTCTTTGAGTGTGCAATTCTAGTTCTAGGAGGTTATTGTAAGGAACAAATCAGAAATTTGTTCAAAGATGTGTATACAAGGATCAAAACATTATTTGTATTAGTAAAAAAAACAAAAAAACCAACAAACCAAAATGTTCAATGGTAGGGAATTGGCTATGTTAAATAATAAGTATAATTTAAATGAATTTAATAATGAATAAATATATCCATATTGTAGGCTATTTTTCAATCACACAAAAACTGAAAATAATATCAACCAGGGGTGCCTGGCTGGCTTAGTCAGTAGATCATGCAACTCTTTAATTATTTTTTGTAAGGTAATCTCTATGCCCAATGTGGGGGTAGAACTCACAACTCCAAGAGCGGACTTCATGTTCTACAGACTGAGCCAGCCAGGTGCCATGAGCATGTGACTCTTGCTTTTGGGTTAGCGGGTTCACTTCTCGTTGGGCATAGAGCTTACTTTAAAAAAAAAAAAGAATATTAATTGACTGGGAACAATGTTCACGATGTATTAGATAACTGAAAACATACAAAATGGTCTAATCATATTGCATTCTATGTAAATAAGCATGTGCTTATGCTTAATTAAGTGGTTAATTTTCAATGGTGAAATTCAAGATAATATTCCCCCTAAGATAATATTAATACATGTTGAACATATATTACTTTTTCAATTAGAGGGGAAAAGATTTAAAAGAAAAAAAATTAATGCGGACAGAGACCAAGAAAGAAATTATGTCAACGCAACTAACTCCTAGCACTCCATTGCTGTATTATGTTCATGCTTCAGTAGACAGAAATGATGTGTGCTCTGCATGACCTATGCAACATCACTGTGTAAGGAAGATGTTCTACAGAATAAGAGTCAGTTATTTTTTCCATAATGTATAGAGTTGTCAAATCACTATGTTGTATACCTAAACTAATGTAACATTGTGTCAGCTATCTTCAATTAAAAAAAATTAATTTTTTCCAATGGTGTTTTTAAAATGTGATTTTTCTCAAAAAATGTAATGAATATTTTTGTTATATATTAAATATATATTAAATTAATAGCTCATTTTCTTGTCAATATTTTTAATACTAAGTAAGTATACTTAAAATGGAAAGAAAAAAATCGCTGCCGTTTCTATGTCCTGCAGTGAGCTCAGTGTGCTGCTCAGACATAGAATCAGACCTTTGAACTTACTGAGACATTAGATAAAAGTGGAAAGAAAGGAAATTATTTTCTTTCATCGTCCAAATTAGGGGTAAAAAGGAAGCGAAATACACTACCCAATATCTCAGGGTGTTTACCCTAAGCCAACATATGAATGTCTGAGCAGGATTGTTTTATTCCTTTAACCTCCTCCACATGCTGGTTTATGTTATTTTGTTTCCTGATTTGTAGTCATTAGATTACATATTCACATTAGATTTCACGCTCTACGGGGCTACATGCCATGGGTTACAGTGTTACCCTACAAGGCATGCAAAGTTTGAAATGGAATTCCTGAAGTGAAACGATGAACTGTTGGTGTAGTATATGGAGTTTCATGTATCTTTAAAATATATAAGCCAAAAAAATTGTATATATGGGTTTTGCTTTTCTTTTTAAATGTTTTTGGTCATTTTATTCTAGATGCCTCTTTTTATATGCATGCATAAGGTAGTTTGTAATATTTTGCTTTTTAATTTTTATTTTATTTTTTTAAGATTTTTTTTTAAAGATTTTATTTATTTATTTGACAGACAGATCAGAAGCAGGCAGAGAGGCAGGCAGAGAGAGGGCGGAAGTAGGCTCCCCGCTGAGCAGAGAGCCCGTTGCAGGGCTCAATCCCAGGACCCTGAGATCATGACCTGAGCTGAAGGCAGAGGCTTTAATCCACTGAGCCACCCAAGTGCCCCCTTTATTAAAGATTTTATTTATTTGTCAGACAGAGAGCACGAGCAGGGGGAGCAGAAGAGGGAAAAGCAGGCTCCCCACTGAGCAAGGAGCCCAGTGTGGGACTCAATCCCAGGACCCTGGGATCGTTACCTCAGCCAAAGGCAGACGCTTAACCAACTGAGCCACCCAGGCATCCCAAATTTTGTTTTTTTAACAAAAGATGATGAAAAGATGATGAAAATGTGCTATTAAATAAAACTTCTACTTCAGCTTCTTTTAAAAAATGTGTAACTTTACTTTCAAGGCATCAAAGCTATTTTTTATATTGAAGCAAAATTACTCTGGCTAAATGAAAAGCAAGGAGTCCAATTAGACTTTGTCCTTCCCCCACTTTGCATAAAGAATTTTTCTGTAGGGGCGCCCAGGTCGCTCAGATGGTTAAACATCTGCTTTTGACTCAGGTCATGATCCCATGGTCCTGGAATCAGCCCCATATCAGGCTTCCTGCCCTGCAAGGAGCCTGCTTCTCCCTTGCCCTCTACGGGTCCTGCCCCCTACTTGTGCTCTCTCACTCTCTGTCAAATAAATAAATAAAATCTTAAAAAAAAAAGAATTTTTTTCTGTAATATATTGAAAGTCTTTGACTTCATTTAGCTTTTTACAGTCAGATGTGATGTAAAAATAAGTAGGTGAGTCATAATGGGATTCTTTAAAAATCATTACCTTTTTTATTTTTTTATTTTTTTTATTTTATTTTTTTTCAGATTTTATTTATTTATTAGAGAGAGAAAGACTGAGAATGAGAGGGAAGAAGGTCAGAGGGAGAAACAGACTTCCCGCAGAGCTGGGAGTCCGACATGGGACTCGATCCCGGGACTCCGGGATCATGACCTGAGCTGAAGGCAGTCGCTCAACCAACTGAGCCACCCAGGCGCCCCTCATTACCTCTTTTAAAAGATTTTTTAATTTATTTTACTTGAGAGAGAAGGGGGAGAGAGCATAAGCTAGGGGAACAAGAGGGAGATGGAGAGCAGACTCCCCACTGAGCAGGGAGCCGATGTGGGACTCAGTCCCAGGACCCTGGGTTCATGACCTGAGCCGATGGCAGACACTTAACCGACTGAGCCACCCAGGCGCTCCTACTTTTAATTTTATTGCTTTTATATTTTTATTTATTTTTAGTTTTTTTTGAATGTGTGATGTCACAAGTTCATAATTCAAAAAATATAAAAAAGAATATCTTGTTCCCTCCCTCATTTCCTCCTTGGAATTAACTATTTTTATGAGTTACTTCCATTTCCTTTCAGGGCTGATGTATACATAGACAAACATATGCTTCTATTTTACCAAATGTTATTTCCTTCTGATCTTATTTTGATAAAATAGGTAAAGATACAGAGAAGGATTTAAATAACAAATAAGCTTGATATAATAGATGCATAGGGAACTTGCACCCTACAGAGAATACAGATTCTTTCCAAACATGCTTGTAACATTGGTCCAGTATTGGGGCCCTTGGCTGGCTTGGTAGAGCACAGAGCTCTTGATCTCAAGGTTGTGAGTTTAAGCCCCACATTGGGTGTGAAAACTACCAGGGGGAAAAAAAAAGAATTCGTCCAATGTTATGCCATAAAGAGTGCCTTAATTCATTCATTTCCCGAAGTAAAAATAGTAGACTATAGGTTGAAGGAGAAAAACAATCATCTATAATCATCTCAATGGATATTTAAAAGCCATTTGAAAACATTTAACATCCATTCTTGCTCTTTCTTTCTTTGTTATTTTGTTTTAGGTAAGAATTTTGTAAAAAGCATAGCATATAGTTAGACATGGACTTTTAAGAGAATTTGAGAATCTTTGGCTTTTTATAGAGGAATTTTTGTTATTCCAATTTTTTGTGCGTGTGTGTGATCATTGATTTTTTTCACTCACCATCGTAATGCTTTTTGTTTATTGTGCTTTCTTGTATTGTGTCCTCTCCAGCAACCTCTTCCACTTTGTTTTCTGGATTTCCTTTTTTGAAAGTACTCTACCTATTTCACTTCTAGCAGTGGTTCTGTTAAAATCCTTAAAAAAGTATTTGTGGGGGCGCCTGGGTGGCTCAGTGGGTTAAAGCCTCTGCCTTCGGCTCAGGTCATGATCTCAGGGTCCTGGGATCGAGCCCCGCATCGGGCTCTCTGCTCAGCAGGGAGCCTGCTTCCCTCTCTCTCTGCCTGCCTCTCTGCCTACTTGTGATCTCTCTCTCTGTCAAGTAAATAAATAAAATCTTAAAAAAAAAAAAAGTATTTGTGATAATTAAAGAGTTTTAAAGACTAAAGTAGTGAACATGTGGACCCACACAGAGATTCAAAATTAACATTACCGGTACAGTTGACACCTCTCCTTCTCTCCCGTCATCAGCCTTCCTCTCCCTACGAGGTAGCCATTGTTCTAAATTTGATTATTCTTGAATTGTTACAACACATTTGAGTCAAATTAAGCAGAGTGTAACCTTTGCCCCCTCTTCTGGCAAGATAATTTTTTGGGTATGGAGGAGTAGATTTAGTGTCATTATTCATGTGTTTTAGAATTTGTGCATATTATACACATAACTAGATATACATATATGTACATGCTTATATATATGTGTATATATATGAAAATAAAATTCTTTTTAAAATTAAAAACAATTTTTTAAAGATTTTATTGATTTCTTTGAGAAAGAGAGAACAGAAGCAGAGGGGAGAGGCAGAGGGAGAGAGAAAAGCAGCTTCCCCACTGAGCCTGGAGCTGGAGGTGGGGCTTGATCCCAGGACCCTGAGATTGTGAACTGAGCAGAAGGCAGACATTTAATAGACTGAGTCACCCAGGAACCCCTCTTTTTTTTTTTTTTAAAGACTTATTTAGTTATTTGTCAAAGAGTGAGAGCGAGAGAGAGCACAACCAGGGGGAACAGCAGGTAGAGGGAGAAGTAGGTCCCCACTGAGCAAGGTGCTCAATATGGGATCCTCCTCTTTATTTTAAGATTGTGGATGACTGGGGCGCCTGGGTGGCTCAGTCATTAAGTGTCTTCCTTCAGCTCGGGTTGCAATCCCGGGATCCTGAGATCATCAGCATGGGGCTCCTTGCTAGGTGAGAAGCCTGCTTCTTCCTCTCCACTCCCTCTCACTGTCTCTCTCTCTGTCAAATAAATGAATAGGATCTTTAAAAAAAAATGCTTTTAGGATATCTTGTTTTGGATGTTAATAAATACCTATAATTTTAATTTCTGGGAAGAGGTCAAAAGGTTACTTACTTACATTCTAAAATTGTAAGTGAGGCTAGTGGTTTACTTTTATATTTGATCAAGTTTTTGTTTGAAAAATTTGGAAATGAGCCTGAATTTGAATAATTTAATAATGGATATAGTGATTTGTTTATGAGAAGTCTGTACTGCAAATAGGAGTAGTGATTGACATTAATAGAATAAATAATGTATTAACATACAGGATTAGAACTCCGGCCTTTATCATCTTCTTTATTAAAGTGTCCCAATGGAAATTTCCCCCCAAATTTAAATAGTTTTAATAATTTTAAAAACTTGTTTCTTTGGGGCTCCGTTGATTGGGCATCTACTTTCAGTTCAAGTCATGGTCCAAAAGTCTTGGGATCTAGCCCCAGGTTGGGCTCCCTGCTCAGTGGGGAGCCTGCTTCTCCCTCTCCCTCTGACCCCTACTCATGCTTGCTCTCTCTCTAGTGCACTTTCTCTCTGAAATAAATAAATACAATCTTTTATTTTGTTTAATTTTTTTTTAAATACAATCTTTAAAAAAATAAAATTTGTTTCTTTTATTTAGCAATTTCCTTATGTAAACAAACCACACATGTATCTAAGTCAGTCTGGGAAATCTTCCTTTATCCTTTCAGAGTCAATCACCTGCAGTGCATTATCTGGTCCTTGAATATATTTCTATTAATATTTTTTAGATTGATGGGGCGCCTGGGTGGCTCAGTGGGTTTAAAGGCTCTGCCTTCAGCCCAGGCCATGGTCTCAGGGTCGTGGGATTGAGCCCCACTTTGGGCTCTCTGCTCACTGGGGAGCCTGCTTCCCCTTCTCTCTCCGCCTGCCTCTCTGCCTACTACTTGTGATCTCTCTCTCTCTGTCAAATAAAGAAATAAAATCTAAAAAAAAATATTTTTTAGATTGCTGTAAGTTAACATAATTTGTGATAATTATAAATATAATATACTATAATGTATGGCTGGGTTTTTTATGTTTTTGCTAAAATATGTTTTATATTTTTACATGAGATATGTTTGTATAATTTGGACTTATGTATTTTATTTTTTATTTTATTTTTTTATTTTTTTTTGACTTATGTATTTTAAGTAGGTTTAATTGCTAAATGTAAATTACTATTAATGTAATTCCTCATGCAAAATTATATCATGAATGATGGCATAGTAATCTTTTCTGTGATTATCATGGAAATTTGAATTTAGATAGTTTTCTCTGTTTTAATAGTGTTTTTCTTCTAAACATCTTTCTAAAAATAGGAGTATTTTCTGCATTGCGTGCTGTTCCCCAAAAGGAGGGATACCTTGGATTATATAAAGGGAATGGTGCAATGATGATTCGAATCTTTCCCTATGGTGCAATCCAGTTTATGGCATTTGAGCATTATAAAACGGTACTTGAACTTTTATCTTGTTTTCTTTTTGTGTCCTTGAATATCATACTTAGTTGACAAGGCATTTACTTTGGCCTTTAACGTTACTTTGGATGAATGGGTAAAGTAATGCCTTTTTGAAGGAAAAAGACTTGTGATAGTGTAAATTTTTAAATATAACTTGGTTTTGGAGTTATCTATTCTAGAATTGTTCGTTATTCTTGAGCAAATTGTTTATGTACACGTTTGTGAAGAAGAGCCAGAATATACTCTAGAAGTTAATAATAAATCCGTAAAACATTAATAGCTTTTTAATGTGCCTTTTGTTTCTCGGTTGGAAGAAAGGAATATTGTGGCTTTGGATTTTCTTATTAAATAGTGATAGCATATGGTGAAAGTCTGTTTTTGAGTAATGCTTATCAGTTAACTTTTCCCATCCTACTCACTGATTGACTTTCTCTTCTCTGTTGGACTGAAAGGTTATCCTCTCAAACATCTTAACACAAAATTGTTAAGTATGTTAAATTTCATAGGTTATCATAAAAAGAAGTGTAAGCAATAGAATGGGAACAACATTCTAAATAAGCTCATCAGTCGGAATTGATGCCATCAGTATATCAAGACTTCATTGTCTGTAGTATTTTATTTGCACTGCTGCCACTCACTATTTAAGTATATGTGGTCATCAGTGTGCAACATAGTATATTTGGCAATTCTAAGTGAAGATTGTAAATGTGTAAACTAGAACAGAAGGCTACAGAGGAAATAACTGACCCGCTCACCATTTGCTATAAGTCTGCTCACCTTTATACAGTTGCGCTTCACTTATGTGTAACACTGATTTTCTTCTTAGTGGATTTCATAATGAATTTCATTATGAAACAGTGAAATGAAAAGTACTTAAAATATTCCATTTAATTTGATGTTTTTGACTTCTAGTTAATTACTACAAAGCTGGGAGTTTCTGGTCACGTGCACAGATTAATGGCAGGATCCATGGCAGGTAAGAGAAAGGGATGTATTTTCTTTCTTTCTTTCTTTCTTTCTTTCTCTTTTCTTTTCATGTATTTTCTTTCTTTTCTTCTTTTTTTCTTTCTTCTTTTTCTTTATTTATTTGAGAGAGAGAGCACACGCAGGGGGTAGGGGAGAGTGAGAGGGAGAAGCAGAACAGACTTCCCACTGAGCAGGGAGCCCAGTGCAGAACTCGATCCCAGGACCCTGGGATCATGACCTGAGTCGAAGGCAGATGCTTAACCAACTGAGTCACCTAGGCGCCTGGGTATATTTTATTTCTGACAAATTAATCTTCTACTACAATACTTAATTTGGTTTAGGTAATATTTGTGACATTGGCACTTGGGTGGCTCAGTCGTTGAGCGTCTGCCTTTAGCTTGGGTCATGATCCCAGGGTCATAGGATCGAGCCCCAGGTCGGGTTCCTTGCTCTGTTGGAAGCCTGCTTCTCTCCCCTCACATCCCCCTGCTTGTGTTCTCTCTGTCAAATGAATAAAATCTTTTTTTTTTTTTTTAAGATTTTATTTACTTATTTGAGAGAGTGTGAAATATGAGCAGGGGAGAGGTGGATGGAAAGGGGAAGCAGGGAGCCCAATGCAGGGTTCGATCCCAGGACCCCGCAGATTATGACCTGAGCTGAAAGCAGACACTTAACCAACTAAGCACCCAGGCACCCCAAATGAATATAAGTCTTTTTAAAAAAAGAAAAGGTAAGGAAATTTAAATGTACAACTATGTGAATAACGTACATTCCCTTTGACAGTTCTACTTCTGGAAATGTTTATTTTTTTTCTTTTAAACATTTAAAAAAATTATAAGGACAGGGCGCCTGGGTGGCTCAGTGGGTTAAAGCCTCTGCCTTCAGGAGGGCCTGGGTGGCCCAGTTGGTTGGGCAACTGCCTTTGGCTCAGGTCATGATCCTGGAGTCCCGGGATCGAGTCCCGCATCGGGCTCCCTGCTTGGTGGGGAGTCTGTTTCTCCCTCTGGCCCTACCCCTTCTCTCTCTCTCTCTCTCTCTCAAAAAAAAAAAAAAAAAAGTCTCTACACCTCTACCTTTGGATCAGGTCATGATCTCAGGGTCCTGGGATCAAGCCCCAAGGCGCGTTGGGCTCTCTGCTCAGCGGGCAGCCTGCTTACCCCTCTATCTCTGCCTGCGTCTCTGCCTACTTGTGATCTCTCTCTCTCTCTCTCTCTCTCTGTCAAATAAATAAATAAAATCTTTAAAAAAATTATAAGGAACTATAATAATACATGCTCCTACACAAAGAAAATAGTTCCACTTCCTGGAAGCAATCACTACTAACAGTTTCTTATATATACTTTTTTTAAAAAAAAATTATTTGAGAGAGAGAAACATCGAGAGAGGGAATACAAGGAGGGAAAGTGGGAGAGGGAGAAGCAGGCTTCCTGCTGAGAAGGGAGCCTGATGCAGGACTCAATCCCAGGACCCTGGGATCATGACCTGAGCTGAAGGCAGATGCTTGACGACTGAGCCACCCAGGCGCCCCAGTGCTGTTTTGTTTTTTTTTTTTAAAGACTTTATTTATTTTTCAGAGAGAGCACAGAAGCAGGGGTAATGGCAAAGGGAGGGAGAGGGAGAGGGAGATGAAGGCAGATGCTTAACCAACTGAGCCACACAGGCACCCCATATATACTTTTTTTCTAATACTACTTTCTAAGATTAGAACCTTTTTTTGGTAAGATTTTATTTATTTATTTTGAGAGAGAGAGCAGAAGCAGAGGAGAGGGGCAGAGTCAGAGGGGAAGCAGACTCCCTGCTGAGCAGGGAGCCTGATGTGGGACTCTGTCCCAGGATGCCAGGATCTTGACCTGAGCCAAAGGCAGATATTTAATCAACTGAGCCACCCAGGCACCCAGAACCTTTTTTTTTTCCACAGTGATCTCAAGATTGTTTTCATATTGGGGCACCTGGGTGGCTCAGTTGGTTAAGCGGCTGCCTTCAACTCAGGTCATGATCCCAGGGTTCTGGAATCGAGCCCTGCATTAAGCTCCCTGCTCAGCGGAGAGCCTGCTTCTCCCTCTGCCTGCTGCTCTGCCTACTTGTGCTCTCTCTCTCTCTAATAAATAAATAAAATCTTAAAAAAAAGACTGTTTTCTGTACCATTACATAGATCTTTCTTATTTTTTAATTTTAATTTTTGCTTTTTAAAAAGATTTTATCTATCTATCTATCTATCTATCTATCTATCTATCTATCTATCTAATTTATTTGGCAGAGAGAGAGATAGGGAAAGAGGGAACACAAGCAGGGGGAGTGAAGGGGGAGAAGCAGGCTTTCCGCTGAGCAGGAAGCCTGATGTGGGACTCGATCCCAGGACTCTGGGATCATGACCCGAGCTGAAGGCAGATGCTTAAGAACTGAGCCACCCAAGTGCCCCTTTCTTCTTTTTTTTTAAAGACTGGATGTTATATTCTAATCTATGAATGTATTATGATTTATTTAATTCCATCTCCTCATGACTGGCACTTGGAATATTTTCAGGTTTTTTTTCACAAGTAATACATTGTACTTGTGTTATTTTATCTGTAGAATAAATTTTGAGAAGGGAAATTACTTTATCAAGGGATATGTGCATTTAAATTTTTTTTTAAAGATTTTATTTATTTATTAGAGAGAGAGAGACTGAGAATGAGAGGGGAGAAGGTCAGAGGGAGAAGCAGACTTCCCGCAGAGGTGGGAGTCCGATAGGGGACTCGATCCCAGGACTGCAGGATCATGACCTGAGCCGAAGGCAGCTGCCCAACCAACTGAGCCACCCAGGTGCCCCATGCATTTAAATTTTGATAGGCATTGTCAAGCTGATCTTCATAATGCTTTTAATGCCTTTTTCCTTTACATACCATACCAATACTGAGTCTTACCAAATTTTTAATATTTAGCAATTAATTATGAGTAAGGTTAATCAGCTTTCCAATGTTTATCGACTATTTGTGTTTCTTCCATTTTCTGCCTGAGTTGTTTCAATTTTTTAAATACTCATTTTTGCTTTAAACTATAAAAATTATTTTTATGAATTTGGGAATTATGACATTGCTTTTTTTCTGTCAAATCGTGCTAATAATTTATATATCAGTTTTAGATTTGTCTTTTAACCTTATAATTTTTTTTTTAGGAATTGTCATCTAAAATTCTCATACACATCCACATACCTACACCCCTACACCAGTAGAAGTTTTACATAGCCAATGGGTTGGTCTTTTTTCTGTGGCCTCAAAATTTTGTATTACTTTTAGAAATGCCTTCTTCATTCTGAGATAAAAACATTTTATGTTTTCTACTAAAGCTTTATTTTTAAAACTTTTTTTGGGTGCCTGGGTGGCTCAGTTGGTTGGGCAACTGCCTTTGGCTCAGGTCATGATCCTGGAGTCCCGGAATCGAGTCCCACATCTCCCCCTGCTGAGCGGGGATCCCGCTTCTCCCTCTGACCTCTCCCATCTCATGTTCTCTCTCTCTCTCTCAAATAAATTAAAAAAATATTAAAAAAAACTTTTTTATATTGATGATTTTTTATGTTGGTCTTTTTAATATTTATTTTTATATAAAGAATGAAGTAGGGATTGAATAAATTTTCTCCAAATGATTAGTCACTTATGCCAACATTGTTTACTCAATAACCTACCTTTTTTTCTTTTCTTTTTTTTTTAAATTTTATTTATTTATTTGTCAGAGAGAGAGAGAGAGAGCACAAGCAGGCAGAGTGGCAGGGAGAGGCAGAGGGAGAAGCAGGCTTCCCTCTGAGCAAGGAGCCCGATCCCAGGACCTCTGGGGATCATGACCTGAGCTGAAGGCAGTCGCTTAACCAACTGAGCCACCCAGGCGTCCCAACCTACCTTTTTTTCTGATTTTAAGTACCACCTCTATCATATACTAAATTCAGTAATTTTATTTTTATTTATTCATAAATTTAATTTTAATTTATTTAAATTTAATTAGCATATAATGAAAAATTATTAGTTTCAGAGGTAGACTTCAGTGATTTATCAGTTGTTTTTAATACCCAATGCTCATTACTTCATGTGCCCTCCATAATGCCTATCACCAAGTTACCCCATATTCCCGGTCAGTTGTTTTATTTAAGAGAGAAAGTAAAGATGTGTACAGTGATATTTAGTAAGAAAGATGTTAATTTTAGTTTTGTTTATCATACCAAAAAGTCATTTAAATATGTAGCTATAAAGGAGTGGTAAAAAAAATTCCATATATCAGAATATCTAAAGCTCTTGAGTTCTACATGTGTGGTGTGGCTGGGGAGAGTAGCAGAGACAGATGTGTTGAGCATGTAGGCCCTAAAAGGAAACAAAAACCTTTGGATAGATATCGGAAACACTATGGCTATAGATAATCATCTCCCTTCCTGGTTATTGTGATGACATGCTTGTGCTCGGATGACAGGTCTTAGAGACTGTCCAGATACAACTTAGGACTCTGAAACCAGTGACTCTTCAGCTTTACCTTTCTACCTAGATATATAGTTCTCATTTATGGTTTTGCCTTATCCAGTGTTTATTTGGCTTTTCTTGACTGATGGCTGATCCAAGTTCAGTAAGTAGTAAAAATAACCAGGAATAATATTCAAAATATTTAGCAATACAACTATAGAGATTCTAATAAATAGGACAGGTGTTTGGTTTTTTTTTTTAAGATTTTATTGATTTGACAGAGAGAAAGAGATCGTAAGTAGGCAGAGAGGCAGGCAAAGGGAGAGGGGGAAGCAGGCTCCTTGCTGAGCCGAGAGCCTGATGCAGGGCTCGATCCCAGGACCCTGAGATCATGACCTGAGCCGAAGGCTCTTAACCTACTGAGCCACCCAGGCACCCCAATAGGACAGGTTCTGAAAGCCTCCAGTTAACTTGTTAGTGATTGATGCATGAGTAGTATGTGGTGGTAGTGGTGATGGATGGGGGGTGGTAGAGGGCTACCAGAGCCATGGTAGGGATGTTAGGGAGTTGGAACAACAGTTCTTTGCCAACTGGTGTAGAAATATTTCAGTATGTTATACTGGCATGATAGTGCTGGTGAGTAGCATTAGCTAACAAGTAGGGATTACTTGCTATGTACTATATGTAGTCCTGAGCACTTGACATGTAATCTTAAGGCATTTGATATGTAGTCCACAGAAAAATACTATGTGGAAAGTGCTATGATTGTCTTCATTTTATGGAAGAGAAAATTTTAATAAGATTCTACATTATAAAAATATTTTAGAGGATTTTATTTATTTGAGAGAGAGAGAGAGCACAAGCAAGGAGAGGAGGAAAGGGAGAGGGAGAGAGAGAAGCAGACTCCCCTTTGAACAGGGAGCCCATTGTGGGGGTTGATCCCGGGACCCTAAGATCATGACCTGAGCTGAAGGTCTACGCTTAACCAACTGAGCGACCCTGGTGCCCCCTAAATTGTAAAATTTACGATTTTATACATCACTTTTAAATTTTCTGTCTTTTAAATTTAACTTTACAAGTGACTAATCAAAATTCTTTCTTTGAAGGCTATAAAAAAGATTAAGTTGGATTATGAATATGAGTTAAATCCTGAAGACTTTGTGTTATTGCCTTTTCATGGCATTTGATTATTGAATAGCATTATTCATTCAAATGTTATTTCTAGTTTCATTTTCTGAAATGAAAGACAAACATCAAGTTTTCAGTACATATTAGAAAATAATAATAACCAAAAGGTACTTTAATTATAAGTTTTAATTTTTAGAGAAAAAAGTTTTTAAAAATGCAAGGAATTATGCATAAGACTAGTGCTTAGATTATTCAGTGATTATATTTTTCTAACCATGTTTAAGTAATTACATTTTGTTTCTTTTGTTTCTTTTTTTTTTTTTTTACATTTTGTTTCTATGATTGTAAATAGTTGAAATGAGTGTTCTAGTTAATTTTCTTTATATCAGGTATCTTTGCTCCTGTACCTTTGGTGGCCTTTGAGTATAAGTTTGGAAATTTTTATATTTGCCAAGTGGTGTTTTTCATAATCATTTCAACAGAGCTTATTTTATTTTTTTATTTTGTTTTAAAGATTTTATTTATTTATTTGTCAGAGAGAGAGAGAGAGAGCACAAGCAGGCAGAGTGGCAGGCAGAGGCAGAGGGAGAAGCAGGCTCCCTGCTGAGCAAGGAGCTCAATGTGGGACTCAATCCCAGGACCCTGGGATCATGACCTGAGCCGAAGGCAGCTGCTTAACCAACTGAGCCACCCAGGTGTCCCTCAACAGAGCTTATTTTAAAGCTTTTTTGAATTTCAGCCTTTTCCCTCATCCTACAACTACAATCCAGTACATGTGGAACCTCAGTCAACCAGAAAAAGGAAAAACTAGGGACTGAGAATCAAAGTTTCTTTTTAAGAAATGTCTTCTTTCCCTCCGTATGTTTTCAGTTGTTTAAAATCAGTCTTGCTCTGCCAGTTCTTACGGAACTAAGAGTGACGGGACAAAGAGAAAAAAGAGGGAAGAGTTAGAAACTAGAAGTGATAAGCTGAGTTCTGCTTGCTGCCTTCTCTGGACTACTCCAGTGTGGTGTTTTGGCTTAAGGTTGGTAGGTCAAATGTATAGAACACTTCCAGGATCCTAGGGCTGGCCTCTATTACATTGTGTTGACCATGGGCAGATCATTTAAACTTTCCGTAATTCACTTTCCATTTGTTAAAGTGGAGTTTGTGTTTGTCCAGCTCCCTCTCTTTTTCAATTGTTCTGAAGGTCAAAGAATTCCTTTGAAAATATTCTGAAAGGGGCGCCTGGGTGATTCAGTGGGTTAAGCCTCTGCCTTTGGCTCAGGTCATGGTCTCAGGGTCCTGGGATCGAGCCCGCATCCAGCTCTTTGCTCGGCAGGGAGCCTGCTCCCCCCCCCCCCGCCCCCGCCTGCCTCTCTGCCTACTTGTGATCTCTCTCTCTGCCAAATAAATAAATAAAATCTTAAAAAAATATATTCTGAAAGATCTGAGGTCCTTCTGGGGCGCTTGGGTGGCTCAGTCGCTTAAATGACTACCTTCGGCTCAGGTCATGATCTCTGTCTGGGTCCTGGGATTAAGCCCTGTGTCTGGCTCCCCCGCTCAGGGGGGTAGCCTGCTTCTGCCTCTCCCTCTGCCCTATGCGCTTGTGCTCTCTCACTCTCGCTCTCTCTCAAATAAAGAAATAAAATCTTTAGTACATGAACAATGAATCTTGGAACACTGAATAAAATAAAATTAATTGAAAAAAAAAAGAAAAAAAATAAAATCTTTTAAAAAAAAAAAAAGATCTGGGGCGCCTGGGTGGCTCAGTGGGTTAAAGCCTCTGCCTTCAGACCAGGTCATGGTCTCAGGGATTGGGCCCCGCATCGGGCTCTCTGCTCGGCAGGGAGCCTGCTTCCCCCCCTCTCTCTGCCTGCCTTTCTGCCTACTTGTGATCTCTCTCTCTCTGTCAAATAAGTAAATAAAATCTTTAAAAAAAAAAAATCTGAGGTCCTCCTTAAATGTTAGAGGATGTTTTTAAATCTCCCATGCCAGTGACTTGTTAACATGCTCTTGAGCCAGCCACCTGAATTCCTTATTCTTCTTTCTGTCTCATTTGTAATACAGGGAAAAGTTTAAAGAAAGGTGATAATCAAAATATTTAACAATCAGTATAGCATGTGTGGCAACCAATTAGGTCAGAGGCTGGATGTAGCAATGAGAATGGCTGTACAGTGCCCTTATTAGGTTTTTATTAGAATAGGTTGTGATTATTAGGATAAGTTGCATGCTGTTACTTTGAGAATCTCAAAGAGACTTGGAGGCACATTTCCCAGATACTTTAATATTTAAAAGGGAATGCTATCCCCCCTTGGGCCCTTATCCAGAGTCCAGAAACAACAAGCTTCCTATATTTTTGGAAAAGTTATTCTTCTGAGCTGGTAGTACAACCCGTGATTTCAGAACTTACTTTCTTTAGTTAATATATTTGAGGCCTAATCTGTGCGTGAGATGGGCATGATGTTCAAACCTCTGCTTTCTATGCCTTTGGCTCTTTTGACTTAACATTATACAGTTACTGAAACATCTAATTTCCACAGGAGGCTATTGTACTAAAGGTATCAATAGTCACACATGGTTATTCCTTTTGGATAATAATGACCGTAAATTTGGCTCCTGAATGTCATTGTTGAATTATTTCTCCCTAGAAGTCTGTCTAAGATTCTGAGGTTGCACATAATGATAGACAGGTTACTGGTTATTTACAACTGATACTTAATCATCAGACTTCAAGCAGTGATATAGTTCCAAAATACAGGATACAGTAGAATTGAACTTCCTTGGACATCTACTCTAGACCAATTTCTTTAGCTTCGTGGCTTATCTTTTGTATATATGATGCATGGAACCCTTTCTTTGTCTAAAGTATTCATTCCATGCACTTTTTTTGTTGAACTTCAATCTCTTTGGATGTGTACATGAAGTCTAGATGCTGCTCCTGCTGTGATAGCCTCAGATGGGAAAGTAGTGAGCTAGGAGGAAAGCCATCTTTGAAAACTGAAATCTCCTTCCATATTCATTGAGAAGTTGGAGAGGAAGGAGATTAATTAATGAGGGTCTGGATATGCTCCTTTACTTCAGTCCCGTATTATCCAATATTCCTCTCTTTGAAACTGGGGCAGGGGTTCAAGAGCACCTGGCTCCTCCAGTCCCAAACAGACCAGGTTTGGCCACTTGCCACTGGTAAAATCCGAAGACAGAGACCGGGTGGCGGTGAAACAAGAAAGGAATTTATTTCAGTGAAACCATTACCCAGAAGACAACTGGACCAATGTCTCAAAGACTGTCTCCAAAGTGCTGAAAATACTTCTAGGTTTATAAAAGGAAAATGTGGAACAAAGGTCAGTAAGTACATGCAGGTGGGAGGTAAAGGTCAAGTCAGTAATTGTCTTGGCATCAGTCATGCTGGGTCATGCTGATGTCAAGGCACTTGTCATTGCTGGAGGGGGTGGGTTTCTACCCATCACGGGATGCTTTGCTTGCTACAGCTTTTGCCCGAGTTAAGTCATAAGCTGGAAAGAAGAACTTAAGCAATAAGAAAGTACAAACAGGTCATAATGGAAGTAATTGAAGTCCTCTTTTCAAATCCCCACTATCAAAACACCATTCCTTTTCTATGGAAGGAAAAAGGGATGACAGTCATTTCTTCTGTAGCTGTTTCCTACTGATGGGGCACAAGGTAGGAATTTTGGAATGGAAGACTTTGACAATGTAGGAGAGCTTCATTTCTTAAGTCTCTCCTAAAATAGACAGTAAGAGAATCTCTAAGCCTGTGCATCTGGCCCAGGTTCCTCTTTGACAAATAGAAAAAGTCAAATTTTAACAACCAAAAAGAAAAAGAACAAGAAATATATCAATGCTTAGCAGGGTTTATTTCCATTTGGAAGGAATCAAATTTAGCCAACTGCTAAAAGGATCTAGAGCTAGGGCATCTATAACAGTGATCTGTTTGTTTACATCTTTCCTGGCTTGAGTTACATTATTATTATTTTTTTAAAGATTTTATTTATTTATTTGTCAGAGATAGAGAGATAGCAGGCAGAAGGATCATGATCCTGGGATCATGACCTGAGCCTAAGGCAGACGCTTAACCGACTGAGCCACCCAGGCATCCCAGGCTTTAGTTACATTTTTCAAGTAATTTGGAATATAAACACTTTTAATGAAATCACAAATGGCTCCTTGGGGTGCAGTCAAGGTATTAAGAGCCATTCAGGTTTGGAGGATCACTTTTTTTTTTTTTTTAACAATTTTTAAAAAGATTTTATTTATTTGAGAGAGCACTCTCATGCACACCAGTGGTGGGGGAGGGGCAGAGGGAGAAGGATAAGCAGACTTCCCACTGTGCAGGGAGCCTGACATGGGGCTTGATCCCAGGACCCTGAGATCATGACCTGAGCTGAAGGCAGACACTTAACCAGCTGAGCTGCCCAGGCACCTCTTGGAGGACCACTTTTTGAATCCATGTGGTTTCATCATTTATGAAGGTGACTCCGATCGAGGTTTGTTTAAGAGTGGCTACTCTATGCTGAGCTAAACCTTCTACTTATAATTCTTCATCAATAGAGGTGACTCCTGGGACAAATACGTATGGGATAAAATCACCAAGAACCCCTCTTTGCCTGATGTCTAGCTTTAACAATATCCTAATTAGGAAGACTTGCAAGTAGGCGATCACTTATCCCAGGAGATATGGGAGTCCCTGAGTGCATTGTCAATCCAGTCATTATAGAGGTGGGGCCATCCACTGTTTCCATAAGTCCATAGCTAACCCCACGGAATGGGATATGCTTGGCTTTTATTTTATTTTATTTTATTTTTAAGATTTATTTATTTATTTTAGGGAGAAAGAACACGAGTGGCAGAGGGAGAGGGAGAGTGAATCCCAAGCGGACTCCATGCTGAGCACAGAGCCTGACGCAGGGCTCGATCTCATGACTCTGAGAACATGACCTGAGCCAAAACCAGAGTTGGACGCTTAACCTATGCCACCCAGGTGCCCCCGCTCTGGCTTTTAAGGAGCAGTTTTGCCATCCCAGCCATACAGAATTGGTCAAGGTGATAGTTGAGTTACATAGTTGTTGGGGAGTCCATCCCATTGTCCAGCTGTTCAAATAATTCTATGCCCATGGGGTCCTTTTTTAATTCCCACAGAGTAACAGGCACAGAGATTGTCTATGCATGTGGTACTGCGGCAATTTCTCTGACATTTACCTCAAAATGTCTAGCTTAGGCAAACAACCAGCCAGCATTCAAGGACAGTTAATCAGTGCTGGAGTCTAGCATCCTCAAAGGTGTGTTATTGAAACATAATTTTTCTCTTTAAAGTCACCCTAATTTCCATCAAAGATAACCTAATGAAGACCAATTTGCTTGTAAAACAAGTCCAATTTTAATAAACTTGGCCTAATTATTTACCTAAGCACAGCAAGAACAGTGACCACATTAGGGTTTTTTGGGTTTTTTTTTAGATTTTATTTATTTATATGAGAGAGAGATCACAAGCAGGCAGAGAGGGAGAGGGGGAAGCAGGCTCCCTGCTGAATAGAGAGCCCGATGTGGGGCTCGATCCCAGGACCCTGAGATCATGACCTGAGCCAAAGGCAGAGACCTTAACCCACTGAGCCACCCAGGCGCCCCTACATTAGTTCTTTGAAATCTGCTTTGCTGGAACTTGGTATAAGGAATTTTATTTATATATATATATATATTATTTTTTATTATTTAATTATTTAATTAAATTATTTAATTTTATTTATATATATATATATATATATTTAGAGGGTTCAGGTAGGCAATAAAGATAAATGTTTCAATTTGCTCACAAAGGAATATTTTATCATATTTCTGTAAGTCATAGATATTTTGAGAGAAAAAGTTTCCTTAAATCTGGAAAAGCAAATACTAGAATCAGCAATGTTTCAAAGAAGAGTCATAAAGACTATAATCATCTTTCTCAATTCACTTAGCCTCCGTTACTAATTCTTGTTCTGATTGAATGCAGCTTTTCCATTAGTTCCAGAAATTCTTACACAGTTTAGTTTTATGATTTTAAAGATGTTAGAAACCTGTATTTGCCAAAAAGTCCTTTTCATGAATCTTCTTGAATATGAAGCACATTTTCAAGAGCATCAGTAACTAACAAAAGACTAGGGGTGTTTGGGTGGCTCAGTCGGTTAAGCATCTGTCTTTGTCTCAGGTCATAATCCCGGGGTCCTGGGATTGAGCCCTGCATTGGGCTCTGCTCAGCAGGGAGCTTCTCTCCATCCCCTACCCCCTGCTTATACTCTCTCTCTCTGTCTCTCAAATACATAAATAAAATCTTAAAATAACAAAACACTGAAAGATGGACATGGTTAAAGCCTGGACGACAGTTCATTATAGTGCAGTTGACAAGGAAATGCAGTCACTTCTGTGACACACAACATTTCAATAACTACGATGTCAAGTGATGACCTTATATCAGGACAGGTTAAAACTTTAGGGATTTCATATAGTTTCTAGAACAGTTACCGCCTTTGCTCATACAATATAACCTAAGAAGGTTACCACCATTTGTTAGACAGTGCTTCCCATGTAACCTAACATGCCGAATAAACAAGTCTAATTAGTCAAAATACCTTCGTTTAGAATTTGAATCTTGAGAAGTTTGTTAAAAACCTCAGAAGGTTGTTTGTGTTTTTAAAAAATATTTGAGAGCGAGAGTGAGCGTGAGCAAGAGTGCAAGGGGCAGAGAGAGTAGGAGAGAGAATCCTAAGCAAACTGTGCCAAGTGCAAAGCCCGACATAGGGCTCCGTCTCACAACCCTGAGATCATGACCTGAGCGAAAAGCAAAAGTCAGATACTTACTGTGCCATGCATTCTCCCACCTTTTTTTTTTTTTAAATTTAAGTAATCTCTACATTCATTGTGAGGTTTGAACTCCAAGCCTGGGATCAAGAGTCACACACTTCTCTGACTGAACCAGCCAGATGCCCCAAGACCCTCAGGTTTTAAAGTAGTTGCCTTAACAAGATTACAAGTTGTTATAAAACTAAGTACTTAATTATCTGTTTAATTAAGGTGGCAATAAAAGATTCTATAGAAGGTTGTATAGTTGGGTGCCTGGGTATCTCTGTGGGTTAAAGCCTCTGCCTTCGGCTCAGGTCATGATCTCAAGGTCCTGGGATTGAGCCCCAAATCGGGCTCTCTGCTCAGCAGGGAGCCTGCTTCCCCTTCTCTCTGCTGCCTTTCTGCCTACTTGTGATCTCTCTCTGTCAAATAAATAAATAAATAACATCTTAAAAAAAAAAGGTTGTATAGTTATTAGCAAATTTAGCTCCTTTAATATTGAGAAGTTTTTTTTTTTTAAGATTTTATTTTTATTTATTTGACAGAGAGTGAGAGAGCACAAGTAGGCAGAGAGGCAGGCAGAGAGAGAGGGGGAACCAGGCTCCCTGCTGAACAGAGAGCCTGATGCGGGGCTCAATCCCAGGACCTTGAGATCATGACCTGAGCCGGAGGCAGAGGCTTTAACCCACTGAGCCACCCAGGTGCCCCGAGAAGTTTTAACTTTCTTAAATAATCAAAGCCCTGATAATGACAAAATATAGAAACTGGTTTTCCCGGGCAGATAAAGAAAAGGAAAAAACGTTTTGTTTTTGTTTTTTTTTTTACAATTTCTTATCAAGTCCAGACCAACAATCTAAGAAAACTTTTGTCTTTTTTTTTTTTTAAGATTTTATTTATTTATTTGACAGAGAGAGCACAAGCAGGCAGAGCAGCAAGCAGAGGGAGAGGGAGAAGCAGACTTTCCACTGAGCAGGGAGCCTGACATGGGGCTCCATCCCAGGACCCTGGGATCATGACCTGAGCTGAAGGCAGCCGCTTAACCTTCTGAGCCACCTAGGCATCCCAGAACTTTGTCTTTTTAACAGAGAAAAAAGCCAAATCTCAGTTTTACACCAATATACTTTTATTTTTTTTTAATGAGTACACTTTATTTTTATTTTTATTTACTCTTGTAAAGTAAGCTCTATTCCCAACATGGAGCTTGACCTGAGATCAAGAGTCACATACTTTACTGACTGAGCCAGGCAGGCACCCCTACCAATGTACTTTTAAAACTCAATTATACCATGGGGTGCCTGGGTGGCTCAGTTGGTTGAGCTTCCAACTCTTGATTTCAGCTCAGGTAATGATCTCAGGGTTGTAAATTTACCCCTGCATCTGGCTCTGTGTTAGGCGTGAAGCCAGCTTGAGATTCTCTCTTTCCTTCTCCCCTTGTCTCCTCCCCACCCCGCTCTCCTATCCCCTCTAACCAAAAGAACAAAGAAACTCATTCATTCCAATCTTAGTTAGTCCTGAACATGCATAAAATTCTTCCCAAAGATCCCCCTTCACAAACTTACAACTTCCTTTATACGTTCAGATTTAGTCGTAAGCTTTCTTTCTCTAAATAAGAGAAATCTATTGTCTCTTGTAGGTCAGTCTCATTGTAGGACAAAATTACGTTCTTTTCCCTCAACAAAAGTGTATTCCCATCCTTACACCATTTTATTTATTCAACCTGCTTGTCCTTAACAATTACCCATGAAAATTTGGAGACAGACAAATTGATCTTCATTTTAAGTCCTCTCTTTGATGACAAATTGGAACAGGGACAACATGAATTTATTTGACCTTTTAGTAAACCTTGGTAGAATAAAAGTTTATATTTAATACTGATAACTCTAGGGACGCCTGGGTGGCGCAGTTGGTTGGGCAACTGCCTTTGGCTCAGGTCATGATCCC
>CM052812.1:23827795-23926569 GCA_028533885.1 Nasua narica | reverse complement strand
TCTTTTTTTTTTTTTAAAGATTTTTTATTTATTCATTTAACAGAGTGAGAACACAAGCAGGCAGAGAGGCAGGTGGAGGCAGAGAGAGGAGCAGGCTCCCTGCGGAGCAAGGAGCCCGATGCGGGACTCGATCCCAAGACACCGGGATCATGACCTGAGCGAAAGGCAGCTGTTCAACCAACTGAGCCACCCAGGCGTCCCCATTTTATTTTTTCTAATAGATAATTTAAACACAGGAACCCTTGCAAAATATAAGCCGTAATCTAATACAGTTTTCCAGATATAGCACTTTAAGCATGTTATAAATAATTAGGTGCCAAATTGAGCAAATTAGTTTGAACCCATCCAGATTCCTGTGGATTCATTTAAAAGAAAGAAAGAGGGGCGCCTGGTTGGCTCAGTCCATATAGCATGTGATTCTTGATCTCGGAGTTGTAAGTTCAAGTTCCACATTGGGTGTAGAGATTACTTAAAAATAAAATCTTTAAAAAAAATTTTTTTAGGGGCGCCTGGGTGGCTCAGTGGGTTAAGGCCTCTGCCTTTGGCTCGGGTCATGGTCTCAGGGTCCTGGGATCGAGCCCCGCATCGAGCTCTCTGCTCAGCGGGGACCTTGCTTTCCCCCTCTCTCTCTGCCTGCCTCTCTGCCTACTTGTGACCTCTCTCCTCTCTGTCAAATAAATAAAATCTCAAAAAAAATTTTTTTTAATGAAAGAAAGATTAAAAAAAAGCAAGCCTCAAAAAGCCTATATTCTTAAGACAGTGGCAATATAATAGAATTATATCTACACTTGATCTTAGCCAAAGGGCCGAGAAGCGATTTAGAATTGTATCTTAATAGAAGTTTTAGTAGGAATATAGATAAAGATATTACTATATTGTAATTGGGAAGGTGATTTCCAAGAATTTCCCAGCCCAAGAGAGATTAAGTAGATGAGATCAAAGAGGCTGGAACATTAGGACGCAGGAACTTTTCAGGAACAAAAAGAAAAGCTTTCTGTGACTTGAGGAGTATTGTGAAAAACAGGAAGTAGTGTCACAAAGACAAAAAAGTACCCAATGGAAAAGAAGAGTCAAAGTAAGATAAGTACCAAAACGTAAGGTGTTCATTGGATTTTACAATTAAAGATCACCTTTGCAAAAGCAGATTCAGTGTACTTTTGTGTGGAAGCAGATCATACGAGGTTGAAGGTAAAGAAGTAAAGGCGTGTGGTTTACTTTTATAAACCTGACTGTGGAAACTTGCTCATTTGCAGAAACCCTCTAGCTCCCTGATTCTCTTCTTGTTTTTACTGCCTTTTTTCTTTACTACTCACTTCCAATTTAGATCCTTAAAATTTGTCTTTTCTTCCCCACTTATTTTCTTAAACTGTATTCTACACCTATTGACTCTCACCAAATCCAAAGGCTCCCTTTCAGTTCTTTTGCTTCCTTCCAGTTGTTCTAGTTCTGGGCTCTTGTAACAATATCCTCTCTTGGCAATAAACCTTCCCCGCCTTCCCTTTTCAGGTATCTTGTTGATTCATATCCTCGTCTTCCCACCTATTCACGCTGATTTGTTAAGGCCCAGCCTGACTTCAGTCCTCTGCTCTTCCCATAAATACCTAGAATAGCTCATCTATCTTTATGGTTTCAATGGTCACTTCTGCACAGATAACAAATTCTATTTAAATCTTCATTACTGACTCTCTATTACTTCTCTAGCAAGCTCTTGGATGTTTCTTACTTGGACTTCTGCCATCAGTGCAAACTCCATAGTTCAGATATTACTTTCTTCTCTTCCTCTTGGTGACAATCGTCAGCTCCTAGCTTTCTTATTTGTTACTGGTAACTATTAATCTTCTAGCCCTGGTAATACCTTGAAATCAATTTTCACATTTCCAATTATCACTCTGTCTTACCATTTTTTACTGTAGAACATTGCCTGATGTGCTTTTTCTTTCTTTCCATTATTTCCCTTGTTCTACTCCCTGTACCTGGCCTTCTTACAGTCTCTCCTTTCCACTAACCAATTCCTTGTACTCACATATGTCTTTTCCTGCTTGGAAACTGAATCCTTCAGGTTGAGGTTTTTGTCCCTTAATTCTCATAAAGTTTTCTTCTCTAACTACCCTCCTTAAAAAAATAATTCCTAGAGATGCTATTGAAATGCATACGGAGCTTTAGTGATTGGTAATGTTATTTTTTAAGCTGTTTGATTAAAAACATGGTTTCTTTTCAATTTCATTGAAAATAGAAATGTATATTAAAGTAAATGATTATTTTTGTCATATATCATTTAGGTATATATTACGTACCATCGAGATCTTTGAATAGGAAAGGAGAAACAGCTTTGTCATGTTGGAGAATGTCTCTAAGATTCAATTTATTAATGTTGGGATAATAATACCTACTTCATGTAGTTGTGAAGATAGAGATAATTTACATAAATTGTTTAGCATAGGACCTAACACAAGTAATCAGTATTAGTAAAATAAAAGTAATTTAAATTTTCACCTGGCGTCCCACTCCTAAAAGAGATTACTTTGTATATGTCATTTCAGGTAATTTTTTTATGTAGTATTTTCTCTGTCTTCTAAATGCAATATGTGTATTGTTGGTTTTTGCCCTTAAGGAAAAATTTTTGTTGGTCTTCTGTATACAGGGGGATTTGCTGAATACTTGTAGAGTAGTGGTTCTCAACTGGGGGTGATTTTGCCTCCAGTGGACATTTATTAATGACTGGAGACAATTTTGATTGTCACAGCTGAGGGTGTGTTACTGGCATGTAGTCGGTAGAGACCAGGGATGCACTTAAAACAGCGGACAGACCCCCACAACTAAGAATTACCCAACCTAAAATATTCATAGTGCCAAAGTTGACAAACCCTGTCTTGGGTTCCAACAATGAAAAATTGAATTCTTTGAATCTTTTGAATCTTCAGAAAGTAGCATTTAATTTGGCCTTGAGGAATGAATAGAACACTGTATTGTAATGATGAGAGAGAATTGTCTAACCCAAAGGAACCACATAAGCAAAAGCACGACCTGTATATTGCTATGTGATTTATTCATGTGCTTATATACTGACTCCCAGATTAGACAAAACAATAAAAGCATAGGAACACATTCTTTTCTAAGGAAGTAATATGTAGAGCTTTGTATTCAATAATTGCTGAATGGAACACTAAAAATCATTTTTAAGTCCTGCCTTTTTCGTCTTTTAGCTACCCATTTGATGTAACTCGTCGGCGAATGCAATTAGGAACTGTTCTTCCAGAATTTGAAAAGTGCCTGTAAGTTCTCTTTCATTGTTCATTTTCTTTAGGAAATGTAATGTTTAAAGTGGGTAGGGAGATAGGACTGTGGTTACCAGTGGTCCAGATATTATTATGAGATAGTGTTGCCAATAAATGTTACAGACATAGTCCAAACAAAATAGATCGGACTAATGAGCCCGGCAATTCTGTGCATAATGCTCATACTTATTTAGAATGAATTGCTGCTCTATAATGAATTTTCAGCTTGTTTTTACACTTGCCTTCCAAAAGCTATTCAAGATGGCATTTTGGCTTCTTTAAAAAATGCTGTTATGGTGGGGGTTGGTGCCTAGGTGGCTCAGTTGGTTAAGCATCTGACTGCACTCAGGTCATGAGGTCAGGGGTCCTGGGATTGAGCCCTGTATCCATCCTGGCATGGCGCCCAGAGGGGAATCTGCTTGTCCCTCTGACCTTACCCCCACTCCTGCTGTGTCTCTCACTCAAATAAGTAAATAAATAAAATCTTTTTAAAAAAGCTGTTATGGAGGGGCGCCTGGGTGGCTCAGTGGGTTAAGGCCTCTGCCTTCGGCTCAGGTCGTGATCTCAGGGTCCTGGGATCGAGCCCCACGTCGGGCTCTCTGCTCGGCGGGGAGCCTGCTTCCCTCTCTCTCTCTGCCTGCCTCTCTGCCTACTTGTGATCTCTGTCTGTCAAATAAATAAAATCTTAAAAAAAAAAAAAAGCTGTTATGGATCCTGAAATATCACGAATGTATAATGGTGTCATCATTTAACCATGTCTTTCAGTACCATGTGGGAGACTATGAAGTATGTCTATGGACACCATGGAATTCGAAGAGGATTATATCGTGGTTTATCTCTTAATTACATTCGCTGTGTTCCCTCTCAAGCAGTGGCTTTCACAACATATGAACTTATGAAGCAGTTTTTTCACCTCAACTAAAGAAAATCATGTTTTCTTTTTCTTAATAAAATCTCAGAGGGAGAAATAAAATGTTACTTTAAGTTTGGGAGGAACATTACTTGAAGGGGGATATTTGCCTTGTCACAGGAACCACTGGTTTTTTAGTACTTGATTTTTTTTTTTATCCATCACAAATCAAAAGTGCTTACTGTGCTTTTTGATGCCAAATGTTACACCTTAGAACATTGAAAAAAATTCCTAAGCTGATGCTGGCTAATCAGTTAGGTTATTTGAAACTATTTTATTAAAGTGTTATTTGGAAGTAGAACTAATTTAAATGGGATTCAAAAGGTTGCCATTAGCTTTATCATGCTTTAATTCCAAGCTTTAATTATAATCATGATTTTCAAAGACTCTACCATTGGTTATTATTATTATTATAAATAGGCTTGGTTATATTGCAGCAGAATGATGAAAACTGAATTTTTAAGTTATGTAAAACATAGCTTGGGGGGGCTGGTGCTTGGCTGGCCCCACTCAGAAAAGCATGCGACTCTTACTCTTGGGATCATAAGTTCGAGCCCCACTATGGGTGTAGAGATTACTAAAAATAAAAAAATTAAAAAAAAACAACCTTACAAACATGTAGCTTAGATGCCAGCATTGAAGATTATTCTTATTATCTCTTTTCTTATAATTCTGCTCGAGTGCATAAAAGAACTAACACTTTTCTCTTTGTTTTTAAATAAAATAAGTGTTGTATTTAAAATTAGACTTGTAGAAACTCAACAATAAATGAAGAATTTTCAGGTATTGCTCAAATGTTATTACTAGGTACTAGGTACTATGACTGTCTTAAATTTGTTTTTAAAAGTCAATGTACTTCCCAAAGGCAGTAATAATAAATACAGAACATCTTTGCTCGCAAAACAGATTAGCATTATAGATTTGTTTTTATTAGGTGATTTGGTATACACTAGAAAATTTATTTAAGTGGACTGTGAAATATCCATTAATATAAGATGTGTATGTCAAAGAATATTTGTAAGGTATTTTGTCATGATACATCAACTAGTTCTTCCATGTAAAATAATTTTAGTGCACTATAACCTTAAGTAGAAATGTAAGTCATGATTTAATTGCTATTCTTTATATTAAAATGGTTTAAAATATAAGAATTCCATTTATTGTGTTTAGAATACTTTTTTATTGTAAGCATGACAGAAATGAGAAGGGAACAGTTATTGTTCTGTCCTCAGAAGTAGTGATTTGTAGAATTGATGTGATTCTTTTTGATCAATGCAAACTATTTTAATTGTTCTAACTTTATAATTTTTTTTATTGAGGTAAAATTGACATATAACTATATTAGTTTCAGGTGCACAATGTAATGATTCAATATGTGTATTTACTGCAAAATAATCACCACAATAAGTCTAGTTACCATCTAATTGATGTTTTAGAAAACTAAGTTGAAAGTGTTATTTCTGCTTCAATTTTAATTTTGTTTGCATAAAAGATTTTTTGTCATACCTTGGTAAAAATTAGATGAACTGGTTTCATTTCCAAAGTCTTTATTTTAAAATAAATATGTATCTTTGTATGATTTGTAAGTGTTCCGACAAGTAGAAATACATGTGTTCTTAAAACTATTTTGTATATTTTCATTTCTGGGCTACATTGTAGCTAAATATTGTTATCAAATCTCAAGATAATTTAAATGTAAGAAATAAGTATCTCAGTTATGTTATCAATAAAAGGACTGCAAATATTTTTTTAAATAAAAATTTGCATTCTATGTCTGTTATAGAATTCATAGGATATTAAAAATAAATTTTATTCATATTTTGGCCATTATTTCTTTTTTAAACTGTTCACATTTTAAAAAACTATTCACATTATTGAAGCACAAATGTTAAACATAAGTAGTCAGAATGTAAGAATATTTAAAATAATGACTGTATTTATATATGATTTATTTCACATTGATGACCCAAAGTGTATCTTGCCACATTATCTTCTGCTGAGAATTGACTGTTTCTGTTTTGATTTCCACTCTTACTCTTCCTGCCTTTTGTGGGAATAGCCCTTTGATCTATAGAATGGGACAGACCACTGTCCCATAGGGATTGATAAGTGAGGTACCACTCCTAGCTCTCAAGGGTATGCAATTAGAAAAGTTAATGGGCATATATACCCTCTTCCCCCTCTGGGTATTCAACATCCATTTATTCAGCACCCATTATGTGTCAGGCATTATATCAGCATTATGGAGACCTTGGGAGGTCTGTTAGCTGTACTTTCAGTCCGATTTGGATGTCCCACAGCAACTAACCTCCGGCATTTTTCTAATAGAGTATGTCCCATACTTTATGGTAACTGCCTGCTTACCTATACCCCCGCCCCCCCGTTGGTTCTCTCAAGGGCAGAGCTATGCCTTCATCCCCTATAAGGAGCACAGGATGTGCACAGCACCATAATAGGTGCTCAGTGATGTTTATTGAAGAAGGATGGCTCAGTCCCCATTTTGAAGATTTTATGTTCAGTGGGGAGAAATAAGGCACATGGGAAGAGCAATTTGAAAAGACTCACAACTGAGCTGAAATTAAAGAGTTTGACGCTGAAAGATACAGTATCTTTTAAAAGTAAAGATGGAAAAATTATTAACAACATATTAGCAAATCAGGGCACCTGGCTAGCTCAGCCAGTAGAGCATGCAACTCTTAATTCTGGGATCATGAGTTGGGTGTAGAGATTATTTAAAAAAAAAAAACTTAAAAATAAGGGGGCCTGGGTGGCTCAGTGGGTTAAAGCCTCTGCCTCTGCTTGGGTCGTGATCTCGGGGTCCTGGGATCGGGCCTGGAGTGGGCTCTCTGCTCAGCGGGGAGCCTGCTTTCCCCTCTCTCTCTGCCTGCCTCTCTGCCTACTTGTGATCTTTCTCCTCTCTGTGAAATAAGTAAATAAAATCTTAAAAAAAAAAAAAAACCAAACCCTAAATAAATAAATAAATAAATAAATAAAGTAGGCAACATATTAGCAAATTAAACCCGGTGATGCATAAAAAGCTTATTACAGCATAATCGAGTTGAATTTTTTTTTTAAAGTTTTTTTTTTTTTTTTATTAGAGAGACTGAGAATGAGAGGGGAGAAGGTCAGAGGGAGAAGCAGACTTCCCGCAGAGCCGGGAGTCCGACATGGGACTCGATCCCGGGACTCCGGGATCATGACCTGAGCTGAAGGCAGTCGCCCAACAAACTGAGCCACCCAGGCGCCCCTCGAGTTGAATTTATCCTAGGATCGCCAAATGGTTTAAAAATCTTAAGTCAATAGTGTAATTTCCAGTAATAACAGCATAAAGGAGAAAATCCTTAAATACATGCAGAAAAAGTACTTGGAAAATTCACCATTGATTCATTATAAAAACTAATAACATTAGAACAGAAGAGACCTTCCTTAATCTGATAGGGGGCATTTTATCAGATTGCATTTTCCAACAATACATTACATCTCTCTCACCCGCTCTTCGAATGTGTCATTAACACTCATCCCATTAAAAGGTAGAGACTATGTAGGCCACCTGGGTGGCTCAGTCATTAAGCATCTGCCTTCGGCTCAGGTCATGATCCCGGAGTCCTAGGATCAAGCTCCGAATCAGGCTCCCTGTTCAGCAGGAAGCCTGCTTCTCCCTCTCCCTCTCCCCCTGCTTGTGTTCCCTCTCTCTTGGTCTCTCTCTGTCAAATAAATAAATAAAATCTTTGAAAAAAAAAAAAAGAGGTCGAGACTATGTTCACCTCCTAAATCTGGCTGGGTGGACCTAAGACTACAATGGGAGTGACGCTATGTGACTTTTGAAGTTATGTCATAGTGCCATAGACCATCTGGTCTTTTGGAATGCTTGCTCCTAGAATCCAGCCACCATGCTAGGAGAAAGCCAAGTGGCCTCTGCAGAGGAACCAACAGCCAGCCTCAACTTACCAGCCATTTGAGTAAGCCATCTGCAAATCGGGTTCTTAAGCTCCAGCTGAAGCTTTGTGGAACAGAAACAAGGTTTCCCCACTGAGCTCCGCCCGAATTGAAATTTCACAAGCTAAAAAAAAAATATTGTTGGGGCGCCTGGGTGGCTCAGTGGGTTAAGCCTCTGCTTTCGGCTCAGGTCATGATCTCAGGGTCCTGGGATCGAGCCCCGTATCAGGCTCTCTGCTCAGCAGGGAGCCTGCTTCCCTCCTCCCCCTCTCTGCCTGCCTCTCTTCCTACTTGTGATCTCTCTCCACTGTCAAATAAATAAATAAAATCTTTAAGAAAAATTATTGCTGTTTTAAGCCACTAAGTTTGGGAAGTTTGTTTTTGTTTTTATGTAGTATTAGATAACCATAAGTTATCCATGAAAACCCAACAGCTAGCATCATAGTTGATGGTGAAATACTGAATGCTTTCCTCCTAAGATCAGGTAGAAGATAAGGATGCCCAGTGTCACAACTTGTATTTCACCAGTGAACATAGGTAAGAAAAAGAAAGAAAAAGCATAAAGATCAGAAAGAAGTAAAACTCCCTCTATTCATAGATGATATGATTATGGACATAGAAAGTTTTAATGGTTGGTTCTATAGCGCAATTACGAGAAATTATAAGTGAATTTATATTTTGGGATATAAAGTAAATATAAAAACATACACTTTTTAAAAATATTTCATTTTCATTTTGCAAATATATATTTGCAGCGCCCACCCCCGTCAAAGATTTTATTTTTAAGTGATCTCTATATCCAATGTGGGGCTTGAACTCATAACCACAAGATCAAGAGTCACAGGCTCTACGGACTAAGCCAACCAAGCACCTGGAAAACTATTTATTTATTTATTTTTAAAAAGATTTTATTTATTTATTTTACAGAGAGACAGTGAGAGGGAACGTAAGCCAGGGGAGTGGGAGAGGGAGAAGCAGGCTTTCCGCCTGGCAGGGAGCCCGACATGGGACTCGATCCCAGGACCCTGGGATCATGACCTGAGCCGAAGGCAGATGCCTAATGACTGACCCACCCAGATGCTCCCCTGGAAAAATTTAAAAGCAATTTCTTTTAGGGGTACTTGGCTGGCTCAGTCCATAGAGCTTGTGAGCTTTTTTTTTTAAGATTTTATTTATTTATTTGACAGAGAGAGAGATCACAAGCAGGCAGAGAGGCAGGCAGAGAGAGAGGGAGAAGCAGACTCCCGCTGAGCAGAGAGCCCGATGTGGGACTCGATCCCAGGACCCTGAGATCATGACCTGAGCTGAAGGCAGAGGCTTTAACCCGCTGAGCCAGCCAGGCGCCCCAAGCCTGTGACTCTTGATCCCAGGGTGGTGAGTTCAAGTTCCACATTGGGCGTAGAGCTTACATAAAAAAAAAAAAAAATTCAGGAGTGCCTAGCTGGCTCCGTCAATTGGTGGACCATGCAAGTCTTGCGTAGGTTGTGAATTTGAGCCCCACATTGGGTATAGAGATTACTTAAAAAAAGAAAATCTTTAGGGGCACCTGGGTGGTGCATTCAGTTAGGCATCTGACTCTTGGTTTTGGTTCAGGTTGTGACCTTAGGGTTATGAGATCCAGCCTGGCATTGGGCTCCGTGCTTAGCTCTGAGTCTGCTTGAGGATTCTCTCTCCCTCTCTCTGCCCCTCCAACTCATGCTTTCTCTCTCTCTCAAATAAATAAATAAATCTTAAAAAAAAAATCTTTGGGGGCACCTGAGTGGCTCAATCGGCAGAGTATGTGACTCTTGATCTTGGGGTTGTAAGTTAGAGCCCCATTTGGGGTATAGAGATTACTTAAAAAAAAAAAGCATTAAAATATAAACATTTCAATTTAGTAAAAGATATGCAAAAGCTCTACACTGACAATTACAAAATGTTGCTGAGAGACATTAAAGATCTGTATAAATGGAGAGATAAACCACATTTATGAATCAGAAGACTATAGTGTAAAGAAATTAATTTTCCAAGTTGATGTATAGATCAAATGCAATCTTTTTTTTTTAAAGATTTTATTTATTTATTTAACAGAGACAGAACACAAGCAGGCAGAGAGGCAGGCAGAGGCAGAGAGAGGAGCAGGCTCCCTGCGGAGCAAGGAGCCCGATGCGGGACTCGATCCCAAGACGCTGGGATCATGACCTGAGCCAAAGGCAGCTGCTTAACCAATGGAGCCACCCAGGCGTCCCTCAAATGCAATCTCAATCATAATTCCTATAGGCTCTTTTTTTTTTTTAAAGATCTATTTATCCATTTGACAGAGAGAGAGAGATCACAAGTAGGCAGAAAGGCAGGCAGAGAGAGGGGGGGGAAGCAGGCTCCCCGCTGAGCAGAGAGCCCGATGCAGGGCTCGATCCCAGGACCCCGAGACCACAACCCGAGCCAAAGGCAGAGGCCCCAACCCACTGAACCACCCAGGCGCCCCATAGGCTCTTTTTATTATTATTATTATTTTTAAGATTTTCTTTATTTGAGAAAGAGTGAGACAGAGACAGTGAGAGAGAACATGAGCGGAGAGGAGGGAGAAGCAGGCTCTCTGTGAGTAGGGAGCCCCAGGCGGGACTCAATCCCAGGACCCCAGGATCAAGACCTGAGTGGCAGACATTTAACTGACTGAGCCACCCAGGTGCCAGCCCCCACTCCCACACCCCGCAGGCTCTTTTCTAGAAACTTAGAATCTGATTCTAAAATCTGTATAGAAATTCAAACACCTAGAATACCCAAAGCAATCTTTTTTTTTTTTTTTTTAGAGAGAGAGAGACTGAGAATGAGAGGGGAGAAGGTCAGAGGGAGCAGCAGACCTCCCGCAGAGCCGGGAGTCCGATATGGGACTCGATCCCGGGACTCCGGGATCATGACCTGAGCCGAAGGCAGTCGCTTAACCAACTGAGCCACCCAGGCGCCCTACCCAAAGCAATCTTAAAAAAGAACAAAGACATCACTACCTGACTGTATGACTTACTATAAAGCTGTAGTAATTCTGACATTGAGGAACTGGCATAAAGATCAACAAACATCAAAAGAACAGAGTAGAGAGCCCAGAAACAGAAGTGTACTTAAATGGTCATTTGACTTTTTAAGGGTGCCAAAGCAATCCCGTGGAGAAGGAAAGTCTTTTCAACAAGTGCTGCTGGAAAAACTGGATATGCACAGTGGGTAAGGGAGATTCAATCTCTACCTCATACCACACACACATATTAATTTGAGATGGATCATGAACCTAAATGAAAACTAGAGCAATCAAGCTTCAAGAAGAAAACAGGAGAATATCTTCATTACTTAGGGGTTAGAAAAGAATCCTTAGGTCACAGGAAGCAAAAAGCATGGAAGAAACATGGACAAATTAGACTTCAGAAAGACTTCAACTTCTTTATATCTAAAGATCTTGTTAAGAAGATGAATAAGTGGGATGCCGGGCTGGCTGAGTCAGAAAAGCATGTGACTCTTGATCTGGGGGGTGTAAGTTTAAGCCCTACATTGGGTGTAGAGATTAGTTAAAAATAAAACCTTGGGGGCACCTGGGTGGTTCAGTGGGTTAAAGCCTCTGCTTTTGGCTCAGGTCATGATCTCAGGGTCAGCAGGGAGTCTGCTTCCCCCCTCTCTCTGCCTGCCTCTCTGCCTACTTGTGATCTCTCTCTCTCTCTCTGTTAAATAAATAAATAAAATCTTTAAAATCTTTAAAAATCTTTAAAATAAAATCTTTAAAAAAATCTTTTTTTTTTTTAAAAGATTTTATTTATTTATTTATTAGGAAAGAGAGAGAGTGAGAGAGAGAAGGTCAGAGTGAGAAGTGGACTCCCCATGGAGCTGGGAGCCCGATGTGGGACTCGATCCCGGGACTCCGGGATCATGACCTGAGCCGAAGGCAGTCGCTCAACCAACTGCGCCACCCAGGGGCCCTCTTTAAAAAAAATCTTAAAAAAAAAGATGAATAAGCACACCACAGACTGGGAGAAAATACTTGCAAACTTATCTGACAAAAGTCTTGTATCCAGAATATAAGGAATCTCTGTAACTTAATAATAAAAGAACAATTTTATTTTATTTTATTTTAACTTTTTATTATTTTTTTAAGATTTCATTCATTCATTCATTCATTCATTCATTCATTCATTCATTCATTCGACCCAAAGAGAGAAAGGCACAGTGAGAGAGGGAACACAAGCAGGGGGCGTGGGAGAGGGAGAAGCAGGCTTCCTGCTGAGCAGGGAGCCTATGTGGGGCTGGATCCCGGGACCCTGGGATCATGACCTCAGCTGAAGCCAGCTGCTTAACGACTGAGCCACCCAGGCACCCCTATTTTAACTTTCCTTTTTCTTTTTTTTAAAAAAAGATTTTATTTGACACAGAGAGAGAGATCACACGTAGGCAGGGAGGCAGGCAGAGAGAGAGGGGGAAGCAGGCTCCCTGCTGAGCAGAGAGCCCCATGGGGGCTCGATCCCAAGACCCTGAGATCATGACCTGAAAGCAGAGGCTTTAACCCACTGAGCCACTCAGGTGCCCCAGATAAATAAAAATCTTAAAACAAACAACAAACAAACAAACAAAAAACAAAGGCAGAAGTACCTGAGTGGCCCAGTTGGTTAAGTCTCTGCCTGCCTTCCACTTAGGTCGTGATCCCAGGGTCCTGAGATCCAGCTCGCCTGGGGCTCCATGCTCAGCGGGGGTCTGCTTCTCCCTGCCCACTCCCTCGTGCTCTCTCTCAAATAAATAAAATCTTAAAAAAAAAAAAGAGGGGAAGTTGTTTCCCCCCAAATTGTTAAAGTCTGCAAGCTAACAAGGGACACCTGGGTTTGGGCAATTGATTCTAAGAGTGTGTGTTGAGCAAGGATTGGCGAGTCTTAAGAGAAATAGCGGGAGCATTTAGTCTGTGCCAGATTGTGGAGACTCCCTGTTTCCCAAACCCTAAAGCAAGGAAGCAAATACTGTGAAGGCCACCGCCACCCGGTGTGGGGGCGGGGGGGAGGCTCCGCGTGGAGCTCGCCAGGTTGGGAGGGGCCCCTTCGCGCAGGTCCTTTGGGAGCACAGCGGGAAGGCGCATGCGCGCGGCGCCTCACAAACTCGCGCTTCTTTTTCTCGGCGGAGCTGCTGGGATTCCCTGGTTTTTACCTGGCGACAGTTTGCATTCTCCGCGCTTGTCATGGCGCAACTGGACAAACTGGAGCTGCTGAAGAAGGGTCTCGAGAGGGAAGAGGCTGAGCCGCCGGCGGAGCTGTGAGCGGAGCGGAGGGAGGGTCTGGGAGCCAGGCGGGAGATTTGAATGAAAGGAGCGGGAGAGGCCGCACCCACGCCTCCGAGGAGGAGCCGGGCTCGGGATTTAATGACCCGGCTAGGCTAGGCGCGCCCGACGAGTTTGCAAAGCTGGGGTTTGCTTCGTAGTGTTCTCTTTGAGGCCACGCTGGGGCCAGAGCCCAGAGACGGCCCCCCCAACAGTTCATTTCTTTCTCTTGATACCACTCGCCCGAATTTGGGGGGTGCCAGCCACCTTAAACGCCCTCATAAAGGGAAGTGCAACTGCTAGATGCTTTCCTCAATGTTTAGTTGGGGAATTTTGTCCCAGGAGAGCTCTCTACCCTCAACTTGGACTAAATGGTCAGGGCAACTTGACCCACAATCGTGGTGTGGAATTATTTTCAGTTGATAACGGTACTAATTATTGTTTGTTTTTTTTTTAAAAGATTTTATGTACTTATTTGACAGAGAGAGAGAGAGATCACAAGTAGGCAGAGAGAGAGGGGAAAGCAGGCTCCCTGCTGAGCAGAGAGCCCTTTGCGGGGCTTGATCCCAGGACCCTGAGATCATGACCCGAGCTGAAGGCAGAGGCTTTAACCCACTGAGCCACCCAGGCGCCCCACAATACTAATTATTGTTGACGGATCTTTGCGTTTTGGGTTTTGATCAGCCTCATCATTTGCGAAATCCTTCAGGCATCCCAGCTGATCTTGGGAAATTCATGGCCTGAGGCTTCCTGAAGTAGGTGAATGAAGCGATTACAAAGTAATAGAGCCGAGGGTTGGGCGTTATAATTATAGAGAGGTAATGACGTTGGACTCCTGTACTGTCGCTGACCAAGACTGCAGTCAAACTGGAAAGACTGATGAGGGACTTAATGTTTTCTAGAACGATTAGAGAATTCTGCATAGTTTTCAGGCGGCTGGGATGAACGGATAAAAGTATTGTGAAGTTGCCTTGCCCATTATAAATAAATATCTGAGTTATTCTATGAAGGAGTGAGCTAACGTGACAGGTCTTAATGCTTGTTTTTCTCTGCGAGGTAAGGGCTAGTTGATTCTTACTGAGATTTTATAGAAGGATTTTCTTCATTAAATAGTAGTTTGGAGTAGTGATTTCCAAGTAGGCCTATGGTTTAATATGATTCTGTGGCTCACAGTAGGACTTGAGCATACAACCCACACTATGCCTTTCCCTGACAAATATCCCTTTCATTTACAGAAAGGATGGTGTCCAACACATTTCCTTTTGCTTGTACTTTGGGAAGGTTTGCACCAGTGGTAGGAATTTGTTATTTAATATTTTTCAATTTATTCTTAATCTTCATATTATGGATATCCCAGAGAGCTCCTCCTAAGAACTTATAGTGTATTTGGAAAAATCCATATCATAAGCATGTTTTAAGTGGCATTACTTCTGGGAAGTTTTTTTAATAGGAATTCTGCTATGCCCTTACTCTCTTAATTTTTACCTGTTTAGCCAATGATCGTTGTGATAAGCTTTCTAGAAGAAACAAACCTAGAAAATTGAGAAGGTTGGTTTGTAGATAAAGGAAATTGGATGGCTTCTTATTTCATATTATAGTAGTTTTGTTTGTATATGTTTCAGATTTCAGAAGAAGGTGGAAGCTTCCTTTTCTAAAACAGTTCTGAGCCGAGGAATAGATAACCGGTACCTGGTGTTAGCAGTCAATATTGTACAGAATGAAGATGGAACCCATGAAAAACACCTAATCATTACTGCTTCCCAGTCACTAGAAAATAAAGAGCTGTGTATCCTTAGGAATGACTGGTAATTTTTGTGTGACTTTGAGCACTGATCTGGTTTAAGGGTACCATCTTAAAACTCATCACATGTGTTGGATTTGCTATAATTTAATTGTTTCGTTTTGTTTTAAGATTTTATTTATTGGGGCACCTGGGTGGCTCAGTGGGTTAAAGCGTCTGCCTTCAGCTCAGGTCATGATCTCAGGGTCCTGGGATTGAGCCCCGCATCAGGCTTTTTGCTCAGCGGGGAGCCTGCTTCTCCCTCTCTCTCTGCCTGCCTCTGCCTACTTGTGATCTCTCTCTCTCTCTGTCAAATAAAGAAATAAAATCTTTAAAAAAAAATGACTACTTCCAAAATTTCCCAGTACTTTTTGTTTTAAGATAGCAGCTTTTCACTAAGAGCAAAATTAATTACAGCAAAAGAACATTGTTTTTCTTTTTTTAAAGATTTTATTTATTTATTTGACAGAAAGAGACACAGTGTGAGAGGGAACACAAGCAAGGGGAGAGGGAGAGGGAAAAGCAGGCTTCCTGCCAAGCAGTGAGCCTGATGTGGGACTTGATCCCAGTACCCTGGGATTATGACCTGAACCAAATGCAGACGCTTAACCGACTGTGCCCCCCAGGCGCCCCAGGATAAGAACATTCTTAAACCCTGGATTTCTCTGCTCAAGCGAAGTATGGTATGTGAGGGGTAAAGGGGAAATGCAGAGAAAGTGGAGGTCTAATTTTGTCCATTTAGCCTCTTTGTCTAGGTAAAAATGATAAGTATTTTATTCTTAACACATTGGGTTTGTCTTCATGCCTTAGGACTTACAGAAACTGTAGATAATGCTGCAAGTCTTAGGAATGAGAGAATTATTATTGAAACAGTCTTATCCATAATTGGAGCTATGTATTAACACTTAAAGATTTGGTAGCTATTACAATAGATGATGCTAACATTAAGCAGTTTTCCTTTTTGGTATTTAAGGAAGACCCCTGAGTATTTCAAAGGTAGAAAGGAGTAGAGTGATTAGGAGTTGATTCCAAAGACTGCATCCTAGTATTAAATTTTTTTAAAAGAGCCAGAAATTTACAGACACCGTTCCTTCAGATAAAATATTCATTTACTTTTTGAGGCTTTCTTAATATGTTTAAATGTTGGAATCTAAACTATGTATACTTTGCTTTATTTGTAGGTGCTCTATACCAGTGGAGCCAGGGGACATCATTCATTTGGAGGGAGACTGCCTATCTGATACTTGGATAATAGATGAAGATTTTGGATATTTGATTCTATATCCAGACATGCTGATTTCTGGCACAAGCATAGCCAGTAGTATTCGGTGTATGAGAAGAGCTGTCCTGAGTGAAACTTTTAGGGTGAATAATATTAACAGCTAATGTTTCTACAGGGTTTGAGTTACAGAGCACTTTTACACTTTAAAAAAATATATATTTTATTCATTTACTTGACAGAGAGAGAGCACACAAGCGGGGAGAGTGCCAGGCAGAGGGAGAGGGAGAGGCAGACTCCCCACTGACCCCACTGAGCAAGGATCCTGACTCAGGACTTGATCCCAGGACGCTGGGATCATGACCTGAGCCGAAGGCAGAGGCTTAACTGACTGAGCCAGCCAGGTGCCTGATACACTTTTTTTTTTAAAGTTAACTCCCATGTATCCATTTTGCTGTTCCCAAACATTATTTTATAAGTAAATGAAAGCTGAGGCTCTTTTAAAAATATAAATATAATATCCTTATCATACACAATAAAATGAACTGTAATTCCTTAATATAATACCTAATTTATCTGTAATGTTTTTTATCTTTATTATTATTATTTATCTATATTATTATTCAAAGATTTTATTTGACAGAGGAGAGAGATCACAAGTAGGCAGAGAGAGAGGGAGAAGCAGATTCCCCGCTGAGCAGAGAGCCCGATATGGGGCTTGATCCCAGGACCCTGAGATCATGACCTGAGCAGAAGGCAGAGGCTTTAAACCCACTGAGCCACCCAGGCGCCCTTTATTATTATTTTTTTATAAAAGAGAGAAGGACAGAATGCTTGCAGGGTCAGGGGTGACAGGAGCAGGGAGAAGGAGAAAGAGAATCTCAAGCAGGCTCTATGCTCCGCGCCAAGCCAGACGAAGCTCCATCTCACGACCCTCAGATCATAATTTGAGCTGAAATCAAAAGTTGGATGCTTCACCGACTGAGCAACCCAGGTGCCCTGTATTATGTTATATTGAAAATATCTTGGGTGCCTGGGTGGCTTAGGTGCTTAAGCCTCTGCCTTTGGCTCAGGTCATGATCCCAGGGTCCGGGATCAAATCCCGCATCGGGCTCCCTACTCAGTAGGGAGTCTGCTTCTCCCTCTGCCTCTCTGTCTCTTATGAATAAATAAAATCTTTAAAAAAAAAAAAAAAGAAAGAAAATATCTTTTTAGGGGGACCTGGGTGGCTCAGTTGATTAAGCGTCTGGCTTCAGTTCAGGTCATGATCCTGGGGTCTGGGATCGAGCCCTGAATCAGGCTCCCTGCTCAGTGGGGAGTCTGCTTCTCTCTCTCCCTCTGCCCCTACCCCCTGCTCATACTCTCTCTCTCTTGCTTGTACTCTTTCTCTCAATAAATAAATAAACTGAGCCACCTAGGCGCCCCTTAAGATTTTATTTTTTTTTTAAGTAATGTGGAGCTCGAATCTACAGCCTCAAGATCAAGATTTGCATGCTTCTTTAAAAAAGAAAGTCTTTTTTTTTTTTAAAGATTTTATTTTTTATTTGTCAGAGGGAGGGAGAGAGAGAGCACAAGTAGGGGGAGTGGCAGGATCCCCTCTGAGCAGGGAGCCTGATGCGAACTGATCCCAGGACCCTGGTATCATGACCTGAGCTTTCCCAAGAAAATAGCTTTTTTTTTTTTTAAAGATTTTATTTATTTGACAGAGAGAGAGAGATCACAAGTAGGCAGAGGCAGGCAGAGAGAGAGGGGGAAGCAGGCTCCCCGCTGAGCAGAGAGCCCGATGCGGGCCTTGATCCCAGGACCCTGAGATCATGACCTGAGCCGAAGGCAGAGGCCCTAACCCACTGAGCCACCCAGGCACCCAGCTTTTTTTTTTTTTTTTAAGTTTTTATTTATTTGACAGAGAGAGAGAGAGAGAGAGTGTGTGTGTACAAGCAGGAGGAGCAGTAGAGGGAGAGGGAGAAGCAGGATTCCCAGAGAGCATGGGGAGCCTGATGGGGGACTCGATCCCAGGATGCTGGGATCATGACCTGAGCTGAAAGCAGTTGCTTAAGCAACTGAACCACCAAGGTGCCCCCAAGAAAATAGCTTTTTATTCCATTGTTTTCCTAGAATCAGTCAGAATCCAAATAAGCTCTTTTTTTTTTAAAGATTTTATTTATTTTATTATTTTTTAAAATATTTTATTTTTTTGAGAGAGAGCGCGTGCATGGGAGGGAGAGAGAGTCTGAAGCAGACTGCGCTGAGTGCACAGGGCCCTCTGCAGGGCTTGATCCCATGACTGTGAGAGCAGGACTTGAGCAGAT
This sequence comes from Nasua narica, assembly GCA_028533885.1. Classification (NCBI taxonomy): domain Eukaryota; kingdom Metazoa; phylum Chordata; class Mammalia; order Carnivora; family Procyonidae; genus Nasua; species Nasua narica. The sequence continues at coordinate 23,907,883 of CM052812.1, read as the reverse complement.
ACCAAGGCTCAGATGCTTAACCAACTGAGCCACCTAGGCACCCCTTAAGATTTTGGTTTTTTTAAGTAATGTGGAGCTCGAATCCACAGCCTCAAGATCAAGATTTGCATGCTTCTCTGACTGAGCCAGCCAGGTTCTCCCAAACAAGGTCTTTGTATTATGTTTGGTTGGTATGTCTCCTAAGGTTCTTCTAATCTATATTAGTTCTACCTTATACCTACCCTCTTTGCTTCAGTGCTGTTTGTTGAAGAACCTGGGTTTTATTTGTTAAAGACTTTCTTCTTTTCAGGGTATTTTTTAAATTATACAATTTATATGTATGTAGAAATCCAAAAATGCAGCTGAGCAAAAAGAAAAAAAAAAATCCCTAAATAGACATTTTCCAATAGTCTTAGTTGTCAGTTAATTGTAGTTTTTAAAAATCAGCTTTGTATTTTCATTTGTGGGTAGGGGGAACTATCAACTTGTGTTTTAACTACATTTTATAAGGTAGACCTGAATATTTTTAAATTCTTAAAAACTTTAAGTACTTTTAGACTCACAAAGAACTTACATAAATAGTACAGTCTTCTGTAAATTTTTTTTTAAAGATTTTATTTTTTGACAGAGATCACAAGTAGGCAGAGAGGCAGGCAGAGAGAGGGGGAAGCAGGCTCCCCGCTGAGCAGAGAGCCGGATGCAGGGCTCGATCCCAGGACCCCGAGACCATGACCCAAGCCAAAGGCAGAGGCTTTAACCCACTGAGCCACCCAGGCGCCCCCTGTAAATTAATTTTTAAGATTCCTGAAGCATGTCTTGGTGGCTTTATCTATTATGATATCTTTTTTTTTTTTTAAAGATTTTATTTATTCATTTAACAGAGAGAGAACACAAGCGGGCAGAGAGGCAGAGAGAGGAGCAGGCTCCCTGCGGAGCAAGGAGCCCGATGCGGGACTCCATCCCAAGACGCTGGGATCATGACCTGAGCCAAAGGCAGCTGCTCAACCAACTGAGCCACCCAGGCGTCCTTCTATTATGATATCTTTAAGAGGAAGGTCTAGGCTAAGAATAGAGTTAATTGAGAAATACTGTGTCTTTTTTTTCCTTTTTAAAATACTGTTTCTTTCTGAGTGGAGAGAACTTGTCAAAAATCTTTGTTGTACGTTTGAAGTTTATGTTTGAATAATATCTTTTACTTACATGAATTTATGAGCTATGGCTGTATTTGGTTTTGAGTAGATTATAAAGTGAAATTAGAAAAGAATATGTTAAGCATTTGATAATACATTGAAATTTTTCATATAGGTTATTTTCAATGTTTCCAAAATGGAAATTACTGATTTAAAAAAAAAATAACATGCATGTGAAATCAAGTAATTCTGAATAGAAGAAAGTGAAAGTTGAGCGCCTGGGTGGCTCAGTCAGTTGAGTATCTGCTTTTGGCTCAGGTCATGATCTCAGGATCCTGGGATCCAGCCCTGCATCAGGCTCCCTGCTCATGGGGAGTCTGCTTCTCCCTCTCCCTCTCCCCCTGCTGTGCTCTCTCTGTCTCTCTCAAATGAATACATGAAAAAAAAGCTTTAAAAAAAAAAAGAAAGTGAAAGTCATCTATAATTTTTCTCACTAGGAAAAAGTTGTTTAATATTTTGGCATTTGTCTCACCAGTGCACTTTGGCTGTGGTGGTTTAATAGGATAGGTAATCAATATGGGATCATGTCTGTTAATATGTTTTGAAATAAAATGTATGACTTTTTTTTAATAGGGCTCTGATCCGGCCACGCGCCAAATGCTGATTGGTACGGTTCTTCATGAAGTATTTCAAAAAGCAATAAGCAATAGCTTTGCCCCAGAAAAACTACAAGAATTTGCTTTTCAAACTGTTCAAGAAATAAGGCATCTCAAGGAAATGTAAGTAGTTACAAGATGTACTGTAGGTACTATTTTATTGTAGAACATTCTTTCTTGGAATCTATAACGTATTTGGTTATTAGACTATTAAATATAAATCAGTAACACTAGAATGCAGATTTGGGGTTGTAGTACCCCACTGCAGTTCCGTGAAGAGCTTCTAAAATTGCAGAATAGAAACTCATGAGCTAAAAATATCTGGATATTCTGTACACATGCATAATAGACTCTTCAGATGCTCTCCAAGCGTGTGAAAAACGTTTTGTCTTACTTCTAGAAATGTGACATACTGTAAATTGTAGGGGTTTGGGAGTCAGATGGACCTAGTTTTAAATTCCAGCTTTGCCAGTTTTAGGTTTGAACAGGTTACCTAAGGATTTTGAAAAAGGTGGTAATACCACCTTATTTTGCAGACTTTTTGTGATAGTGAAGAGAATATACAAATGGCTAATTGTTGGCATTTTATGAGTGACTGCAGCAGAGAGGTTGGCATATTCTGCCGTTTCTTTGTGATTCTCATTGCAGACCATGTTTTTTCACAGAATTATTTTTATTAATTAATTAATTTTGATTTCCAGATGAGTTGATGTAAACCTTTTCCCAGATGTAATTCCCTTTCCCTGTTTATATGGAAAAAATGTGTTCCAGAATGTCATACAACTGATTTACTAATGACATATGATCTATTGTCCTAAAAAAATTTTCTTTTTTCTTTTTTTAATTTTATCTTTTTTAAAGATTTACTTATTCACTTATTAGGAAAGAGAGAGCGTGAGAGAGAGCATGAGAAGGGAGAAGGTCAGAGTGAGAAGCGGACTCCCCATGGAGCTGGGAGCCCGATGTGGCACTCGATCCCGGGACTCCGAGATCATGACCTGAGCCAAAGTCAGTTGCTTAACCAACTGAGCCAACTGCCCTTCTTTTTTATTTTTTAAAGAAGATTTTATTCATTTATTTGAGAGAGAAAGACCGAGAGAGAGGGAGAGAGCAGGAATGGGGGGAGAGGTAGAGGGAAAAGCAGACTCCCCTCTGAGCCAGGAGCCCAACACGGGACTTGATACCAGGACCTGGAGATCAGGACCTGAGCTGAAGGCAGAGGCTTTGACCCACTGAGCCACCCAGGCGCCCCAGAAGCTGCTATTTCAGATTAAAGGGTCTAAGAAAGTGAACAAGCCGGAAGCTGTTGTGCTTTTTTTTTTTTTAAAGTAAACTCTACCCCATGTGTGGGGTGAAAACTCACCACCCCAAGATCAAGAGTTACATGCTCTACTGACTGAGCCAGTCAACCATTCTATCAAGAGAAAACTTTTTTTTTTTTAAGATTTTGTTTATTTATTTGACAGAGAGATGTAGCAAGAGAGGCAACAGAAGCAGGGGGAGTGGGAGAGGGAGAAGCAGGCTTCCCACTGAGCAGGGAGCCAGATGCAGCCGATCCTAGGACCCTGGGATCATGACCTGAGCCGAAGGCAGACACTGACTTGAGTCACCCAGGGCCCCCAAGAGAAAACTTTTAGAAAATTCCCAGACCCTAAAACAATAGGTTGAAAGTTCTTTTCAATCCTCTCATAGATCCTTCTACCTTATTACAGACCTTAGAACAGATTTTTTTTTAAATATAGGCTCCCAGTGTGGAGGCCAGCGTGGGGCTTGAACTCACAGCTCTGAGATCAAGGCCTGAGCTGAGATCAAGAGTTGGATGCTTAAAAAAAAAAAAAAAAAAAGAGTTGGATGCTTAACCCACTGAGCCCCCTATAATACTCCCAGATTTTTATCTTCTATGCTTTATCCTCTTGTTAATACCTATAAAAGTCTAGACTTGAAGATCCTACCTCAAGTATCTTAATAATCATAAAAGACCCGGCTGTTACATGTCTTTTTCCTGTGACTCAGCTAAAATTAAAAAGGCAGAATTTAAATGCAGAAGACATTAAATAACCAGTATAGACTTGTTTGAAAAAAAATTTTTTTTAAAGATTTTATTTATTTATTTATTTGAGAGACAGAGAAAGTGAGAGAGAGCATTAGAGTAGAGAAGTTTAGAGAAAGAAGCAGACTTCCCGTGGAGCTGGGAGCCCGGATGTGGGACTCGATCCCGGAGCTCAAGGATTATGACCTGAGCCGAAGGCAGTTGCTCAACCAACGGAGCCACCCAGGCGCCCAACTTGTTTGGAAATTTTAAAGAGTCTGCTCTGTAAAAAATAAAACACTGGAAAGAATTTACCTAAATATATCATGACAATGAAGAATGGCTCCAAAATGGTTGGAGAAAGTTATTTAGGAAAAGATTACCCGATTGTGTAGATTTTTTTTATATAATAAATTATTATTCCTAAAAAGGTTATAAATTTGTGTATATCATATTATAAGAGTACAAGAGGATATATGGTACAAAGTAAGTCCTTTCTCCCTGCATCCTCCTTGTCACCTAGTTCCTCTTCCCAAAGGAACTACTGGTTTTAATTTTTTTAAGATTTTGTTTATTTGCCAGAGAGAGAGCAGAGGCAGAGGGAGAAATAGGGTCCCTGCTAAGCAGGGAGCCTGATGAGGGATCCAATCCCAGGACCTGAGCTGAAGGCAGACGCTTAACTGACTGAGCCACCCAGATTCCCCAAAGGCAACCACTGTTATCAGTTTCTTGTATGTCCTTTCATAGAGATTTCAAATGTTTATGTGTGACAATGTGTGTGTGTATGTGTACATATAAATTTTTTTTAGGTAAATTGTAGAATACTATGCACATTACTGTGCACTTAAAGGTTAAGCTTGCTGATCATTCAGCAAGCTTACTGAGTCTTTTTTTTGAGAAAGAGCATGGGTGGGGGGTGTTAGGGTCAGAGGGAGAGGGAGAGGGAAAAACTTAAACAGGCTCTATACCCAGCCCAGTGCTGAGCCTGCTGTGGGGCTTGATCTCATGACCTCAGGGTCATGACCTGAGCTGAAATCAAGAGTCTGACGCCCAACCGGCTAAGCCACTGAGGCATCCCTGAGCTCCTTCATTTTTAATTAATAATGGCATAATATTTCATTGTATGGATGTACTATAATTTATTTAAGTATCCCCCTGGCATTTCAATCTTTGGTTTTATTAGCAATCATATAAGAAATATGTTTAGGTTGGGGCGCCTGGGTGGCTCAGTGGGTTAAAGCCTCTGCCTTCGGCTCAGGTCATGATCTCAGGGTCCTGGGATCGAGCCCCAAATTGGGCTCTCTGCTAAGCGGGGAGCCTGCTTCCCCCTCTCTCTCTGCCTGCCTCTCTGCCTACTTGTGATCTCTCTTTCAAATAAATATAAATCAATCAATCAATCTATCTATCTATCTATCTATCTTAAAAAAAAAAAAAAAAGAAATACGTTTAGGGGCCCCTGGGTGGCCCAGTTGGTTAAGCATCCAACTCTTGATTTTGGCTCAAGTCATGATCTCAGAGTTGTGGGATTGAGCCCTGCCTTGGGCTCTGTGCTCAGTGTGGTGTTTGCTTGAGATTTTCTCTCCCTCTCCCTCTGCCCCTGTCTTCACTCACGCTCTCTCCCTCCCTTTCTCCCTCTCTCTCTCTCTTGATTTGTTAATAAATAAATGTTAAAAAAAAAATACCTTTAGGTATCCTTTCTTTCGTACCTGTGAGGCATATATCTGGGTTAAATACTTAGAAGTTAAATACTTAGAAGTAGAATTGTTAGGTCAGAGAATATGTACACTTAAAACATTAAAAAAAATCTTTTTGTTTGGAAATAATTTCAGATTTAGAGAAAAATTACAAAATTAGTGCAGACAGCATCCATATATTCTTTACTTGGATTCACCTGTTAGATGTGTGTAGCATCTAAGATTAAGTAGTATACATCGCGGTGTATACGATGGGCTATATACCATGAAAACACCACCCGCAGAATAGGCTGTGCAGAGCCCTGGACATCCTGGTGTGCCCTGTGGGCTCAGGGGCCCCCACTGCAGTGGGCAGAGCTGGTCTTGCTCACTTTGCCTTCAGGCCTCTCTTCTCCCCACCCAGCCTGGTGGCTGGGGCCTGGCACGTGGTGACATTTGATGGCTGTGTCAGGGGCCTACGTGCTTGGTGTGGCATCCTGCTGCTAGCCAAGGACTTGGCCAGATTTCAAGTAGCCTTGCGCAAGGATAACCCTTGCCCCTGGTCGTCTGAATGTGTGATCATTTGGGGCTTTTTGGTATCAGCAATTGCTCCCCTGAGGAATTTCAGCTTCTTTTTCAGCTTCAGGTCGCGACTATGCTCCGGAGAAGCAATCTTGGCAGAGCGAGGGTTGCTAATATTGTCTTCTCTGCTGAGCCGGTTATTTTGGAGGACTGAGAGGCCTCTGCTCCTCTTCAGTTTTAAGGCTGAAAAATATTCCATTGTATGAATACACCACATTTTAAAAAAAGATTTTATTTACTTATGTTTTAAGTAAACGCTATCCCCAGTGTAGGGCTTGAGCTCAAACCCCTGAGATCAGGAGTCACACACTCTATGCTCTACCAGCAGAGGCAGCCTGGTGCCTCATATAGGTCACATTATATGATCACATTATATATCCATTAATTAGGGGTTTTTTTGTTTTGTTTTGTTTTTAGAGGTTTTATTTATTTATTTGACAGAGAGAGAGATCACAAGTAGGCAGAGAGGCAGGCAGAGAGAGAGGGGAAGCAGGCTCCCTGCTGAGCAGAGAGCCCGATGCATGACCTGAGCTGAAGGCAGAGGCTTTAACCCACTAAGCCACTCAGGTGCCCCTCCATTAATTAGTTGATGGGAAACTTGTTTATTTGGATGTTTTGTCCTTATTTGCTTTTTTCATATGTATGCTTTCTTGTTTGATCTCTTATTTTGCAGGTATCGCTTAAATCTGAATCAAGAAGAGATAAAACAAGAAGTTGAGGAGTATCTTCCTTCATTTTCTAAGTGGGCCAGAGATTTCATGCATAAATACACTTCAGCTGACTTCCCCCAGATGCAGCTCTCTCTGTAAGAAACTTGTTTTGTTTATATGGTGTTTATATGTTCAGATCAGGATTTTATTCTGTGCGTTGAATTAAAGTTTTTTAAAGATTGAGTTAGTACAACTAGCTTTTTTGTTGCTTATTTTATATATTATAGTCCTGAGTGTCTTTCCAAGCAAAAAAATTATCTAACGAATACAAGTTCTGCTTTCGTTATAATAAAATCTGATTTTCGCATACCAATTTTTTTTAAGATTTTTATTAATTTATTTGATAGATCACAAGTAGGCAGAGAGGCAGGCAGAGGGAGAGAGGGAAGCAGGCTCCCTGCTGAGCAGAGAGCCCCATGCAGGGCTTGATCCCAGGATCCTAAGATCATGACCCGAGCCAAAGGCAGAGGCTTTAACCCCCTGAGCCACCCAGGTGCCCCTCAGTATGTATTTTTAAGAATTTTTTTTTAAGCAATCTCTACATCCAGTGTGGGGCTCAAACTCATAACCCAAAGATCAAGAGTCGCATTCTCTACCGAGGTTGCCCCTGTCAGTATGTTTTTTTTAAATAAAATAACCAATTTATAAATATTCTGGGGGTTCTAATCTCATTAAGTATTTCCATTACTGTCCTATATGGACTGTGTCACATGTTGATTGTCCTGTGAATTTGTGCTGTATGTTTAAATACTGTGTTTAACCACTGACCTCTGTTTGGCATTTGGTATTTTATTGTTTTCTCCCTTAAAGAAGCATTCATGTAAGTTTATAAGTCATTCAACAAGTATTTATTTAGTGCCTAGTACGTGCCAGGTAATGTTCTAGGTTCTGGGCTTCTCATGGGTGTGTGGGGGGGAAGCAGCTGACTTCATGATGCTTCTCTACGACTGAACAAGTAAACAACAGACTGTGATAAATGCAGGGTAGAACAACATACGAAGGAATGTGGAGGTGGTTGTAGTGGTGGTGGGACATATTATTTCCATTGAACGGTCGTGAAAGGCCTCTCCAGTAAGAACACGTGGAGATGAAGGAGGTAGCTGCACAGGTCTCCACGGGACGAGTGTTCCAGGCAAAGCGCCTCGGGTGATGCACACCTGCCGGTGTGTCGGGAGCAGAGCGAGGAAGGAAGGAACAGAAGTTGCTTTCCCCGGGCCTCATAAGCCACGTCAGGACTCTGGCTGCTGTTCTGATTAGATAAGAGGTCACTGGAGAGCTTGCTTGCACAGAGGGTTTTGATGTAATTCCTCCCCCAGGCCCCCCGCCTTGAGCAACATTTTTTCTTTAAATGGGCACAGCTTCCATTTATATAAATTTTCTTCTTTTTTTAAAAAAAATATTTTATTTATTTATTTGACACAGAAAGTAATCACAAGTAGGCAGAGAGGCAGGCAGAGAGAGAGAGGGAAGCAGGCTCCCCTGTGAGCAGAGAGCCTGATGCGGGGTTCGATCCCAGGACCCTGAGATCACGACCTGAGCCGAAGGCAGAGGATCAACCCACTGAGCCACCTCAGGGCCCCTTATATAAATTTTCTTAACCTTTTCTCAATATTCTTACTATTTTATCTCAGGACACTTTGTGATCTGAAAAACTTGTTTAAGATTTGTGCGAAACTTAGGAACCGTTAGTTCTTTGGACAAGTTTTTGTTGTTTAAAGTTCTCTGTGGGGCGCCTGGGTGGCTCAGTGCGTTAAAGCCTCTGCCTTCGGCTCAGGTCATGATCTCCGGGTCCTAGGATGGAGCCCCACATTGGGCTCTCTGCTCAGCAGGGAGCCTGCTTCCCCCTCTCTCTCTGCCTGCCTCTCTGCCTACTTGTGATCTCTCTCTCTGTCAAGTAAATGAATAAAATCTTAAAAAAAAAAAAAAGTTCTCTGTGGCTCAGAAAGAACCATACTGAACCTGGAATGAATCCCAGTTTTGCCACAATTTAGCTGTGTAACTTAACCTCTCTGTGTGGATAGATTTGCATTGATCAGATTTACTTATTTATAAATGTTTATTTATTTAAGTAACCTCTGCACCCAGCATGGGGCTTGAACTCATGACCCCGAGATCAAGAGTTGCTCTTCTTACTGAGCCAGCTAGGCATCTGGATCAGATTTACTTTTAAAAGGATCATTCGGGGGCGCCTGGGTGGCTCAGTTGGTTGGGCAACTGCCTTCGGCTCGGGTCATGATCCCAGAGTCCCGGGATCGAGTCCCATATCGGACTCCCGGCTCTGCGGGGAGTCTGCTTCTCCTTCTGACCTTCTCCCCTCTCATTCTCAGTCTCTCTCTCTCTCTAATAAATAAATAAATAAAAATAAAAAAAAAAGGGTCATTTGGGTTGCTCTTTTGAGACTTTGTTATAGGATAAGGGCAGAGGTAGAGAGACCAAGTTGGAGGCTCTTAAAAGAATCCAAGTAAAGGATGTCAGTGGCTGAGACCACAGCGAGAGTTGTGGAAGTGATGAGAATCAGTTGGACTTTAGTCAGACTTTAGCAGTAGAGCTGATAGTTTTGGGTTTGATGTGGAGTGTGAGGGAAAGAATAGTCAGCAGTGATTCCAGGAGAGAAAATGTGATGCGAAGGATGTCAAGAGAGAATGGTAGGGGAGGATTTGGAGACAGGGAGTTAGACAACTGTAGTGAGGGGTTGTTCTGTCAGGGGCTTGTAGAAATGAAATGGCTTTGTTGTTGTTGTTGTTGTTGTTGTTATAAAGATTTTAATTTTTTAAAATCTTTTTTTTTTTTTTTATTTTATTTATTTGACAGAGAGAGAAAGAGAGATCACAAGTAGGCAGAGAGGCAGGCTCTCCGCTAAGCAGAGAGCCCAACGCGGGGCTCGATCCCAGGACCCTGAGATCATGACCTGAGGCGAAGGCAGAGGCTTTAACCCACTGAGCCACCCAGGCGCCCCAAAGATTTTAATTTTTTAATTAAGAGACAGAGAAAGTGAGAGAGAACATGAGTGGAGAGAAGGTTAGACGAAGAAGCAGACTCCCTGTGGAGCTAGGAGCCCGATGTGGGACTCGATCCCAGAACTCAAGGATCCTGACCTGAGTCGAAGGCAGTTGCTCAACCAACTGAGCCACCCAGGTGCCCCTGTTGTTGTTTTGTTGATGGGAGATGTAATGTGTTCATATGCTGAAGGCGAGAATTCCCTAGAGAGGGCAGAATTCATCATGAGAGATGGGAAAGGTCTGCTATGTCTTGAGTATGGGAGAAGGAATGAGAGTACACAAGTGGAAGGGTTGGCCTATGGGACACATTTTTTTGCGTTAAAATCTCAAGTGGACTGCTTCATCAAAGATATTTGGAAATTTTACAACCTTTTACATAATGCTAGAATTTTCTGAGAATTCTGTAATCCTTTTAGAAGGTTGTTAGCAATGTTTAAATGTCCTTTATCTGGATTTTAATTACTTTTATTTCCTTTATTATTATTTACAATACAGTGACTTTCAGTATATTTGTAGAGTTGTATAACCATCACCACAATCAGTTTGCCAGGAATTTTTTTTTAAAGATTTTGTTTATTCTTTTGGCACAGAGAGAGATGACAAGTAGGCAGAGAGGCAGGCAGAGAGAGAGGAGGAAGCAGGCTCCCCGCTGAGCAGAGAGCCTGATGCGGGGCTCGATCCCAGGACCCTGAGATCATGACCTGAGCCGAAGGCAGAGGCTTTAACCCACTGAGCCACCCAAGTGCCCCAGTTTGCCAGGATTTTGATATATATTTTAATAACGGTAGTTTCAAAAAATGAGGCTTATTGTGTTGTTAGAATTGGGTTTATTTTTCATATTCCTTTTTTCTGTAGTGGTCTTAAATTTACCAGTAGCTCCCTTATTTAAAAAAAACAAACAAACTGTAATAAGTGGGTTAAATTTATAAATGCTTCATTCTGTTATTTCTTTGAAGCAGATTGCCTGTGTCTAGAATACGGGGTGGGTCTCCGTGCATTAGTCTTCACTGTGATAAACAGATAAGTGTTTATTAAGTAGTCATTCTTCTCCTGATTTGTTTCATTGTTTTGTAGTATTTGACATTCTAGTCTCTTGATTTTCTGTAATAATTATGAACTTAATTTCTGTTTTCTGTTGTCCGTAATTATTTCTTTATCCTTATTTACCCTCTCTCACTACACACCTTTCTTTTCCTTCCTTATTATTTATTTTGGAGTCATTTAAATTTGCATGAGGGGGTGCCTGGGTGGCTCAGTGGGTTAAAGCCTCTGCCTTGGGCTCAGGTCATGATCTCAGGGTCCTGGGATCGAGCCCCGCATCGGGCTCTCTGCTCAGCAGGGAGCCTGCTTTCCCCCTCTCTCTCTGCCTGCCTCTCTGCCTACTTGTGATCTTGCTCTGTCAAATAAATAAATAAAATGTTTAAATTTAAATGAGAATTAAAGTTGTGGTGGATATCCCATTTACTTGGTGTTTCAGATATTAGCTTTTCTTTTACTGTTTAATTGTTTTAGCATTTTGTCTGCATGTTTTTTCTTTTGGTTAAAATTTATTCATTGTTTTTGTGGTGATAAGCTACCATTTTCTTTTTTTTTTTAAAATATTTTATTTATTTATTTGACAGAGAGAGAAATCACAGTAGGCAGAGAGATAGGCAGAGAGAGAGGGGGAAGCAGGCTCCCTGCTGAGCAGAGAGCCCGATGTGAGGCTAGTTCCCAGGACCCTGAGATCATGACCTGAGCCCAAGGCAGAGGCTTTAACCCACTGAGCCACCCAGGTGCCTCAAGATGGCATTTTCTCATTGATGCATGGACTTACCTATTTAGCAAACAGGCATTCCATGCAGTGTCTGTGCTCAGGATTGTGCTAGGTTCTGGTGTTACAGGGAGACTAAATCCCTCCAAGAACTCTCTACTGGTGGTAGTTGAAAAGATAGGCCTGGGAGGCATTGCTTAGAACATATAGGACAGCAAGAGGCATGGAAGAGTGTGCTGTGTAAGGACAGAGGGAGAGAGGAGTAGAATCCATCAAAAGAGGCTGAGGAGGCTTATGATGGACCAGTAAGGAATTAGGTAGCCTGGAACAAGTATATCAGGAAGCCAGGGAAAGTGTGGGATTCAGAGTTGTCTTCTTTTTTTTTTTTTTTTTTTAAATATTTTATTTATTTATTTGAGAGAGAGCATGAGAGGGGAGAGGTTCAGAGGGAGAAGCAGACACCGCGCTGAGCTGGGAGCCCGTTGGGGGACTCAATCCTGGGACTCCAGGATCATGACCTGAGCCGAAGGCAGTTGCTTAATCAACTGAGCCACCCAGGCGCCCTCAGAGTTGTCTTTGACCGGAAAGGGTTTTTTGAGATCAACTCCTAGATTTTAAATAAGGAAATTGAGACCCAGTGAGTGGTATGACTTTTCCAGGTTTTATATGAAAAAACAATGGTGGAGCTGAGTCTGCAGTAATAATTCTTGATTCCCAGGCCATTGTCCTCCTTTCTTTATCTTGGTATAAGACTTTTTTGTTTCAGTTACTTCCAATGGAATCTTACATGTCTGTGAAGGAAGAGCTCTGTATTTTGGCTTATGTCATTTTTGCAGCAGTTTACAGCCATCTTAAAAAATATATCTTTAGACTTTAGCACAGAGAATGAGACCTTTAAAGGTCATTTTAAGAGATAAGCTTTCTCACCCACAGGTAGTAATTGTAAATTTTCTTCTTCTTTACAATACCGTATTCTCCATCGAGTGGTTCTCCAAGAAGTTTTACAGCATTATTTGGTTAAAATCATAGTAGTTAAATTGAAATACAGTCATTTATTCCACAGATCTAGGTCTAAAATCACATTACTTCATTTTCCAGCGGAATGAATTTTAGTAGCAATGTTAAGTTTCATTACCTTTCTTCTATCAAGTATACATGTGATATTTTATGAATAATAAAGTTTGCTTTATTTCATAGGAACATATTTAAATATATAACACAATTAGATAGCATTTGGAGAAAGAGAACAGAATAATATTTAAGAAATTTTGGATAAGGGGCGCCTGGGTGGCTCAGTGGGTTAAAGCCTCCGCCTTCGGCTCGGATCATGATCTCAGGGTCCTGGGATCGAGCCCCTCAGTGGGGAGCCTGCTTCTCCCTCTCTCTCTGCCTGCCTCTCTGCCTGCTTGTGATCTCTCTCTGTCAAATAAATAAATAAAATCTTTAAAAAAAATAAATTAAAAAAAAAAAGAAATTTTGGATAAGTTGTAGTTTCCCTAAATTCCTCTGTTGTCTTCCTCAGAGATTGCAGAATTATACATATATTCCTGGAGACTATATTTCTAACCTGAGACAGTTAAAAAAAATACTGAAAACATTTTTTCTCTTAGAAAATATTGTTATTTGTTAAGAAGTAGCTGCTGATCTAAATAACATTAAATTAGCAAACCAAAGTCAACTAAATCATGTATTCTGAGAGTCAGAATTTTTAAGCTTTTAAAATCTCAATTCTTATTTTATTTAATTAACTTATTTATTTTTAAATATTTTATTTATTTGCCAGAGAGAGAGCACAAGTAGGCAGAGCCACAGGCAGATCCAAGGACCCTGAGATCATGACTTGAGCCAAAGGCCGACATTTAACTGACTGAGCTACCCAGGCACCCCAAATCTTGATTTTTATGATCTAAAATACATTTTTTTATTAGAAAATTTATCCTTTTCATGTAAGATTTCTATTAGATTTAGTATCTTATTTATTTATTTATTTTTATTATTTTAGATTTTATTTATTTATTTGGCAGAGAAAGAGAGAGATTATAAGTAGGCCGAGAGGCGGGCAGAGAGAGAGGGGGAAGCAGGCTTCCCGCTGAGCAGAGAGCCCGATGCGGGGCTCGATCCCAGGACCCGGAGATCATGACCTGAGCCAAAGGCAGAGGCTTCATCTACTGAGCCACCCAGGCACCCCTAGATTTAGTATCTTATATGGCTTTGAGTCTAGCATAGGATTAATAAAAGTTGGTGCTATCTGACTTTTCTCCTGGCGAATAATTTACTGCTCTGAAAATGAGTAAATCATAGATAAGTGTAGGAGGCTTTAAAAGTTATTTTCACCTCCTAATTCCTTTGATGTTAATATATTTCTTTTTTCTCTCCTTCCTGTGCTCTTGGTTATTTAACAGTTAGGATAGTAAACTCAGAACCTCTTTTGTAATATAAAAAACAATATTGAGTACTTAGTTTTAAATATTGGTAGTGATAGAAATGGATTTGTTTAACGATTAAGTAAAGAAAACAATGAGGAATTGTAGGCGCACATGATGTCCTTTGAAGATTGTCATGGGGAGTGTAGGAGGGAAGTGTTTGATAATCAGGCTCCCCACTGCATGGGTAATGGGGAAAGACAGCTCATTCTTACATAGTTTAATATAGTGTCAATGAAGGAACGCAGCCTTTGCTACCTTGGGTGCAACCACATGCAAGCCATTTTTTATTAATCTGTGTAATAATTGTATATCAGAATATTCAGATTGGTATCGTGGTTCATTAGGTGCAAATAGTGAGACTTGTAGTAATCTAGGCCTGAGGAGATAAAGGCCCGAATTTGGAAGATTATAGTAGGAATGAACTGAAAAGTATAGATGATAAGTATTAAGACTTAAATTATGTGAGTTAGAGGCATTGGACAGTGGTTCTCAATCTTGAGCATGCATCAGAATCACTTGCAGAGTTTGGGCTGCAAATTGCTGGGCTTCACCTTCAGAGTTTCTGATTGAGTAGGTCTGGAGTGGAGCCCGAGAATTTTCTTTTATTACAAGTTCCTAGGTGATGTTGATGATGCTCGTCTAGGCACCACATTTTGAGAATCACTGCTGTAAAGGTATGTGGGATGGTCTCCCATCCCCGAATTCTCTGTGTGTCGTAGAGTCAATGCCAGAATGTGAGAAATGTGCTAAGTATTCAGGGGAAGTATTCTTTTTTTTTTTTTTAGTATTCTTTTTTTTTAAAATTAACATGTAATGTATTATTTGCCCCAGGGTACATGTCTGTGAATCATCAGGCTTACACATTTCACAGCACTTACTATACTGAGGATGGTAACAACAAATATTCTTGTGTTTTGTTTTTTAGGCCGAGTGATGGTAATAACAATAATTCAACATGTAATATTGAAGTCATAAATTCATTGGATATCGAAGAAAGCATTTGGTCCCCTAGGTTTGGATTGAAAGGCAAAATAGATGTTACAGTTGGTGTGAAAATACATCGAGGATGTAAAACGAAATATAAGATAATGCCACTGGAACTTAAAACTGGCAAAGAATTAAATTCTATTGAACACCGTAGTCAGGTAGGTTTAAGTCTTAGTAAAAAAATTGCCTGAATACTTAGTATACTGAAAAATGTAGGTCTGCTTTATATATTTTGCTTCAACTTGGATAATTTTTATTTAAGTTTCATATAGTACTTTTCAATTTGGGATGTGTCCAGAGTACTCAAATTATTTATAAATGTGTACAAGGCTACAGCAGAAAGTTTTCTCTAGCTAAGCAATACAACAGCTGAATTTATAAGACAGTGTTGCCAAGTTTATGTTGCCAAACTACTAGTCTAAACAGATACTGCTAAAGAATTCTTTGGTGATAAAAGTGGCAGAAACCAAGTATATTTGGAGATTTAATGATGTGTGGTAGCCTATTAAAGTTTATGAGAAATCAGTAATAATGGATTTGCTTTAGGTATGTTTAAACCTCTTGTTCCCTAAACTTAATTTACCATGGAGCTATTGTTTTCATATAACATCTAAACATAGGATACTCTTAGAAAACGTCAGTCTAAATCCATTCTTTTATTTATTTATTTATTTATTTATTTATTTATTTATTTATTTATATTTAAAGATTTTATTTATTTATTTATTAGGAAAGAGAGAGAGTGAGAGAGAGCAGGTCAGAGTGAGAAGCAGACTCCCCATGGAGCTGGGAGCCCGATGTGGGACTCGATCCCGGGACTCCGGGATCATGACCTGAGCCGAAGGCAGTCGCTCAACCAACTGCGCCACCCAGGGTCCCCCATTCTTTTATTTTTGACTCTTACTCTGATTTTAATGGTTATTATCTAAAATGAAATATAGAACCACGTCTTACCATTATGTTAAATTCAAGTTCTTATTAATCTTTTCTTCTCTTTTGTAAACATGTCTTTTGTTATCCTTCAAAATTATCTGAAATCGGTATTGTTTATAGTGACTTCATTAACATAAATCTTTTCTCCTACCTAGGTATGTTAATTATAATGACTGGTCTTGGTATTTTGGAATTTCATGATTTATGTATTTATTTATTTGAGAGAGTGAGACAACATGAGCTGGGGCACTGGGGGAGGGGTGCATCAGGACCCTGGGATCATGACCTGAGCTGAAGGCAGATGCTTAACCACTGAGCCACCCAGACATCCCAAGCTTCCAACTCTTGATCTCAGCTCAGGTCTTGATCTTGTGGTCGAGAGCTCTGGTTCCACATTGGGCTCCAGGCTGAGTGTGGAGCCTACTAAAAAATCAACAAACACATAAACCATTCAACATTTTAATGTTGTCCTGGAAAACATATTAGCTTGTGCAGGTTGTATATGACTAAATGACTTGCTATTGTTACTAAGGTGGTTTCCTGAATTGCAAATCAGTTGTTTCTAACTTGTCTTAGATTACTTCTCTGGAGAGCACCACATAAATTTAAAGCAGCTAATAATGATTCATGCTGTGCAAAGAACAGTGAGCTTCGTAGAGTTAGTCTCATTTAGTTGTCCCAGTAACTATGACATAAATAATATTCATTTTAGTGTTTAATTCACTTATTTGTTTTTTTAGTTCATTTATTTTAAAGAGGGAAATTAGTGTCTAAAGACTGTTAACTTCAGAATGTAAAATATAATTTGGCTAATTTCCCTCTTTAATTTATTGGAAACCTTAATATTTACTGTCTAAGAAAAATTCTATGTATTTTTAAAAAAATATTTCATTTATTTATTCAAGAGAGAGAGAATGAGTGAAAGAACACAAGCAGGGAAGGGGCAGAGAGAGAGGGAGAAGCTGACTCCCCACTAAGGAGGGAGCCTGACATGGGGCTCATTATCAGGACCCTGGGATTAAGACCTGGGCCAAAGGCAGACACTTAACTTACTGAGCCACCCACGCATCCCTCTCTGTATTTCTTTATTGTGTAAAACTGGAAGCATAGACAGTGTTTGTGCTGTAGAAGTTCAATATTTGACATTGAATTATTGTGTTATCTTTATTAATTTGCCTAATGTTATTTTCAAAAGAGAAATAGCTTAATGGACCTTTTGATGTTTAAAATTATTTCTTTTACTTTTTTTTTTTTTTTAAGATTTCTTTGTTCAGTTTTAGAGACAGTGCACGGTATGTGCGTGCGTGCGCGCAGTGGGAGTTGGAGAGGGAGAGAATCTTTCAGGTACAGTCTCTGCTGAGCGAGGAGCTGGTTGCGAGGTTGGATCCCACAACCCATGAGATCACGACCTGAGTCGAAACCCATAGTTGGTTGCTCAGTTGGCCGAGCCACCCAGGCGCCCCAGCCTTTTGATTTTCACGTTACAGTGTGTGTGGATCGCTAAACACGCATGGACATATGAAAGTTAAAGTTTTATTTGACAAAAGATACGATGTTTTCACAGCTTGTTCTGTATACACTGCTGAGCCGAGAGAGGAGAGCTGATCCAGAGGCCGGCCTGCTCCTTTACCTCAAGACCGGCCACATGTACCCTGTACCTGCCAACCATCTTGATAAGAGAGGTTGAGTTGTTCTCTCTCCATTTACTTCTCTGGGTTTCGTTTGTTTCTTTTTCTTCCTTTAACCTTTAGTGATCTGTATATATCCCTGAAACATCATTCACTGTACGTGCTGGGCCTAATACCGCTTGTGATGTGTAGTTGTGGGTTTTTTTTTTATTTGCTTGCTTGCTTATTTGTTCATTTTTAGTTGTGGTATTTTTAAAAAAGGAGTTTTAACAATATACTGTATATTTGAAAACATCTTTAACTTTTCAAAATTTTATTATACAAAAATGTATTTTAAACTTCCTGTGTCATTTTTTGGGACACTCTAGATAGCTGTATTTATCCTTAGCATTTAGCTAAAAATACCAACTTCACAATATTTACTAGTTATGAGCTATATGGCTGATTAAAAGAACTTACGAAGCGATCCGAAAGGGGCACGTGCACCCCAATGTTTATAGCAGCAGTGTCCACAATAGCAAAACTATGGAAAGAGCCTAGGTGTCCATCAACAAATGAATGGATAAAGAAGATGTGGTCTATATACAATGGAATACTATGCAGCCATCAAAAAATTTGCATTGACCTGGATGAAACGAAGAGTGTATTATGCTAAGCGAAATAAGTTAATCAGAAAGATCTAATTATCATATGATCTCATTCATATGTAAAATTTAAGAAACAAGGTGGAGGATCCAGGGGAAGAGAGGAAAACATGAAACAAGGTGAAACCAGAGAGGGAGACAAACCATAAGAGACTCTTAACCTCAGGAAACAAATAGGGTTGCTGGAGTGGTGGGGGTTGGGGGAACAGGGTGGTTGGGTGATGGACATTGGGGAGGGTATGTGTTATGAGCGCTGCGAATTGTGTAAGACTGATGAATCCCAGACCTCTACCCCTGAAACAAATAATACATTAGATGTTAATTAATAAAAAAAAACTTATGAAGTGAACAAAAATTTAAGCAAATATACACCAACATGTTAGCACTTATTCTAGTGTAATGGGAAATAAGAATGTTCATTTTATGTTTTTAACTCTGAAAGTTTTACATGAGAAAGATATATAAATGAACTTAATTCTTTTTTTTTTAAATGAACTTAATTCTTAAACGCACACCCACTTTTTGTTCCATAGAATTATTAAGGCTAAGGAATCAGATGGCATTCTCTTTGTTTCACCGTATTAGCAAATCTGCTATTGAAAAGAAGACAAAGCTCACTCCTTTACCACAAATAATTGAGGACCAGCAAACTTGTAAATATTGTTCACAAATTGGCAACTGTGCTCTTTATAGCAGGTAAAAACATTTTCCTCCCAAAGTATTAATTCCAGTTAAGTGTTTACTCAGCTCAAAATGATTTAACTTTGTTGTCTGGTCTGGAATAGACTATTTCATTTTAGTGATTTTTCTCTGTGGGTAGTATTCTAAAATGAAGGGAATAGAAAAAAAGAAAAAGGTTCATATTTTGTAACCAGCCTATTTCCTTGGGGAATAATAGAATGCTTTTTAAACTTTTTTCAAAAGTGGTTATTTTAATCTTGCTGCAAATAGTTTCTGGGGAAATGAAATAGTTTTAGGACTTAATGGAATCTAGTTAAGAAGGGTGTAGGATAGGGGCATCTGTTCGGTTCGTTTAGGGGAACATATGACTTGATCTCGGGGTTTAATTTTGAACCCCATGTAGAGTGTAGAGATAACTTAAAAATAACACAACTTTAAATTTTTTTTCTTTAATTTGTCAGAGAGAGCACAAGCTGGGGGAGCAGCAGGCAGAGGGAGAAGCAGACTCCCCACTGAGCAAGGAGCCTGATGCAGGACTTTATCCAAGGACAGGGCCTGGGCTGAAGGCAGACGCTTAACTGACTGAACCATCTAGGCGTCCCCCCAAAAAATCTTTAAAAAAATAAATGGAAGTAGTATAAGAAATTTAAATATATATATATTAAAGGTTTTATGTATTTATTTGACAGAGAGAGGAAGCAGGGGGAACAGCAGAGGGAGAGGGAGAAGCAGGCTTCTGCTGAGCAGGAAGGGCAACTTGGGGCTCTATCCCAGGACTCTGGAATCAAGACCTGAGCCAAAGGCAGATGCTTAACCAACCGAGCCACCCAGGTGCCCCAGAAATTTAAATATTATACTTTTTTTTTAAAGATTTTATTTATTTTATTTGAGAAAGAGTGAGAGAGAGCATGAGAGGTGGAAGGGTTAGAGGGAGAAGCAGACTCTCCACTGAGCAGGGAGCCCAGTGTGGGGCTCAGTCCCAGTACCCTGGGATCATGACCTGAGCTGAAGGCACATATTTAATGACTGAGCCACCCAGGCACCCCAGGAATTTTAAATATACAAATTTTCTTTTTTTTTTCAATATTTTATTTATTTATTTGGCACAGGGGTGGGGTGGGGAGAGGCAGAGGGAGAAGGAGAAGCAGATTCCTTGCTTAGCAGGGAGCCCAATGCCGGGCTCGATCCAGGAACCCTGTGATCATGACCTGAGCTGAAGGCAGACGCTTAACTGACTGATCCACCCAGATGCCCCAAGATTTTTTTTTTAAAGATTTTATTTATTTATTTGACAGAGAGAGAGAGAGAGATCACAAGTAGGTAGAGGCAGGCAGAGAGAGAGGGGAAGCAGGCTCCCCGCTGAGCAGAGAGCCCGATGCGGGGCTCGATCCCAGGACCCCGAGATCATGGCCTGAGCCGAAGGCAGAGGCTTAACCCACTGAGCCAACCAGGGCCCCCTATGTTGACTTTTTAATGGTGCAGAGCTGGATGTACATATATTGTGATTTTGAGAAACGCAGTTGTACAAAAAGCCGAGACTTATGACTATTATAGTAATGGAAACTAGAGTATACCAAACTTAAGTAGGTATTAGGGTATAGTCCTTAAGGGCAAAATAATACTCTACTAGGTTTCTTAAGCCTTTTGCTTTGTAAAAAGCCATTTGGCTTATAAAATGTTGAAATGACCTTTTTTTTTTTTGATTTTTTTTTTTTTGAAATGACTTTCAAAGAAAATTAGGACCTGTGGTTATAAGTTGCAGTGATCATCCTATATGTATGCTTATTTTAGGAATAACCTCCTTTTTATAGCTAGCCAGTGAAATGTTTTTATGTACATCTCTCTGTAGAGCAGTTGAACAACAAGTGGATGACGGGTCAGTCCCGGTTGGCATGCTTCCCAAAATAAAAGAAGAAACCCAACATCTGAAGCTTACACACTTGGAATATTTCAACGTTTGGTGTCTAATGTTAACCCTGGAGTCACAGTCAAAGGGTAATAAAAAGAATCACCAACATATTTGGTTAATGCCTGCTTCAGAAATGTAAGTGGTCCATCTAATACAGTAGAAGTTCAGTAATTTGGATTACCGAATGGGATGGTAGTTGGAATTCCTGAAAAATACAGGATACATGATATCATGTCAGAGATGTGCAGTTTCAGATATTCATGCCAACTCTAGGTGGGTGTCAAGGAATTGTTTCTAAGTGCACTATGTTATTTTCAGTAGGTTAGATATGTCTTGAGAAATCTTATTTTAAAAATTATTAGTCTTTTTTCATCAGTGAAAAGAGCATAAAGTTTAATATAAGGGGAATTTTGCAATACTAGTAGTGTACAAAATTAATGACATACTTAATATTTTAAGTACTAGTCCTTAAAAAGTTTATATTTTCAGTAAGTTTTGATACAGATTCAAATTTTATAAAGTTGGTCCATCTTTTATTTTGTGAGACCTACTTTTTATTATAAATTTTTTTTTAAGATTTTATTTATTTATTTGATAGAGAATGAGAGAGAGCATGAGAGGGGAGAGGTCAGAGAAAGAAGCAGACTCCCTGCTGAGCAGGGAGCCCGATGTGGGACCTGATCCCAGGACTCCAGGACAATGACCCGAGCCAAAGGCAGTCCCCCAACCAACTGAGCCACCCATGCACCCTTATTATAAAAATTTTTTAAAAGTTAAAAAAAAGGGCGCCTGGGTGGCTCAGTTGGTTGGGCAACTGCCTTCGGCTCAGGTCATGATCCCGGGGTCCTGGGATCGAGTCCCACGTAGGGCTCCGAGCTCCACGGGAGTCTGCTTCTCCCTCTGACCTTCTCCCGTCTCATGCTCTCTCTCACTGTCTCTATCTCAAATAATTAAATAAAATCTTAAAAAAAATGTTTAAAAATAAAAAAAGTTTTTTTTAGTTTCAGAGGTTGAGTTTAGTGAGTCATTGCCTAAAACACCTGGTGTTTGCTTACGTCAAGTGCCCTCCTTAATGCTCATCACCAGTTACCCCATCCCCCCACTCCCCTCCCCTCCAGCAACCCTCAGTTTGTTTTCTATAGAGATCTACTTTTTTACAAGTTGTTTATAAAGAAGTAATTTTGTATATCTTTGCATAATATTTTTTTAATTTTTATTTATTTATTTGTTTGTTTGTTTTTTTGTTTATTTGTTTATTTATTTGACAGAGAGGGAGAGAGATCACAAGCAGGCAGAGAGGCAGGCAGAGAGAGAGGGAGAAACAGGCTCCCCGCTGAGCAGAGAGCCCGATGCGGGGCTGGATCCCAGGACCCTGAGATCATGACCTGAGCTGAAGGCAGAGGCTTTAACCCACTGAGCCACCCAGGCGCCCTGCATAGTATTTTTCTTCATGTTTTTTCTTCATTGTTTTTGATCTACTTATTTGTAACTTTCCAGAATGAGTATTGATTTTAATGTGACTTTAGAAATAATTGGATCATCATTTCCTTAACGGTAAATTTTAACCCAAGGAGTCATTATGGCAAATAAAGTGTAGTTGTGCTTGATAGAACGTGTAAGCACAGAGACTATGTCAAGTGTACATGCCAACAAGCTTCTGAAGCTCTGTTTAACCGTCGTGCCTGAGAGATTGTAAATGCTTAAAACTTACTTCTCAGAAGCAGCGGAATTATCAGTTTGCTTGCCATTATTTTAATAGCATTGATTATAAGTCCTCTTGTAAATAGTAAAGAACAGCAAGTTCAGGAAAAGTATTACCACTTGTCTTTAATGTTATGTATATCAGCATAGGAAGTAGGGATGTCATTCAAAGTTCAAGGACTGATACACGTGTCGTTCAGAGACCCCAGCCTGTGGCTGCAACAAGGGATGTGCTTCCTAGCACTTGTCTAGAGGTCTTGATGAGAGATTATTTTTAAACTAATAAAATGTTTTCTTAGCATTTCCTTTTTTTTTTTTTTTAAGATTTTATTTACTTGACAGAGAGACACAGCGAAAGAGGGAACACAAGCAGGGGGAGTGGGAGAGGGAGAAGCAGGCTTCCTGCCAGGCAGGGAGCCCAATGCGAGGTTCGATCCCAGGACCCTGGGATCATGACCTGAGCTGAAAGCAGACCCTTAATGACTGAGCCACCCAAGCGCCCCTGCTTAGCATTTCTAACATTTTAATGTAGATTGTGGGAAATGTAAAAATGAAGGAGTCAGCATTCTAGCTTCCAGGGGCCAGGTGAACGAGTAAATTGTGGAAAAATGCAAATATAGTATTTATATATATGATGTAAATGGAAGCTTGCTTTCTTTCTTTCTTTCTTTCTTTCTTTCTTTCTTTCTTTCTTTCTGTTTCATAGGGAGGAGAGTGGCAACTGCATTGGAAACCTGATTAGAACAGAATGTGTAAAGACAGTTTGTGATGGACAATATTTACATAATTTTCAACGTAAAAATGGTGACATGCCTGTCACAAATCTAATGGCAGGTGATAGAATTATTTTAAGTGGAGAAGAGAGAACACTGTTTGCTTTATCTAGGGGATATGTGAAGGAGATTAACGTGACATCAGTAACCTGCTTATTAGACAGGTAATGAAATGTTCCTTTGGTGGGATATATAAATTGCATCCTATACACAGTTTATCCATTTAAACCATTATTCATGGTTTTTAGTATACCCTGATAGTTGTGCAACCATTACCAAAATCACTTTTAGAATATTTTCATCACCCCAGAAAGAATCCTTGTACCCTTTGGTGTTCATTCCCCCTACTCTAGGCAATCATCAGTTTCCTTTCTGTCTCTGTAGGTCCGCCAGTTCTGTACATTTCATAGAAATGGATCACATATGATCTCTTGTGACTGGCTTTTTTTACTTAGCTTACTGTTTTGTTTTGTTTTTTTTTTCCAATGTGAGAGGGAGAGAAAGTGAGAGAAGGAGCAGGGGAAGGACCAGAAGGAGAGGGAGAAGCAGGCTTCCTGCTGAGTGGGGAGCCCAATGCAGGACTCAATCCCAGGAGCCTGGGATCATGACCCAAGCCGAAGGCAGATGCTTAACTGACTGAGCCAACCACGTGCCCCTCTTCTGGATATTTCATATAAATAGAATCATAGAGTTTTTGGATTTGCTTTGTTTTGTTTTGTTTGCCTAGCTTCTTTTATTTAGCATAATGTTTCTGAGGTTCATCTGTGTTTTGGCATTTATCAATACCTTTTTTTTTTTTTAAGATTTCATTTACTTATTTGACAGAGAGAGAGACAGCGAGAGGGGGAACACAAGCAGGGGGAGTAGGAGAGGGAGAATCAGGCTCCCTGCTGAGCAGAGAGCCTGATGCGGGGCTCGATCCCAGGACCCTGGGATCATGACCTGAGCCGAAGGCAGATGCTTAACGACTGAGTCACCCAGATGCCCCAGTACCTTATTTTTTTATGGCTGAATAAGATTCCAGTATGTGGATAAGCCATATTTTGCTCATCCATTCACCAGCTGCTGGACATTTGAGTTGTTTCTACTTTTTGGGTGTTATGGCTAGTGTTGCTCTAAATAGTCACATACAAATTTTTATGTGAATATATATATATTTTGAGAGAGTGAGAGTGAGAGAGTGCAAGTGAGGGGAGGGGCAGAGGGAGAGAGAGAAGCAGACTCCCCACTGAGTACAGAGTCCAACGTGGGGCTCAATCCCAGAACCCTGAAATCATGGTTTGAGCCGAAATCAAGAGTCAGACTCTTAACCATCTGAGTTCCCCAAGTGCCCCTATGGTATATATTTTTACTCTCCTTTGTAGATACCTACTAGTGGAATTGCTCGGTTGTGTACTAATTTTGAGTTCAGCATTTTGAGGAACTGTGAAACTGCTAAACTTTTGTGTCCTAATGCTAATGTGGACATCATCTTATCTAGTTCTCATCACCACATGAATGGCAGGCAGGCTAGATCCCCTGTTAGCTTGTGAAGCTTATTTGTAGCACTCTGGGCACTCACCATTTCATTTTCTCCTTTTAAAAGGAACCGTTTTGGGGTGCCTGGCTGGCTCAGTCAGTCAAGCATGCAACTCTGGATCTCAGGGTTGTGGATTTGAGCCCCATGTTGGGTGGAGAGGTTACTTAAAAATAAAGTCTTTTAAGAAAACCATTTTTTTCCTATTTATAGTTGTGACATAAAGTATATTTATCTCTGTTAAAACAAAGTGAGTTCATTTAAAGAAAAATATTACATAAATAGAATAGCTGATGTGAACATTTGTGTTTGAGACCACTATCCATGCTCACTAATATCTACATCCCCCTCTTCCTGCACTCCCAGCCTTCCTTGCATGAAGTGCAGGCCATGCCTCGACGTATCGTAATGGTTGGAGATCAGCAATTGGGATGCAGTGGCTTCTGGGTAACTGCCCTGGTTGTGTCTAGGCTTGTTCTCTGCCAGTCAGTAATTCTAGTTTAGCCACCACCAGCCCTAGTCTGGGTTTCATGGTATGGGAGTAAGAGCCACGGTACTTCTTTTGTCTGTTAGGATTTCCTGCAGTCGCTTGCTGTTATTTATTTAGTGTGTATCGTACTTGCAAATCCTTGAGGAGTTTATAATCTTTTGGGTAAATAAACATATTTCTGGTCTAATATGACAAATGTTTGAATGGAAGAGAACATGGATGAGAGGCATCGAACCCAGTTTTAGAAGGCTCAGGGAAAGCTTTTGAAAGAGGTCATTCTGGAGCTTCATCTGGTGGATTAATTAGTCTGGTGAAGCATCGTGAGGAGAGTATGCTGGACAGAGGAACGTGGCACATATAGATGTGGAGTATGAAGTGGGACGTTCAGCGAAGTGCAGGAATGTAAACGATGAAGAAGGGAGTATGATTGGGGAAGTCACTTCGTGGAAGGTCTTATATACCATGTTAAGTTGTGACTGTTCAGATGTATTGAAGAGTTTTAAGCAGAAGAGCGATCATGATCGGATTTGCATTTCTCTTTGGATGCATTGTGAAGATGAAACTGAAAGCATGGAAACCAGGAAACTTGTAGTGGCCGAGGCCAGCGGTGATTGAGGGCAAGGTAGCTTTGGCAGAGATAATGGGAGTGATTTTGAGAAGTATTTAGAAAGTAAAATTGGCTGGCCTTTGGTCATTGATTGGATATGGAGGTTGGGAAGAGGGTGAGGGGAAGGGAGAGGGAAGGACAAGGCAGTGGTGTAGAGGCAAGTGCTATTGACTGGAATCAACCACATAATGAGGATCAGGTTCAGCAGGGGTAAAGATTTGTTCAGTTTTGAATGTATTGAGTTTTCATAGTCTGAGTTTTGACCAAGTGGAAGATTCTTGCTGCCAGCTGGATATTCAAACCTGAAGCTCGCATGAGCCACCCACCAGGCAGAAAAAGAATGTGAGGTCAGGCCTCAAGATGGAGATTCGGGATTTACAGCTACATGAGGGAATGGAACCAAAGGGAAAATGACAAGAAAGAGCAGTACAGAGGACTGGGGAGGGTATCTAGGGACCCCCAGGATTGTAGGTGCTGGAAGAGGAGCAGGAGAAGGCATCCGGAAAGAGACCCGTGCTCCAGGCTGGAGGAGAGAGGGGCCCTGTGCTCAGGATCCTCCTGGGGGTGGTGAGCCCAGGCTAGATGGCAAAGCGAGGCCTAGTGAACTGTCAGCAGGTGTTGTAGGTTCCTGATTAATTGATTTGACCTTAGTGTCTTGAGCTCTACTTTGCTCCCTTTTCCTGCCAGTCCACCGTTCTTATATTGTCTGATTGGCAAATATGAATTAGGGCCTGGTAGCCATTTTAATAGCTATCCTGGTTCATTTACTCTTTTAGCAAACAGCAATGTATTTCTTTCTTTCTTTCTTTCTTTTTTTAAAGATTTTATTTGTCAGAGAGAGAGAGAGAAATTGAGAGTACAAGCAGGGGGAGTGGCAGGCAGAGGGAGAAGCAGACTTCCTGCTGAGCAAGGAACCCAATTAGGGACTTGATCCCAGGACCCTGGAATCATGACGTGTGCCAAAGGCAGATGCTTAACCAACTCAGCTCCCTGGGCGCCCCACAGCAATGCATTTCTCATACAGACCAACTGACTATATTAAATGAAGAACATTCATGTACATCTGTTCTGCTGTTTTAGGAACTTGTCAATACTCTCAGAATCAACTTTGTTCAGATTGGACCAGGAAGAAAAAACTTGTGATATAGATACCCCCTTAGGAAATCTTTCTAAATTGATGGAAAATACTTGTGTCAGGTTTGTAACAATGAGTGAATCTGAAATTTACCCCTTTCTTAAGGAATATCACTGACAACATTTTTTTTTTCTTTTTAGCCAAAAACTTCGAGATTTAATCATTGACTTTCGTGAACCTCAGTTTACATCCTACCTCAGTTCTGTTCTTCCATATGATGCAAAAGATACAGTTGCCTGCATTCTAAAAGGTATGTGATAATCAGCATGTCTGCATCCATTGATTGTTCTTGGTTGTATTTATAATTCAATATCTATTATAGCCTAGCATTTTTATAATTTATTAAACTTACAATTTTTAGACAGATTTCTCTTGGGAAGTAGTTTACATATATACTTTAATGTCACCATGACATTTTCTTACTTTAAAAAGACATGTTGAGAAATAGACTTAAATAGAAGCTGCTTTTCTTATTAATTTGCTAATTAATTTGTTAATTTGCTCATTGAAATCCAACATTCTTTTTTCTGTTATTTTTCAATTTAAATGTAGGTTTGAATAAACCTCAGAGGCAAGCAATGAAAAAGGTACTTCTTTCAAAAGACTACACACTCATCGTGGGTATGCCTGGAACAGGAAAAACAACTACAATATGTACTCTTGTAAGGTTATTATTCTTTTGCTTAGAAAATATTTAAATCAGCTTCTCAGTTTGGAGAATGTGATGTTTTCTACCAAAAGGGCTGAATTTACATCAAAAGGCTTTATTTCAAATTAACCTTTAAGAATGACGTGAGAAATATAAAAGCTAAGTCACAAAAAGTTGTAATCATGTTGTAGGCTTCTTGCATTTAGGATTGTCTGAGGTCTCTTTCATTTGGTGGTATGTGTATCATTGTAGGTTTTCCTTAAAAAAGTGCTAAAAAAAAAAAAGGTGATTGCCTTAAAAAAGTGATAAATTATACAGAGGTGGTTGAAATAGATTTTTATGGGATTTTCCATGTCAGTAAATTTCTGTGCTAATCTTAGAATAATCATAATGATAGGAACAAGTATTGATTGATTGGTACAGTGTGCCACGCACTGTTCAAAGTTTGTATTGTCCTCAATTTTATTATCACTTATATGTAATAAATAATAAAATATACTCAATTTTATCATTAATATATTATTAATATATCATTAGTTAATAAGATAATGCCATGTGATTTTCATAAAACATTTTGCCTTTATAATTTTTTAAATACTTACGTTGGCTCAGCTCTAAGATGCACTTCCTTTTAAGTTTTCTGATTCTATTTGAAAAATAAAAGCATGTTGAAAATTATCTGGAGCTAAAAGTAATGTTATTTTCCTTTCTTTTATTCATTATTAGGTAAGAATTCTCTATGCCTGTGGTTTTAGTGTTTTGTTGACCAGCTATACACACTCTGCTGTTGACAATATCCTTCTGAAGTTAGCAAAGTTTAAAATAGGATTTTTGCGTTTGGGTCAGACTCAGAAGGTACATCAAGACATCCAGAAATTCACAGAGGAGGAAGTTTGCAGATCCAAGTCCATTAAATCCTTAGCTCTTCTGGAAGAACTCTACAACAGTCACGTAAGTACAATTATTTCATAGCAATACCAGCAGTAATTTTTGTAGCCGGACTGAGTGGAGAAACAGCATTCTGGGGGATTCAGTCACACTGACCAGTTTTATTAATTTACAGTTTGTTGTTTGCTTTTGAACTGAAATGAGGTTTCGGGTTTATTATTCAGGGCTCCCATCTCCTAGTTTAAAATATCCTAGTTACAAAAAATGCTTGTTTCTCTCTACTCACAGCACTTCTGACACTAACTAGTGGAATTAGTGCAGATTCCCTTAATAAGATTAAAACCGCCCACTTCCGTTCTCAGTTGTAAGTCGGGGGGGCCTCCTGTGCATCTCAACAACCAGCCATAAATCAGGGTTCCTATGACGCCATCCTAGGGTTTGATAATTTGCTAGAATGGCTCACAAAATTCAAGTAAATGCTTTACGGATTATATTACTGGTTGTATTATACAGGATGCAATTCAGGAACAGCCAAATGGAAGAGATGCATAGGGTTAGGAATGTGGAAAGGGGTCTGGAGCTTCTATACCCTCTCTGGATGAACCAGCTTCCCAGCACCATGATGTGTTCACCAACCCAGAAGCTCTCTGAACCCCTTTGTTTAGGGTTTTTAGGGAGATTCCGTCATGTAGGCACGACTGATTAAATCATTGGTGGTTGGTGATTAGCTCAATTCCCAGACCCTTTAGCTTTCCCTCAGTAGAGGGGTGGGAATGGGGGTAGGTTGAGAAATTCTAACCCTTTAATTTCTAGATTGGTTCCTCTGGCAACCAACTCCCATCCTCTTATTAGCATAAATGCAGGTATGGTTGAAAGGGACTTATTAACGAATAACAAAAGATATTCCTCTCTCCCCTAACAC
Source organism: Nasua narica (assembly GCA_028533885.1). NCBI lineage: Eukaryota > Metazoa > Chordata > Mammalia > Carnivora > Procyonidae > Nasua > Nasua narica. The sequence goes on along the minus strand of CM052812.1, from coordinate 23,878,483 downwards.
TCAGGAAATTCCAAGGGTTTTAGGAATTCCGTGTCAGGAACCCAAAGGAAGACAAACATGTATTATTATATTATAATATCACACCTAGAAAACTACTAATAATCAGGATTTCTTAGCCAATTTGAATTCAAAACAATGGTACACGAACAGTCTAATGATAGGTTTTTCTAGACTTGGAGGCTTTTTTTTTTTTCTTAAAGAATTTTATTTATTTATTTGACAGAGAGAGAGAGAGCACAAGCAGGCAGAGTGGCAGGCAGAGGCAGAGGGAGAAGCAGGCTCCCTGCTGAGCAAGGAGCCCCATGCGGGACTCCATCCCAGGACCTTGGGATCATGACCTGAGCTGAAGGCAGCCGCTTAACTAACTGAGCCACCCAGGTGTCCCTAGACTTGGAGGCTTTTGATATAGAGCCTAGTTTTTATTTTATTATTTAATGTCTGTATTTTTCTGGGAAGTTTTTATTTTTTTAAGATTTTATTTTTGGGGCACCTGGGTGGCTCACTTGGGTAAGCATCTGCCTTTCGCTCATTGTCATGATCCCAGGGTCCTTCTTGCTCAGTGGGGAGTCTCTTTCTCCCTCTCTCTCTGCCCCTCCACCTGCTCGTGTTCTCTCTCTCTCAAATAAATAAATAAAATCTTTAAAAAATTTATTTTTAAGTAATCTCTACACCCAACATAGGACTTGAACTCATGACCCCAGGGTCAAGAGTCACATGGTCTACTGAGTGAGCCAGAAAGGCACCCCTCTGGGAAGTTTTTTTGTTTTTTTGTTTTTGTTTTTTTTTTAAGATTATTTATTTATTTATTTGACAGAGAGAGAGAGAGAGATCACAAGTAGGCAGATAGGCAGGCAGGGAGGTGGAAGCAGGCTCCATGCCAAGCAGAGAGCCCCCTCTGGGGCTGGATCCCAAGACCCTGGGATCATGACCTGAGACGAAAGGCAGAGGCTTTAACCCACTAAGCCACCCAGTCGCCCCTGGGAAGTTTTAACTGATAGCTTTGTCTTTGAAAAAAATTATCTAAAATAAATAAAATAAATTTAATAGGTGTTCCTTTAATTTTTTTTCTAATATGTATACCAGTTATTGAAAAATTTTGAAGGGCACCTGGGTGGTTCATTCCGTTGGGCATCTGCCTTCAGGTCAGGTTTTGGTCCCGGGGCCCTGGGATCAAGCCCCGCATCCACTCCCTGCTCAACTGGGAGCCTGCTTTTTCCTCTCCCTCTGCTGCTCCCCCTGCTTGTGCTCTCTTACTGTCTGTCAAATAAGTGAATAAAATCTTAAAAAAGAAAAAGAAACATTTTGAAGTGGCTAAAATGTATATCTGATTAACTTTTTAAAATTTAAACTTATTATTTGAGGAAATTTTTGATTCGCAAGCAGTAGTAAGAAATAAAACAGAGAAATCATGTATGTCCTTTGTCCAATGGTACCATTTTACGAAACTAGTAAATATCATGCCCAGGATATTATCATTGATACAGTCTGGATACAGCTCCATTACCCCAAGGATCATTCATGTTGTACTTTTACAACTATACCCGCTTTGTTCCTGCCCCACCCCCTCCTGAACCCCTGATAACCACTTACCTGTTCTCCATTTCTACATTTTGTCATTTCAAGAATGTTATATAAATGGGATCATACACAGTATGTAACATTTTGGGGTTGGTGTTTTTCACGGAGGCTAACGCCCTGGAGTTTTAGGTTGTCGTGTGTATGAATAGTTTGTTCTTTTGTATTGGTGAGTATTGTTCCGTTGTATGGAGGTACCACATTTTGTTTAACCATTCACTCTTTCAAAAACATGTAGGTAATTTTTGGCTTTTATGAATAAAGCTGCTATAGACATTCATGTACAGGGTTTTGTGTGGACTTAAGTCTGTGAGATAAATGCTCAGAGGTGCAATTTCTGGATCTTTTCGTAGTTGTATGTTTAGTTTTTAGGATTTTTTTTGTTGTTGTTGCTGTTGTTTAAGTAATCTCTGTTCCTAACGTGGGGCTTGAACTCATACCTGAAAAATCAAGAGTCACATCTCGACAGACTGAGCCAGCCAGGCGCCCTGCATGTTTAGTTTTTTTTTTTTTTTAAATCTACCAAACCAGGACACCCGGGTGACTCAGTCGGTTTAGGTGTCTGCCTTCGGCTCAGGTCATGATCTTAGAGTCCTGAGATTGAGTCCAGCATCGGGCCCCTTGCTCAGCAGGGAGCCTGCTTCTCCCTGTGCCTGCCCCTCCCCCTGCTTGTGCTCTCTCACTCTTTTTTTCTCTTTGTCAAATAAATAAAATTAAAAAAATTAAAAAAAAAAATCTACCAAACTGTTTTCCAAAGCAGCTGTAACATTTTACATTCCCATCAGCAATGTATGAGTGATCTTGTCAGTATTTGGTGGAGTTACTATTTTGGTATGTATATAATGAAACCTCATTGTGATTTTAATTTGCATATCCCTAGTGATGGCTATTGATGTTTCCATGTGCTTATTAGCTATCTCTGTATCCTCTTCAGTGAAATGTCTCTTCCTGTCTGTTGGCCATTTGGATTGGGTTTTGTACTGTTGAGTTTTGAAAGTTCTTTATATATTCTAGATGTTAGCCCTTTAATGGATATATAATTTTTTTTTAAAGATTTTATTTATTTATTTGACAGAGAGAGGGTTCACAAGTAGGCAGAGAGGCAGGCAGAGAGAGAGAGGGGGAAGCAGGCTCCCCGCTGAGCAGAGAGCCTGATGCGGGCTCGATCCCAGGACCCTGAGATCATGACCTGAGCCGAAAGCAGAGGCTTTAACCCACTGAGCCACCCAGGCGCCCCTGGATATATAATTTGTGAGTGTTTTCTCCCACTCTATAGTTTTTTTCATCTTCCTCACAGAGTCCCTTGCCGCAGAAAAGGCTTTAATTTTGATAGAGCGTAGTATATAAATTTTTTACTTTTATGGATTCCGCTTTCAGGTTAAGTTTAAAAACCCAGTCTACCTCCAGATGCTGAAAGTTTTTCCTGTGGTTTTTTTTTTCTAAAAGTTTTACACTTTTATGTTTTACATTCAAGTCTGTGACCATTTTGAGTTCATTTTTGTGTGATGTGCGAGATTTAGGTAAAGGTGCATTTTTTGGCCTGTTGATGTCCCATTGTTATAGCACCACTTCTTGAAAAACCATTCATCCCTCCATTGAGTTGCATTTGCACCTGTGTTAAAAAAACCCGTGGCGCTGGGCTGGCTTAGTTGGAAGAGCATGTGAGTCTTAATCTTGGGGTCCTGAGTTTGAACCCCACATGGGTGTAGAGATTACTTAAATAAGTAAACATTTTTAAAAAAAAACCCATTGGGCGTATTTGACTGATGCAGACATTCTCAACAGTATATTCACAGATCAAATTTAGCACAGTATTAAAAGATGGAGGACATTAGGAGAAGGAAAGGAGGAGTGAATTGGGGGAAATCAGAGGGGGAGATGAACCATGAGAGACTATGGACTCTGAGCAACAGACTGAGGGTTTTGGAGGGGAGAGAGGTGGGGGGTTGGGCGAGCCTGGTAGTGGGTATTGAGGAGGGCACGTATTGCATGGAGCACTGGCTGTGGTGTATGAACAATGAATCTTGGAATACTGAAAAAATAAAATAAAAATTAAAAAAAGGATTTGTATGCTGTGAACAAGTGGAATCTATTCCCACGATAGAAGGTCATTCACAAGAAAATCTATCGGTGTGATCCTCCATCCTTCAATTTTCTTTTTAAAGATTTTTATTTATTTATTTGAGAGAGAGAGAAAGAGAGAAGGTCAGAGGGAGAAGCAGACTCCCCACAGAGCGGGGAGCCTGATGTGGGACTCAATCCTGGGACTCCGGGATCATGACCTGAGCTGAAGGCAGTCGCCTAACCAACGGAGCCACCCAGGCGCCCCTTTTTTTTTCTTTTTTTTTTTTTTAAAGATTTTTATTTATTTATTTGAGAGAGAGAGAGAGAGAGAGAAGGTCAAAGGGAGACCATCCTTCAATTTTTAACATGCCTCTATCATTAAATTTGAAGTGACTTTCTTGTATAAAGTATATAAACTATGTTATTTACTCTGCCAATCTGTTTTTTAATTGTTTTGATTCCTGTTTTTTTTTTTTTTTTTTAATTTATTTATTAGAGAGAGAGAGACTGAGAATGAGAGGTGAGAAGGTCAGAGGGAGAAGCAGACTTCCCGCAGAGCCGGGAGTCCGATATGGGACTCGATCCCAGGACTCCGGGATCATGACCTGAGCCGAAGGCAGTTGCTTAACCAACTGAGCCACCCAGGCGCCCTCCTGTCTTTTTTTTTTTAAGATTTTATTTATTTATTTGAGAGAGAGATAGACAGTGAGAGGGAACACAAGCAGGGGGAGTGGGAGAGGGAGAAGCAGGCTCCCCACTGAGCAGGGAGCCCCATGTGGGGCTCGATCCCAGGACTCTGGAATCATGACCTGAGCCGAAGGCAGATGCTTAACAACTGAGCCACCCTGACATCCCTGATCCCTGTCTTTTAAAATGTACATGGTACATATAGACTGTTTACATTCATAATAAATATTGATACATGTTATGGCTTAAGTCGGCTGTCTTATTTCTTGTTTCATGTTTCCTATGGTTTTTGTTGTTGTTGTTCGTTTTGTTTTTGTAATCTCCACACCCAACGTGGGTCTCAAACTCACAACCCTGAGATCAAGAGTCACATGTTCTACTGGCTGAGGCAGCCAAGTGCCCCTCTCTTTTTTTGATTGTTTTCTTTTTCCTGCCTTATGGCTTATTTGAACGGTTTTTATTCCATTTTGATTTCTCTATAGTATTTTTGTGTGATCTTCCATTTTGATTTCTCTATAGTATTTTTGTGTGATCTTCCATTTTGATTTCTCTATAGTATTTTTGTGTGGTCACTTTGAATAGCTTTTAGTGGTTGGCCTGTTGCTGTGCATTATATTTTAAAATATATTTACTTATTTACGTAAAACTTGTAGTCCATTGATTTTGTCATTTTACTAGTGCTTGTGAAGTTAAAAAGCTTACATCGATTATGTCCCCTATGTTCTTCTGTTTATGACTGTCTTAATATTTTTCCTACATAGACTACATCAGACTGTGTTCTAATTTTTGCTTCAACCATCAAATATAATTTGGAGGAAATGAAAAACGTATTTATCCATATTTTTGCTTACTATGTTCTTGCCTCTTGATGTTCCAAATTTCTGTTCTCTTATCATTTCCTTTCTGTTTAAAGATCTTCCTTTATCCATTCTTTTAGGGTAGTAGGTCAACTGACAACAAATTCCCTTAGTTTTCCTTTGTTGTGAGAATGTCTCAATTTTCCCTTCATTCCTGATGGATTGTTTTGTTAGTTATAGGATTCTGGGTAAGTAATTCTTTTCTTTTGGTACTACAAAAATATTCTGCCACCTCTATAAGGCTTCTGTGATTTCTAAGAGAAATGTGCTGACATTTGAATTAGAATGTTTTTGCCCTATAGCAAGGTATTTTCTTGGGCTGCTTTCCAGACTTCTTTTTTTTTTAAGATTTATTTATTTACTTTATTTTTTAAAAAGATTTTATTTATTTGACAGAGAGAGAGAGATCACAAGTAGGGAGAGAGGCAGGCAGAGAGAGAAGGGGAAGCAGGCTCCCCGCTGAGCAGAAAGCCCCACGCAGGGCTCGATCCCAGGACCCTGAGATCATGACCTGAGCCGAAGGCAGAGGCTCAACCCATTGAGCCACCCAGGCGCCCCTATTTATTTGACAGAGAGAGAGAGAGAGAGCACATTTAAGTGGGAGAGGTGGAGGGAGAGGGAATCCCTAAGCACGGAGCCTGAGATCAGGCTCCATCCCAGGATCCTGAGATTGTGACCTGCGCCAAAGGCAGAAGCTTAACAAACTGAGTCACTCAGGCACCCCTCAGACATTTTTCTTTTAGTTTTTGGAATTTTAATTATTGTGTGTCTCATAGTGGTTTTTTGTTGTTGTTGTTGTTTTAAAGATTTTATTTATTTATTTAACAGAGAGAGAACACAAGCAGGCAGAGAGGCAGGCAGAGACAGAGAGAGGAGCAGGCTCCCCGCCGAGCAAGGAGCCCGATGCGGGACTCGATCCCAGGATACCAGGATCATGACCTGAGCCTAAGGCAGCTGCTTAACCAATTGAGCCACCCAGACGTCCCTTTTTTTTTTTTTTTAATCATGTTTGAAGTTTTCTCAGCTTATTGAGTCTATATATTTAGTATCTCTTGCCAAACTTGTGACGTTTTCAGCTATGATTGCTTTTAGTACACCCATCCCTTTTTTTTCCTTCTTCTAGGACTTTGAAGAAAGAAATGTTCGATTTTTTGACTATTCCACAGATCTGTCAGGCTCTGTTCATTATATTTTTTTTCAGGCTGTTTTCTTTCTGTTATTCAGCTTGTATAATTTCTTTTTTTCTGTGTCTCAGTTCACTGTATCTTTGCCCTGTCCTCTCCTGTTGAGTATATTCCATGATTTAAAAATTTTGGTTATTAAATTTTCAGTTCTAAAATTCCCATTTGCTTTTTCTTTTATGTTCTATTTCTTTGTTGAGAGTTTGTGTTTTTTACACTTGATCTTAGCCAAAAGGCCGAGAAGCGATGAGAGTTTGTGTTTTTTTTATTTGATTCAAGTATGTTCATAGTTGCTCAGTGAAACATTTTAATCATGGCTGCTTTAAAATCTTTGTCATACACTCTTGATCTTGGGGTTGTAAGTTCGAGTGCCACACTGGGTGTTAAGATTACTAAAAAAATAAAAATAAAGTTAAAAAAATAAAATTTTTGTCATACAATTCTAACATCTCTGACATCCTTGGTGTTGGCATCTACTGAGTGTATTTTTTTCATTCAGTTTGAGATTTTCCTGGGTATGTGTTTTTTTTTTTTTTTAATGTATTTTTTAAAACATTTTATTTATTTATTTGACAGAGAGAGCACAAGCAGGGGGAAAGAGAGAGGGAGAAGCAGGCGCCCCACCAAGCATGGAGCCCAACATGGAGCTCGATCCCAGGACCCTGGGATCATGACCTGAGTTGAAGGTAGATGCTTAACTGACTGAGCCGCCTAGACTCCCCTTGTTTTTGTTTTTGTTTTTTATTTTTTTATTTTTTATTTTTCCCCCACCCCCTGTTTTTGTTTTTTAAAGAAGTTTCTTTTTTTTTTTTTTTAAGATTTTGTTTATTTATTTGAGAGAGAGCACAAGCAGAGGGCAGGAGTAGAGGGAGAAGCAGGCTCCCCATTGAGCAGGGAGCCCGATGTGGGACTCTATCCCAGGACTCTGGGATCATGATCTGAGCCAAGGACTGAGGCTTAACCAACTGAACCACACAGGTGCCCCAATTTTTTTTTTTAAGTAGGCCCCATGCCCAGTGTGGGACTTGAATTCAGAACTCTGAGATCAAGACCTGAAGTGAGATCTAGAGTCGACCACTACCGACTGAGCCACCCATGTGCCCTTGGTTATGTATATTTTATGATGAAACCTGAACGTTTTGCATTATGTTATTTTAAGACTTCTGTTCTAGCTGCTTCCTCTGATACTACTGTGATACGATAAGAGATTACGTCACCTCATTACTGCCAGGTGGGAGTTGAAGTGAGGTTCCCATTTGGCCTTTTAACATAAAGGGGTAGGGATTCCTCATTACTGCTGAATAGGGGTGAAAGTCTAGGTTCCCCACATGGTCTCCACTGACGTTGTGAGGTAGGGGCTTAATATCATTCAGTGGGGATTAAAGTCCTGGTTCCCTACTTGGCCTTCTCTCTGTTACTGCCCCAGTAGGATATTGGAGTTCCTTTGCTGACATCAGTGGGGCCTAAGACTACAGTGTTTTCTGTGGTCTTTGGTTAGGATAGAGGGGCTATCGTATATCAGTTTTCTGTCTGTGAGGCTTTTTCTTTTCTCTTCCTTTGGCTTTTTTCTGAGCTTTTTTTTTTGGTCTGTGCCCGTCAGTATTTCTGGGTTAAATTCTTCGACTCCAAAGTTGGGATAGATGATAGATGATAGATGAGGCCAAAGAAAACCCAGGGAACACACTACTGTTCCTCAGGTCCCAGGGTCCCTAGATGGTCTAACTTTTCTCCACCTTTCAGAGTCCTTATGTTTGTTTTATATATAATGTTTAGAGTTTTTAGTTGTACTTTGTGGGAGGAGTGAGGAAAAGTACTCCAGTTTACCAGAAGTGAAGTCCTGATTGACATTAAAAAAAAAACATTGGAAGTGTCTGGATAGCTTAGTCGGTTTAGTGGCTGCCTTCGGCTCAGGTCATGATCCTGGGTTTCTGGGATCGAGTCCTGCATTGGGCTCCGCCCTCATCCTCTGTACTCTCTCTTGCTCTTTCTCAACAAAATAAATAAAATCTTTTAAAAAATAAAATTAAAGGAGCACCTGGGTGGCTCAGTGGGTTAAAGCCTCTGCCTTCGGCTCAGGTCATGATCTCAGGGTCCTGGGATCGAGCCCTGCATCGGGCTCTCTGCTCAGCGGGGAGCCTGCTTCCCCCTCTCTGCCTGCCTCTCTGCCTTCTTGTGATCTCTCTCTCTCTCTCTGTCAAATAAATAAATAAAATATTTTTAAAAAATAAGTAAAATTAAAAAAATTATTGGGGCTTCTGGCTGGCTCAGTTGGAAGGGCATGTGACTCTTGATTTTAACATGAGTTTGAGCACCACATTGAGTGTAGAGATTACTTAAATAAAAACATAAAAAAATAATTAACTTACTACCTCTTCAGTGTTTCAGATTTCCATTTGGAAATATCCAAATTTGAGCAATGTTAGAATGTCCAGAAAATTTACTTGACCTTTCTTTTGTCTTTGTTTCCCTTCCTTCCTTCCTTCCTTCCTTCCTTCCTTCCTTCCTTCCTTCCTTCCTTCCTTCCTTTTTTTTTAAATTTAATTATCTATTTGGGAACACAAGCAGGGGGAGTGGAAGAGGGAGAAGCAGGCTTCCTGCCAAGTAGGAAGCCTGATGTAGGACTCGATCCAGGACCCCTGGAATCATCAAAGGCAGATGCTTAATGACTGAACCACCCAAGCGCCCCTGATTTTTCAATTTGTAGTAAGAAGTTAAATTTTTTGCAGACTATATATGTGTCAGAATTAAATAATACTGGGGGATTCCTGTTGTTTTGGACAAAAATCTTTTTGAACCTTTAATTTAAAAAATGGCGGGGTACCTGGCTCCCTCAGTTGGTAGAGCATACAACTCTTGATCTTGAAGTTGTGAGTTCAAACCCCGTGTTGGGTATAGAGATTACTTCAAAATAAAATCTTTTAAAAAAATCAGTAAGTAAATTAAAATATGGGAAAAACAAGTTACACTTCTTGGATATGTTAGATAACCCATCTATTTTCTTTGTTTTTAGCGTATAGTTGCAACAACATGTATGGGAATAAACCATCCAATATTTTCTCGTAAAACTTTTGATTTTTGTATTGTGGATGAAGCCTCTCAAATTAGCCAACCAGTCTGTCTAGGACCACTTTTTTTTTCTCGGAGATTTGTGTTGGTGGGGGATCATCAGCAACTCCCTCCCCTGGTGCTAAACCATGAAGCAAGGTAAGCAGACATTGAGGTTTTAATTTTAAATTCGATTCTTCTTATGGGACAGTGTCAGTGCACTGATAAGCCTGAATCTGATTTGTTCACAGAGCTCTTGGCATGAGCGAAAGCTTATTCAAGAGACTGGAGCAGAATGGGAATGCTGTTGTACAATTAACTGTGCAGTACAGAATGAACAGGTATTTGTCAGTGTCACCTATGAGCGTTTTTCGTGTCTATTTTCATCTACCAAAACTAAAATTATTTTGTAATTGCCTTAGTAAAATTATGTCCTTGAGTAATAAACTGACATATGACGGAAAGCTAGAGTGCGGATCAGACAAAGTGGCCAATGCAGTGATCAGCCTACCTAACTTTAAAGATGTAAAACTGGACCTGGAATTTTATGCTGATTATTCTGAAAATCCTTGGATGATTGGAGTATTTGAGCCAAACAATCCCGTCTGTTTTCTTAATACAGAAAAGGTAAGAAAAAAAAAAAAGAAAAGCTGAATATTTTCTTTGCTTTTTCTCCGTTTGTCCTATTATTGAAATTCTTCAGTTTTTAAAGGTGCATGCTTTATTAGAATTCAGTTAAAACTACTTTTGTGTTATACTTCAACACAAAAGAATCTTTCTGTAGAGCCGGCATCTTTGGAAGGAGGTTTATTCTGGGAATTAATAAATGTCACAATTGACTTTTGAAGTAGAAAAGCTAGAAAGTGAACTCGAGTGTGTCGTTACATTTCTTAAAAAAGAAATTGGCTTGGGCGCCTGGGTGGCTCAGTTGGTTAAGCGACTGCCTTTGGCTCAGGTCATGATCCTGGAGTTCTGGGATCGAGTCCCATATTGGACTCCGGCTCTGCGGGAAGTCTGCTTCTCCCTCTGACTTTCTCCCCTCTCATTCTCAGTCTCTGTCTCTAATAAATAAATAAATAAATAAATAAATCTTAAAAAAAAAAAAAGAAATTGGCTAAATCGAACAATTAAGTAAAAAAAAAAAAAGAAATTGGCATTGATATTGTCAAAGAGCTGGGTTTACAAATGGAGACTTTATTTTCTAGAGCAGTTTTAGGTTCACAGCAAAATGGAGCTTGACAGTACAGATATTTATTACCTCCTGCCCCCACATACGCACATAAAGACCTCTTTACAAACTTATCATTAAATAAAACTCTTCACAATGACTTTTAATGACTTGATTCTCATTTCTAGGAACTAAGAACAAAGTTTTGACCCTGTTATTTCTACAGTTTGTTTTATGTAATGCTGAGTTCTCAGCATTCATTTGGAAGTCTTTGCATGACCAGATAAAAAGTAGAAACCCAGGGACACCTCGGTGGCTCAGTTGGTTAAGCGTCTGTCTTTCGCTCAGGTCATGATCCCAGAGCCCTGGGATTGAGTCTGGAATTGGGCTCCATGCTCAGTGGGGAGCCTGCTTTCCTTCTGCCTGCTGCTCCCCCTGCTCTTGCAGGCGCTCTCTCTCTCTCTGGCAAATAAATAAAATCTTTAAAAAAAATAGTGACCCCAGGGGCGCCTGGGTGGCTCAGTGCTTTCACCTCAGGTCGTGATCTCAGGGTCCTGGGATCGAGCCCCACGACAGGCTCTCTGCTCAGCAGGGAGCCTGCTTCCCGCCCCCCACTCTCTGCCTGCCTCTCTGTTTTACTTGTAATCTCTCTCTGTCAAATAATAAAAGTCTTAAAAAAAAAGGAAATTAAAAAAAATAGTGATCAGTTATATGTATGTATATTACCATAAAATAATTATGTCATTTGTTGTTGTGATGGGTGGTTATTAAAAATAGGGCCCCACTTGCAGGGGCACCTGGCTGGCTCAATCAGTAGAGCATGCGACCCTTGATCGCAGGGTTGTGAATTCAACACCTACGTTGGGCACAGAGTTTACTTTAAAAATAAATTAATTAATTAAGGCCCACCCTCTGTGCCATGATGGAATTTTCATTCTGTTGGATAGGGCCCTTAGCATTTCAGGTTCAAGGATTAACAAGTAGGAGAAGATGGGCTCTGGGAAATGTTTTCAGTAAACTGACCTCCCAGACGACTTCATTTAGAAATCTCAATTCCAATTTATTATAATTTACAATTCCTTACCTCACCAATGACCACTCAGATTTCTTTGTTTTTGCTACTCAGGTTTCTTCTTTCTTAGCATTAGGATTCCAAATAAATTTTTTTAAAAATATTTTATTTATTTATTTGACAGAGAGAGAGAGAGAGATCACAAGGAGGCAGAGAGGCAGGCAGAGAGAGAGGGGGAAGCAGGCTCCCTGCTGAGCAAAGAGTCTGACGTGGGGCTCGATCCCAGGACCCTGAGATCATGACCTGAGGTGAAGGCAGAGGCTTTAACCCACTGAACCACCCAAGTGCCCCTACCTTCAACTTTTTTTTTTTTTTTAAGATTTTATTTATTTATTTGAGAGAATGAGAGACAGAGAGCAGGAGAGGGGAGAGGGCCAGAAGAACCAGCAGACTCCCCACCAAGCAGGGAGCCTGATGCGGGACTCGATCCTGGGACTCCAGGATCGTGACCTGAGCTGAAGGCAGCCACCCAGGCACCCACCTTCAACTTTTAAAATGAAGATATTTTTCATTTGTCTCCACAGCTGGTAGTGTACTGTCTATGGCTCTCTGTGTACTGACCATACTCTTTAACTCTTTGTTTCTGTGTAGGTTCCGGCACCAGAACAAGTGGAAAAGGGTGGTGTAAGCAATATCACAGAAGCCAAGCTAATAGTTTTCCTGACCTCTGTTTTTATTAAGGTAATTTAGAATTTAATTTTGAGGGCTAAAAAACATTAAGATGAAGTATAATACAGTGTTAGAATGCAAGGAACTTAAGACCTAGCATTAATCCTGTTCATTAAGATGAGAGGACTGAAGCCTGATTGCTTTTGTTCTATTTTGGGAAAATTATCTAAGATGTAATTTTTTATAAGGGGATTTTGGGTTTCCGTTCAGGGTAATTTTTTGTAACATCAGATAATTCTGTTTGTGTCAATACAGGGTTGCTTCAGTGTGAGTGGAAGCTTCAGTGTGAGGGATAGCAGAAAGTGTGATGTATTTCTTTGTGCTTTTTTTTCCCTATGGCAGCGCCGTTCCAGTGGCATACGAACCATTATACTGTCATTAACCTGTAGAAATCAAGGGAGCAATGTCTGAGGAAATTATTAAGTCTCAGGAAATATCGATATAGATTTAGAACAAATTTAGTAATTCTATTTACTCCTTGCCATAAAGGCGATCAGTTATAAACATTAATCGGGCACATTATGTAAACAGGTAATTTCATAAATTTAGTACAGCTTAAATAATAAAAATCTGGATTTTCATTTTCATTGTGTTTCTTTTTTGTTTAGGCTGGATGTAAACCCTCGGATATTGGTATCATTGCACCCTACAGGCAACAGTTAAAGATCATCAATGATTTACTGTTCCGTTCTTCTATCAGGACGGTCGAAGTTAACACTGTAGACAAATATCAAGGAAGAGACAAAAGCATCATTCTGGTATCTTTTGTTAGAAGTAACAAAGACGGACCTGTGAGTTCATTGTAGCTTCTGCTGATTTGTTTGGGACATTTTTTTCTTTGCTTTTTTTTTAAGGTTGTGGTAAAAACTCCACGTAATATAAAATTTAAAGTCATCACTGCTTTTAAGTACACAGTTCAGTGGTGTTAAGTATATGCACAGCATTGTGCTGCAGATCTCGGGTCCTTTTTCATTTTGCAAAACTGAAGCTCTATACCCACGAATAATAACCTTCCAGTTCATTCCGTCTCCCTCTAGGCCTTGGCAATCACCAATCAGCTTTCTGTCTCTCAATTTGATTACGATAGTCATCTCATAAAAGTGGAATTATACACTATTTGTCCTTTTGTATTTTTTTGTTTGTCTTTTTTTAAGACTTTATTTATCTGAAGTAGAGAGAGGGAGTGCGCTCGAGCACAAGCGGTGGGGTGGGGCAGAGGGGAGATGGAGAAGCAGACTCCCTGCTGATCAGAGAGCCTGAGGTGGGGCTCGATCCCAGGACCCTGGTATCATAACCTAAGCCAAAGGCAGATGCTTGACTGACTGAGCCACCCAGGCACCCCAGTATTTGTCCTTTTGTAATTAGCTTATTTCATACAGCAACATGTCCTTGAGGTTCATCCATGTTGTATTATGTATCAGAATTTTGTTCCTGTTTAAGGCTGAATAATATTCCATTGCATATTTATGGCATATTTTGTTTATTCATCCATCAGTGGACATTTGGGTTGCTTCCACCTTTTGGCTTTTGTGTTAGGGCATTTTAAACAGAGAAGCTTCCTTAGATATACTTTTATTTTATATATAATTCCCAGGTTTTGTTTTTTCATGTTTACCTCTTTTTCATTCATTTTTCTTGATTATGTGATACCTTCATATGGTTCTAAAGATAGATTAAGAAGTCTCCTTTCTACCCAGTTCCTCTTCTACTCAATTCTTAACCCTCACAGAAATCATAATTTGGTGTTTTTTATTTTTTAATTTTAATTCCAGTATAATTAATATACAGTGTTATATTAGTTTCAGGTATAAGATATAATGATTCACAAATTCTATACTTTACTCACTGCTCATCATGATAAGTGTACTCTAAGTCCCCTTGGCCAATTTCAGCCCCTTACACACTCCCCCACCAACTTCCCTCTGGTAACCATCAATTTGTTCTCTATAGTTAAAGAGTCCATTTTTTGGTGGTCTTTTTTCTTTGTTCATTTGTTTTGTTTCTTAAATTCCACATGAGTGAAATTATATGGTATTTGTCTTTCTTTGACTTATTTCACCTGGAATTACACCCTTTAGATCCATCCATGTTGTTGCAAATGGCAAGATTTCATTCTTTCTTATGGCTAAATATTATCCCATTATCTATCAATCTATCTCACATCTTCTTTATCCATTCATTCCTCTGTGGTTGGACACTTGGGCTGCTTCCATAATTTAGCTATTGTAAATAATGCTGCAATAAACATAGGGGTGTATATATCCTTTTGAATTAATGTTTTTGTATTCTTTGGGTAAATACCCAGTAGTGGAATTACTGGATCATATGGTAATTCTATTTTTAATTTTTTGAGGAATCTCCATTCTGTTTTCCACAGTGGCTGCACCAGTTTGCATTTCCCCCAACAATGCATGAGGGGTCCTTTTTCTCCACATCTTTGTCGATGCTTATTTCTTGTGCTTTTTATTTTAGCCATTCTGACAGGTGTGAGGTGATAGCTCATTGTGGCTTTGATTTGCATTTCTTTGATGTTTAATGACTTTTTCATGTATGTCGTCCTTTGGAGAAATGTCTTTTCATGTCTTCTACTCATTGTTTGATTGAATTATTTGGGTTTTTTTTATTTTGGTTTGGAGTTGTATACCATTTGTGGGTTTTTTGGCGTAATGTATAATTCCTTTCCTTTAAGCATATACAAACAGATATGAATCAGTATTCATATTTCCCTTTTTTTTCCACAGAGAAGGTAATATATGTATATATATATATATATATATACTCTAACGGAGTCTGCTCTTTTCACTTAATAGCTTGGAGATCTTTCCATGTCAATACACAGGAAGAGACTTCATTGTGTTCTTACAGTTGCATAGTTTTCTATTGTACATAAGTGTCACGGTATATTTAACCACTCCCCTGAGTCTAAGGGTATTACAACTTTTTGTTACTGTTACCAATAATGCTACAGTGAGTGGAGATAGCTCCATTTCCTTAAATTATGGCTCAGAAATTGCACCCCAGATAAAATATTTGGAAGTTGGCATTGTGGGCAAGTTTTTCCAACTGTCCAAAGAATTTTAAATGTGTCAATGGATCTTTTTTGGAATATATGCTTAAAGAATAATTGAAAATTATTTCTTTCAGCTTGGTGAACTCCTGAAAGATTGGCGACGTCTTAATGTTGCTATAACCAGAGCCAAACATAAACTGATTCTTCTGGGATGTGTGCCCTCACTGAACCGCTATCCTCCTTTGGGAAAGTTACTTCATCATCTAAACTCAGAAAAATTAATATCCTTTTTGTTTGTCTATGGTCACATCTATGCTATTGTACTTTATTTATGTACTTATATAAATTAAAACTTAACGTTTTGTGTTTTCCATGGGCACATTTCAAAGACCTGATTCTACAAAGGAAGAAGGGAAAATAATTCACAGAAAGTAACTTTAAGCAAAAAGTGAAATAATGAAGGTGATGGAGAAGGATAGTTTGTGAAGTAAGAATGGAGAAGAAAAGAGACTTGATTTGCTACCCTAGGAGGAGGGTACATGTGTCCTAGAACACATCTAGGGAAAGTGGTGGTTACCCCTTCTGGTTCTTCTCACCCTAATTTATAACCCCCCACCTTTTTTATTTTTTTTTTATTTTTTCCCGCCACCTTTTTTAAAAACTAGAACAAAGCATTAAAATTTAAAAAAAATTAAGAGAATTAAAAAATGGAGAATTATTCCTTGTCATAATTGTAGATTATGATTAAAATAAATCATCTTTAAAAAATTATATGAAGGTCCTAGGCTAAGATAGATAAACCTTATTAAGTACGTTATTATCCACAGAATGGCATAAAAAATTTTTCAGTGGTCCTTTAAACCAAATTACAAAATGTTAAATAATGTCATAAATGTTTTCGTGCAATTCCATTTTTTGAAAAATATATCTTCCTTAATTTATTTTACATCATGGATCTTCCATCAGAGGAACATGAAAGTCTTTGTTATGTATTGGGCGATTTTCAAAGAAGATAAAGCACTGTTTTCCTTGATTTCTTGTATCAGCCTATGAGATCTCCCCTAAATATTACCTGTTATATGCAGTGTGGATATGCTGTGAATACAGTGCATGGTTAGATTGTGAAGATCACCTTTATCCTAAGGCTATGAAATGGTGTAAATGTACTTTGTTGAGAATTCGTTTTTTGTTTTATATATTTATTTTTTATTTTTTGTATAATCTTGTTAAAGTTCTATCACAGTGTTAAAACTTAACACACTATTAATTTTTTCAGTATAGGTGTACCCAAAAGTCTAAGTTTTATAGGTATTACCAGTGTGTTTTTGTGTGACCTGGAAAGAGTTTGATAAATTTTTACCAGCTTTAATGATAGATTAACTTTTGTACCTGAGAAACTTTAAGTCTAAAATTTCAATACTGATTTGATTTTGTAGATTTTTATCATATTTTTTTTATTTAAGAGATTAGGTAAAGAAAATTGATTTGTTTTTATCACTTAAGCATAATCTTGTGATGATAACAGGGTGTGATTCTTTTCTGTGTTTTGTGGTCTGTGATCCAAGGGCCATTTTACTGGGTTTTTCTCCTGACTGTTGCTTTTTGGTATAAGGTACATTTTCACTTTAAACCTAAGCTTTTAAATTATTCCTTATAAATGGATTCTTTCCAATTAATTTCTTTTTTTTTTTTTTAAGATTTTATTTATTTATTTGAGAGAGAGTGAGTGAGAGAGCACATGAGCAGAGGGAGAGGAAGAGGGAGAAGCAGACTTCCCCACTGAGCAGGGCGCCCGATGTGGGGCTGGATCCCAGAACCCTAGAATCATGACCTGAGGTTAAAGGCAGATGCTTAACCAACTGAGCCATCCAGATGCCCCTCCAATTAATTTCTGATTCCACTTTCTCACTTATTATTTTTAGTATTTAGTATTCTGCAGATTTTGATATAAAAGAAAATAATTCTTTTTTTTGAGTTTTGTTTGAATTGATGACAAATTAAAAAGGCATATCACTATTTTCACCTATTGTTCATATCCCCCTTTGTTTTGGGCATACTACTCCGTTTTCTCAATTGTTTTGAATAAAGATATTTTTGTAAATCAGAATTACTTCAAAGTGCTTAGTTGAGTGACCAATTTTTTTTTTTTTTTGAGTGACCAATTTTAACCTCAGTTTATCCTTCTTTGGTTGGGGATGTGGATATCTCTTTCTCTCAGAGTTTTTTCTTTTTTAAAATGAATGTGAAATGTGTTAAAATTGTTTCTACCTCATGTTTTTAAAAAATTACTTGTAGTTTTTTATTAAATAAATTGTTTTCTACTATTAGGCCTTAGTGTGTCAGTTATTAATCTTGAAAAATAATTAAGTTCAGGGTTGTCCAGTAGTAAGAAGTCAAGTGTTGATAATGTTCTAAAGCTTCATGTAAGTACTATTATAATAGCAGGAAAATGAAAATCATTCTTTTGTCAAAAAAACTCAGAAAAGACTTTTTGGAGAAGGTAGCATATTAAAGTCTGGTAAAGACTGAGTAGAATTGCATAAATGGAGGAATAGACAAATCTAGATAGAGGGTACAACAAATGGGAAAAGGAAAAGACATGTACAGGGAACAGCATATTTATAAGAAATATACAAGGAAGTATTAGAGACCATGGGTTACAAACCATGGTTCCCCAACCTGTTACTGGCACATGAAAGCAATTTTAATAGGTTGCAACAAGCTTTGTTTTCAGTGGACTAGAGTGGAAAATAGGAGGGTGTTTCACATATAAAAAATTCACAAAAGTAGAATAAAATAGTGAATTCCTATATACCCATTACCCATACTCAGTAGGTAGAAGATTTTGCTGCAATTGTTTTCAACATCCTTTCCTTTTTTTCCCTTTACTGAGATATCTTAAAGCAAATTCTAGATATCATTTAATTTCACCTCTATATTTCAGTATGTGATGAGCTTTTAAAAAATAGTATTTTTGTTACATGATGATACTAGTAAGTTTAAAAACCTAGATTGTTAGCTTTAGTAAATCCAGGGCTCAGAATAGATTAATATTCTACTTTAACCCTGTTCATTTAGTTAAACATAGACACTAAATTCCAATTCTGTTCAACATAAGGGGACTGGAGTATCCAGCAAATGTTTATTTTGGAACTCAAGAATATCCACCTCAAAGGGACAATTTATTTATTTGCCTGCTTGCTTTAAGTAAAACTGGTTTATTGCTGAATTAAATCTTTCCTACTTGTTACCTATGAAGTCACTGGGGGAAAAGCAGTCTAGGAAATAAATCTCTTCCTTTGTTCTCATGGTTCTATAAAGTTAATATATACTTAATTTTATTTGCTTTTTAAAATGCATGTAGAATACAAATATTTCCTTTTTTACCCATCATTTGGAGAGAAGAGAAATGAACAAGTCAGTCATATTTCGATGTTTAACAGCAAGATGGAAGGGGTTAGACTTGCAATGAGTTTTAGACTCCTAAACACTAAAAACCTCCTTTATTTTGAGATCATGAAAACCGATGCTACTTTTGTATTGGTTCAAATTCTGGTTCTATCACGCAGTTTATCTGAAGTTATTTAACCTTTCAGAGGTTAGTTTAACCTGCAAAGTGGAGACAATTCTATCCTCAGGGGGTGGTTTTGAAAATGAAAAGACTTTGGCCTAAGAACTGATGTACAGTTACATGCTCACTGATATTAAGGGGATATAGAAGATCAATGGTGAAAGGATAATGGGATAGTTGGCTATACTTGTAGAAAAAATGATATTTGATCCTGTCCCACACCATTCACTAAGATCAATTCCGGGTGCAATAACAGGCTTAAATATGAAAGATAAAGCTTTGTAACTCCTTTTTTTCCCCACATAAGATATTATAGGTTTATTTAAAACTTAATTCTCAACCTTTTTTAAAAGATTTTATTTACTACCCCTGAAACAAATAATACACTATGTTAAATCAAAAATTTAAAAAAGGTTTTGTTTACTTATTTTTAGAGAAAGAGAGAGAACATGAGCTAGGGGAGGGGCAGAGGGTGAGGGTAAAGGAGAGAATCTCCAGCAGACTCCCTGCTGAGCGTGGGACACCCCCCCCAACAACAGGGTGCTCTATCTCATGACCCTGAGATCATGAACTGAGCCAAAATCAAGAGATGGACGCTCGACCTACTGAGCCACCCTGGTGCCTCGCCCATAAATTTAAGGAAAGGCATATCTTATTTTCAGTTATTCTATTCATTTGAGAGAGTACAAGCAGAGGGAGAGGCAGGCCCCCCGCTGAGCAGGGAGCCTGATGTGGGCTATCCCAGGACTCTGAGATCATGACCTGAGCTGAAGGCAGACGCTTAGCTGACTGAGCTGCCCAGGTGCCCCTATTCTTAATTATATGTTCTAATGCCTCTCTTGGACATTGACATAAGGGTGTGTGTACAACTTCGAAACACCCCAACCTGGAACTTCTCTTGGACTTGGATGATGTTGAACAAAAGAAACAAGTAACAAGATTTATAGTGTTATTCCATTTGTGAAAAGTTTATAAACATACCAAAATAAATTACATGATTTAGGGGCACATACTTGCAAGGTAGAAAACAAAAGCAAGGAAATGATTCTCATAAAAGCCGGAATGGTATTTACCTCAAGGGGGATGGTGACTAGGGGCAGTTCCCAGGGAGGATGGCTCTGCCCTGTGCTCAGCTGATCTGATGGTGGTTACTTGGCTGTTGACTTTATGATTCTTTAAACTGTATGTAGAGAGCAAGATGGAGTCACTTATGTCAAGCAGGGACCTGTGTCAAGCAATGATGCAAGCACTTAAGGGTACTGCTTTAATCATATATGCCCCAAGACCAACACCAGCTGACAGTACCCCAGAACTGATAACAAGCAGAAGCAGAGGAGCACTGCAGGGGCCCAAGACTGATTAATCCTTTTTTAAAAAGGGAGGATTTTTTTTTTTTTTTTAAAACGGGCCAGCATGTTTGTTTTTATTTTTTTAATTTTTCAATTTTAATTTTTTTTATGTTGAACTAGCCAACATCATTAGTTAAAAAGGGAGGATTTTTAAGCAAACTGTCAGACTCCTCAACACCCTGTATGTCTGACCACTCAACAAAAGGCAGCTGCTGGGGCGCCAGGGTGGCTCAGTCTGCTAAGCGTCTGCCTTCAGCTCAGGTCATGATCCCAGTGTCCTGGGATCCAGTACCACCACATCAGGCTCCCAGTCTGCTTCTCTGTCCCTCTCCTGGCTCGTGTGCAGTCTCTCTCTCTTTCTCTCTCAAATAAATACATCTTAAAAAAAAAAAAGACAGCTGCTGGGGCGCCTGGCTGGCTCAACCAGTTAAGTGGCTGTCTTCAGCTTGGGTCATGATCCCAGGGTCCTGGAATCCAGCTCAGAGTGGGGCTTCCTGTTCAGTAGGGACCCTGCTTGTCCCTCTCTGCCTCCCACTCCCCTCCCCCAACGTTTCTGCGACTGCTCTGCCAAATGAATGAATGAATAAATAAATAAATAAATCAAATCTTAAAGAAAAAAAGGCAGCTGCTGCTGAAGGCTCTGCTTGATTGATCTCAGAACAGAACTGAGATTCTTCACTGCTTGAGCGAAATAAGTGAGTGCCTGGAGGTGACCCTGAGGAGACCTAGGCCTTATCTCAACTGCACACCCACAGACTGACTTGTTTGGTTCCTTAGCTTCCTACTCCCTTTTGTTGTGTGACTTGTCTTGTGTTCTGCTTTGTGCATCTAGGAAGAATTCCAGTTCATCACGTGGTGAAATGTCATTGAGTTTGAAATCCTTAACTCTCTCTCTTTTTTTTAAGATTTTATTTATTTATTTGACAGAGAAAGAGAGATCACAAGTAGGCAGAAAGGCAGGCAAAGAGAGGGGGAAGCAGGCTCCCCGCTCAACAGAGAGCCCCATGCGGGGCTCGATCCCAGGACCCCGAGATCATGACCCGAGCAAAAGGCAGAAGCCTTAACCCACTGAGCCACCCAGGTGCCCCAATCCTTAACTCTAAGACTGAATAAAGCTGACTTCCTGGAAAGACGCAACTCGTGTGTGCACCTTCATAGCCTGCTCATTACAGTTTGTTTTATACTTTTTTTCTCCATGTATGATTATCTCACAGTAGTGGCAATTTTTAAAACCAAAAGAGGTAAAGAAACACAAAACTACAGTGGCCAGGGTGATGAAGAGAAAAGCAGCCCCATTTTCATGAAATATCCCGGTCTTCCTAGCTCAGCCACTGTCTTAACAATTGCTAATCTATATATATTCTTCCCAAACTGATAGAGCTTAACCTAATGTCGTCTGACCACGAGGGGTTTTCTTCCTCCCTGAGTCAGAAAACGCTGGCTCTATCTCTACACGTCTGTCCCTTGATGACTGCGGCCCTTCCCATGGCCGTTATATTTCCTGGTTTAAATGTCGTGATTGCGGGCACCTGGGTGGCTCAGTTGGTTGGGCGACTACCTTTGGCTCAGGTCATGATCCTGGAGTCCCGGGATCAAGTCCCATGTCGGACTCCCGGCTCTGCGGGAGGTCTGCTTCTCCCTCTGACCTTCTCCCCTCTCATTCTCAGTCTCTGTCTCTAATAAATAAATAAAAAAATCTAAATGTCGTGATTGCGCTGTCTAGTTTCAGCAGATTTCTGCCCCCCGTTAATTGCTTCAAGTTTTCTAAATTCCTTTGCTCCTAAGACCTTGTGAGCCGCGCACGCAAGCGGTCTGGTGTATCAGATGGGACCCGCCGCCGCGTGGATGAAAACGTCTGCACGTGGCTCGCACCGCTTGGGAGAGCCGCCCGAGCGCCCCAGCGCAGCCCCCAGGGGAGAGGTCGGTGGTCCCACCAGGACCCGGCCTCCGGCTCCTCTTCCTTCTCCTTCCGGTCCGGCTGGACGCGAAGAGGCCCCGCGAGGGCGGGCTTCTCTCCCGCCGGTTGCAGGCCCCGCGGCCCCCCGCCCCACTCGCGGCGTCGCGGGACCGCCCGGGCGTCCTCCCGCCGCCGGGAGCGCTGTGGGCCGCCGCGGGCCTGCTGGCAGACGTCGTGGCGGCCGCCGCGCGCCTGAAGGGAGCTGCTGGCGGGGCCCACGGCGTCCCCGCCCGAGACCGCGCCGCCGCCGCCATGGGTAAGGGGAGCGGACCGAGAGCGGACGCGCGGCTCTTGGTCTGAGGCTGAAGGCCGCGGCCGGGCGAGGAAGACTGGTGGTGGTGGTGGGCACCAAGGCCTCGGGTCGCAACTGGGGCCCGAACCCGGGTCTGGGGCTGGGCGGGGGCAGCCGGGGACTCGGGGGCGCCTGGGGTCGCCATGGCAACGCGCGGCCACCACCCCCCGGTTCCTTCTGGTTCCCGCCCGGGTTCTAGGGCCTAATGGCCGAAGGCTTGTGGTCTGACGGCTTCCAAGGGGCGAAGACACGGCCGGCCGGGGGGCCGCTCCCGGGTCGGTGGAACAGTCGGGGCCGGGCGATGACTTTTCAGGTTTGGGGGTGGCGGAGGGAAGACGCGTCTCAGGTTTTGGCCTGGGTGCCCGACGCCGAGGGCGGGAGAGGTGCAGCGATGCAGCGCAGGACCCTGGGTGAGCCCTCCGTGGGGGTCCTGGGGCGCCCTGAGCATTTTGGGCAGCCTTGCTGCGGGGAGGAGGGGAGGAAGGGAGGCAGGGAGGGGGGCTGCAGGGAAGACTGGCCCTTGGCCTTGTTGGGGCTACCACCAGCAGGACACATCTGCGAGCCCGGGCGGGGCGCGGCCGGCGTGCAAACGCTCTTGGGGCGAGGGAGCCGCGGTCCCGGAGCACGGACCCGCCTCGGAGCAAATGCAGATGCGCCCTTTGTCTGCTTGTCGCATCGCAAGTCATGGATCGTAATGGGCACTGTTAAGAAAAATGAGGATTGGTACAGATTATGAAACATCAAGTGGTTCCTTCCCCCCCCCTCCCCCCCCCCCCGAAAAAAAGAGGGAATCATACCACGCCGCACATTTGAAGGAACGATGTGTGTGCAGATTTTCCACCAGCTGGCTTGGTCATAGCGATTGTGGCTGTTTGCATTTTTAGATACTTAGGATTCCGTGTCAGACTTCGCCCTTAGATATCAGCTCAGAACTCGAATACTAGATAATCAGGAAACCTGGACTTCTGTTCAGTGAAGGAAAAGCAGACACTTGGTTCACTAGGAGAAATTTGCCAGAGATTATGAAAGGATATACTAAGTGCTCCATTTTTCTGCACTTCATTTTGTCATCTGTGTTTGCTGAAAATATTCTTGCCAGTCACTGGGAAAGAAAAAAGCTTTTTGTGAATCAAAAATATCAATTACAAATCATTTTCTTTCAAGTGCATCTATTAACTTAGTTTTTGACTGAATCAGCTGTGTGGAAGGGCAAGGAACTTAAATGTGAAACAGGACTGCTTTTATTTCCTCTGGGAAAATAAAGGAGTTATGCAATACAGAATTACAGTTGCAATGAAAAAACAAGATGGAAAGAGGGTTAAAATGAGTGAAAGAATTGAATGGCTTTTCCTGTATTCCATTATTTGTCTGTATGTTTTAACCCATCATGTTTATGGATGATACTGTAAAGCACCTTTTATTGCCTGTTTATTTTGAACATTTTTTGCCTTGAGATTCATCCTCGGACCATGCCTGCTGTCCACCTTTTGCACCAGCCTCTTAAATATGTCGTTTTATTACTCCAATTTTATCCCCACAAAAAGTCATTAAAAAAAACCAAACTTGTTCTCTCTGAAGACGCACCACAAAAGTAAAATAAATACTAGAAAATAACCAAGTTGCAAGATCTTGAGAATAATCCATAGACCTTGTCTGGGGTGGGCACAATAGTATTCTGTGGTATGTGTGAGAGAAGTTACCTAGGGGTGTGGATTAGTTAGGGAGGCTAATTTGTCAACCAAGGAAAAACAAACCATTGTTGTTTTTATAGGGGAATGAAAGGGTTTGTGTATTTTTCAATGTCATGTCTTGCAAGTGATGTTGGACTCCTTTCTTGTGCTTTCAGCTACAAAAGACCCCACAGCTGTAGAGAGAGCAAACTTGTTAAACATGGCTAAATTGAGTATCAAAGGACTCATTGAATCTGCTCTAAGCTTTGGCCGCACTTTGGATTCTGACTATCCCCCCTTGCAGCAGTTCTTTGTTGTTATGGAACATTGTCTGAAACACGGTCTTAAAGGTATCATGAGATTTTAAAGAACTAATTAAGTTTAGAATCCCACCATTTCCATCTTAAACATCTTCGAAAATGTGATATTTGTTGAGGCCATAATTATTGTTACTTTACATTTAAAAATACTGGGTGGGTTAGCTTGGGGAGAGAAGGGCCTACTGCTTTATGTTTTCTAATAAGTTGTCTTCACAAAATGCCTAGTTAGTGTTTTGTAAAAACATTTGATTTTTCATTTTTTCTCAATATAGTCTGAACTGATTTCTCTTTTCTGGGACAGTTATAGAGTTATTTAAACATTTTTAAGCTTAGTGGGGCGCCTGGGTGGCTCAGTGGGTTCAAGCCTCTGCCTTTAGCTCAGGTCATGATCTCAGGGTCCTGGGATCGAGCCCCACATCTGGCTCTCTGCCCAATAGGGAGCCTGCTTCTCCCCTCTCTCTCTGCCTGCCTCTCTGCCTGCTTGTGATCTCTCCCTCTGTCAAATAAATAAACAAATCTTTAAAAAAAAATTTTTTTTAAGCTTAGCGATTCCAATATGAAGTCTTATTACTAGTTTGAGCCCTGTTGAACAAATACATTAAAATGGTGAAAGATAAACCTCCTTGGTCCCCCTGGAATGTATCTAGAAAGATTGTCTTTCAGATTGGATTATTGTAGAAATGTAAGTGCTTCCTGGAAATGATGATAATATTGATGATATTAATATAATTATAAAAAATGATAATCTACACAGTTGACACTGATTTATCGTTCCATGTAAACTTAGATTTATTTAATGTACATTGTATCATAACTGTTCTTTTACTTATTGTAAAAGCAGTTGTTGGTAGTTTTGGTGTCTAGTTCTTTTGATCAGCTGTGGGGAGGGCTTTGTAAGAGTTTATATTAAAGTGACTATTCTAGGGGGGCCTGGGTGGCTCAGTCATTAAGGGTCTGCCTTCGGCTCAGGTCCTGATCCCAAGGTCCTGGGTTCGAGCTCCACTTCGGGCTCCCTGCTCAGCAGGAAGCCTGCTTCTCCCTCTTCCACTCTCCCTGCTTGTGTTCCCTCTCTTGCTGTGTCTCTCTCTGTCAAATAAATAAAATCTTTAAAAAAAAAAAAAAAGTGACTATTCTAAAGCTAGAAGAAGCTTGTTTCCTTGTGGAACCTGGGTAAGTCAGGAAGGCCTAGAAGTTCTGACTAAGGGACATGAAAGTAGGGATAAATGTAAACAGCACAAAAGGAGTTTTACATAAACATGGTTTTATTAAAATGTACTTTGCCAAAGGATCCTTGGCATCAAAATTTGAGAAACCCTATATGATGTTATTAAAGTACTCATTTTTTTGTTAAAATTTTTTATTGAGATATAATTAACATAAGTTTCAGGTGCACAACATAATTTGATATTTTTATGTATTGCAAAATGATCAGCACAGTAAGGCTAGTTGATATCCATCACCATACATAGTTAAAATTTTTTTTCTTTTCTTTTTTAAGATTTTATTTATCTATTTGACAGAGAGAGAGAGCCATCACAAGTAGGCAGAGAAGCAGGCAGAGAGAGAGGAGGAAGCAGGCTCCCTGCTGAGCAGAAAGCCCTGTGAGGGGCTTGATCCCAGGACCCTGAGATCATGACCCGAGCGGAAGGCAGAGGCTTTAACCCACTGAGCCACCCAGGCGCCCCACTCTAGGTATTATTATTCTGTGACTTGGTTTTAAAAAAAATTGATATATAGTTTGGAGAGCTTTCCATTTATATAGTTCTTTTTTTTTTTTTTTTTAATTTTTATTTATTAGAGAGCGAGAGACTGAGAATGAGAGAGGAGAAGGTCAGAGTGAGAAGCGGACTCCCCACGGAGCGGGGAGCCCGATATGGGACTCGATCCCGGGACTCCGGGATCATGACCTGAGCCGAAGGCAGTTGCTCAACCAACTGAGCCACGCAGGCGCCCCATTTATATAGTTCTTTATCACATTTTTAATGGCTCTATAAAATTTCATACTATACATATACCAAAACTTACTTAACTGCCCTCCTCTTAATGCACGCTTAGTTTATTTCCAATTTTTTACCATTAAAATTGTGCTGTTAGAGCATCTCTGGGTGTATGTGTTTGTATAGTTGTTCTTTAGGATAGGGTTCCTGGGAGTAGAATTACTGGGTCAAAGGATATAGGCAACTGGCTTCTATGAAGGCTTCATGGATTTATCAGACATCAGTGGATGTTAGTGTTTGTTTCCCCACATTTTTGCCCACTCTTGATATTTCAGTTTCTGCTTCTTTCAGTAAGTACATCAGAAACTCACCAGTCTGATTTAACAACCTTAAGGGTTTTTTTTGTTTTGTTGTAGTTTTAGTTTTTTTAATTTTTAAAAACATTAAATTTTTTTAAATATTAATTTTTTTAACATCTTGAATTGTAATTTAGTTTTTAAGAAACTTTTTATCTTTGTTTTCTCTTGGGCTGCAGAAATGGAATTTGCTAAATGATGGCCAAATAGTTAAATTTTAAGCTCTTCTCTGAGTTTATTTTGCTTTACTTCGCAAAGTTTCATAAGGCATGTCCTAACAGTCCTGTCATAGGCTTGTCTTGATGAATCATGGTGAAGCTACTTTGTGCTGATTGATTCCCACCCCCCCAACCTAGCAAGGAAAAATTGCCTGTGTTGGTGATTGTCTTTGGGTGGTACATATGATAGGGGCCCTTGATCTGCAGATTTGGTCAGTATTAAGAAAGAAATATATAGTGGTTTATGGTTTTATATTACCCAACTCTCAGAATAAAATAAGTCACACTTTTCATGTTAAAAATAACTTTTTATTTGTCCTTGGTTTATTTAATAAACTGATAAAGATCAACCTGCAAGGGCTGCCAGCCTTTTTGTTTGGGTACTGGTAAAGAATAAGGCCAGTTGTTTTTTTACTTTAATTATCTGCCTGCATATTTCTGATAAGGAAGAATGGCCAAGATGCATATTTATTTTCTTTCTTTTTCTTTTCTTTTCTTTTCTTTCCATATTTCTGATAAGGAAAAATATCAGGATCCTGATGAACAGGTTCCTGATCAACAATGCTGTGTAGTGATAAGAGAGGAAAGTCTCCGAGTACTGTGTTTTAAGTTAGAAGTGTTGAAACTAAATATTTAAAAGGAAGTTATTACCATTTTATATGTTGAAGTTGTATGAATTACATATACTTTTTTTTTCCAGTAAGAAAATCATTTTTGAGTTATAACAAAACTATCTGGGGCCCCTTGGAACTGGTGGAAAAGCTGTACCCAGAAGCCGAGGAAATAGGAGCCAGTGTCCGGGATTTACCTGGTCTCAAGTACGTAATCTTATTACTTGTTCATTTCTGACTGCAAAAGTATATTTACCGTTCCTTAAAAGTACCTCACACTCTTTTATCTTCTCTCAGCCTTATGTGGCCTTCCTGCATTCTCTCCTACTAGAAATCTGTTCTTTCTTTATGGCTCAGTTCAAATTTCATTTCCTTTATGAGATTTCTTAGTCCCTTCAGGAAGAATGTACTGCTTTTTCTTTTATACCCTATCACTATATTCACTCCTTCACTTCGATTCTACATTGTATTGCAGGAAACTGCAGGTCCCTCTAAGATAGGATGCATCAATTATGCATTTCTGTTTCCTGAGTGTTAAGCTAGTTTGCAGTAGTAAGCTAATTGGCAGCCAGGAACTATTTGTCAGAGACTGATTTAGACTAAATCCAGGGCAAAGGCTCAGAAGATTTGAATTCTCAGATAAGCCGTTTATATATGTGGGGCTTGTGCAAATTAGTTTTCTTTCTCTGAAAATTGGGACCTATAGTGTCACCTGCCCATTTAACTAGACAAATCTATGCAAAATGTTGTAAGGCCTAATAAAGGTATAAAGTGTTGTTAAGGCTAAGTTCTTATGCTTTCCTTTTTTTTTTTTTTTTTTTTTTAGATTTTATTTATTTATTTGACAGAGAGGGAGAGAGAGATCACAAGTAGACAGAGAGGCAGGCAGAGAGAGCGGGGAAGCAGGCTCCCTGATGAGCAGGGAGGGTGATGTGGTGCTGGACCATGGGACCCTGGGATCACGACCTGAGCTGAAGGCAGATGCTTAACTGACTGAGCCACCCAGGCGCCCGAGGGTTTTACATGTTGTAGGGAATATGGTGGTGTTTTCTGGCTGTTAACATAACATCCAAATATTTCCAGGTTGTATTTAATTGAATGATAAAAGTAAATGGCTACTATTAAGAACTGTCTCAAGGTTGGGGCACCTGGGTGGCTCTGTGGGTTAAAGCCTCTGCCTTTGGCTCAGGTCATGATCTCAGCGTCCTGGGATCGAGCCCCGCATCGGGCTCTCTGCTCACTGGGTAGCCTGCTTCCCTCTGTCTCTCTGCCTGTCTCTCTGCCTGCCTCTCTGCCTGCTTGTGATCCCTCTCTCTCTCTCTGTCAAATAAATAAATAAAATCTTTAAAAAAAAAGAAAAACTGTCTCGAGGCAATAAAATAATTGATTTACATGAATTATCTCATTTAGTGCTTACATCAGTCTTACAGGTAGAGGTTATTATAATAATTGCATAGATGTGAAAAACAAAGGTCAGAGGAGTTAACAGTTAATAAGTGTCAGAGTCAGGATTCAAACCCAGTTTTTCAATTTTATTTTATTTATTATTATTATTTTTGTAAGAAATCTCTCCACCCATGGTGGGGCTTAAACTCTTGACGCTGAGATCAAGAATTGCCTACTTGGGGGTGTGGGGGTGGGATGGAAGGGTCAGGATCCAATAAAGATACTTGGATGAAAGGGAAAAAAAAAAGAATTGCCTACTTGACTGAGTGAGCCAACCAGATGTTCCTCAAACCTAGTTTTTAGAGTTAAATAGCAAGTGATGTTCACTCTTGATGTTTCTTATAATGGTATATTGGGTGTAGTGATTTTTAGCAAAGACAGAAGCAAAAGGGAATTATAACTCTCAAAGAGAACTATAAGAAGGGACACCTGTCTGGCTTAGTCGGTGAAGCATGTGACTCTATCTCTGAGTTGTGAGTTCAAGCCCCACGTTGGGTGTAGAGATTACTTTAAAAATAAAATCTTAAAAAAAGAGAAAAATATAAGATTTGGTCATTTTAAGATGAAAAATACATGTTCACATTGTTTTAAAAAAGCCTGACTCTTCAAAAGTAAATGTTTTCTGAAGAATGGTATTCATTCAACTGCTAAACCATAAGAAGCTCATTAGCTGTTAGTAGCGAAGATTAACTTACCTCCCGCACTCCACGCCAAAACATTCTTTGTATAAGAAAAGTGTGAATGATATCTTCCTCTTTGAAAAACCAAGCATATTCTGTAAAGGCTGATTTTACTTTTACTAAATGATAGAACTTGGATAAGAGGTATGAGATTGCATTTTTTAAGGACAACCTCATAGAGAAACATCTGAAAAATAACAAGCAGCCTGGTGATTTCTCTCTTTTTGATTACCAGCTTGGTGCCCTCCTAGCTTTGTTATGATCTCTTTTTGAAATTTGTTATGATTTTGGGGCGCCTGGGTTGCTCAGTCTTTAAGCGTCTGCCTTCGGCTCAGGTCATGACCCCGGGGTCCTGGGATTGAGCCTGGTGGGGCTTGCTGCTCTGTGGGAGGCCTGCTTCTCCCTCTCCCACTCCCCCCCTGCTTGTGTTTCCTCTCTCGCTGTGTCTCTGCCAAATAAATAAAATTTTTTTTAAAAGATTTTATTTATTTATTTGAGGGAATTATAGAGGGAATACAAGCAGAGCGAGTGGGAGAGGGAAAAGCAGGCCTCCCACGGAGCAGGAAGCCCCACCAGGCTCAATCCCAGGACCCCGGGGTCATGACCTGAGCCGAAGGCAGATGCTTAAAGACTGAGCAACCCAGGTGCCCCGAATAAATAAAATCTTTAAAAAAAATTTTTTTTTATGATTTTTAAAATTCAGATATAATGTCAGTTACTTTTTGAAGGATTATATTGCTTTATTTGATGCATTTTGCATATCCACATTTTTTTTTACCTTTTTTTTTTTTTTTTTTAAGTAACCTCCACTCCCAGTATGGGTCTTGAACTCACAAGCTGCAGAATAAAAATCACGTGCTATACTGACTAAGCCAGCCAGGCACCCCTTGTATATTCATCTTAAGATGGTTAAGCCCATTCAGTCAAAATATTTCTTGTAGAGATAATCCTCAGTATTTAGAGAATCATTTCTTCCAAGGCATAAAATGGTACTTCTGTGTCCTGTAGGTGCAGTTTTACCTTAGAGACTTAAATAGCTCCCAGAGATTGATTTGCTTGCTCAAACAGCTGGCTTAAAAACTGTAGAAACAAAAAAACAAATGCCTATAGAAACAGAGAAAACCATGATAAATTGCAGTTTTCCTTTATTAATATGAACCTTGACAGAGATAAGATACGTAGTCTATTATAATACATGGACTGGGCCTATCTTCTGACTAATTGGTTTTGCTTTTTAGGACTCCCCTGGGTCGTGCAAGAGCATGGCTTCGATTAGCCCTCATGCAAAAAAAAATGGCTGATTACCTGCGTTGCTTAATTATTCAGAGGGATCTCTTAAGGTTAGTACCATTAAATTATGTTCATTTCCATTTTAAAAGTTTCATTTATATCCTGTTTCCCAAAAAGAATTAAAGATATAGTACAAAAGGATACATAAAATACAATAAGATGGCATTAAAATAAAGAAGAGCAACATGAGAGAAAATCATGTAGGAACATAACATGGATCATGAACTAGCCTAAAAACTGAATATCGTAAGCTTTGTGTTGACCAGTAAGGGAATAATTTATTTATATGTTTTATTTCTAAGCTAGTTTTATTTTTTCCCTAAATCACAGTTAATTCTACGAATAAAAATTTCTATTAGGAGTGGGGGCTTTAATTTGACAGGTTTCTTTTTTTATTTTCTTTTTTTTAGACAGGGAGATGGGGGTGGCTGCTGAGGGAGAGAGAGAGAATCCTAAACAGACTCCATGCCAGGAAGGAGCCCACGTGGGGCTCAATCTCACAACCTGAGATCATGATCTGAGTCAAAGTCAACAGTCCAGTGCTTAACCAACTGAGCCACCCAGGCGCCCCAACAGATTTTAGAACCTCGATGGCTAAACCGTTGCTTTGGCCATTGTGGACACTTTTTAAACTGTCTGTTTAAATTGAAGGCCAGGGGCGCCTGGATGGCTCAGTGGGTTAAGCGTCTGCTTTTAGCTTAGGTCATGATCTCAGGGTCCTGGGATCGAGCCCCGCCTTGGGCTCTCTGCTCAGCGGGGAGCCTGCTTCCCCCTCTCTCTGCTTGCCTCTCTGCCTACTTGTGATCTTTCTCTCTAATAAAGAAATAACTTAAATATTAATTAATTAAATAATTAATTAATTGAAGGCCAGTGAGTGCTGGCAATTAAGTGTCACAGTGAAGATGACTGGAAAACATTAACTTGTTATTGTTAGTTAACATCGTGCTGAGGTTGAGTGGAAGTTGAGTTTTTAAATAGTCTGGTGTGTGCACTGATTTAGAAATCTGCTCAATTTACGGAATAGATCTCATCATATGGACCATTCATTGACTACCTTTGAAGCTTTTTATTTAACACAGAACGGATTCATGCTTTTGTAAAATGTAATACTGAACATAGCTGTGATATCACCCCCATTGAAATTTTTGTTTTCAGCATTAACTTCTTGAATAAATTGCCATCATATTGTAAATAAATAAATAGATAGGTAGATAAATAGAAGGCCGGATATTTAAGATGGACTTTCAAAGTACGGTAATCGTTTGTTCGAGGGAGTGGCCCACAGCAGTCCCTCTGTTTGCCCTTGTTCTCTTGGGGTGCCCGTCTGATGTTCTGGTGGATCTGGTCATTATGACCCTGGTTGTACATCTTGGTTTTCCCATTTGTTAAATGAGAATGACCATACATTAAGCACCAGTAATTTCTCAATAATATTGTGAAGCTTAAAGTGCTTAAATAGTACGTGGGACTTCTTGAGGAAGGCATGAGACAGTGATAAGTTCTATGAATACATAATTATCAAGTCTTGTCCTGTTTCTTTCACAGGTCTCGTGTTTGAACAGTTTTAGAATATAGATGTTCATAAGTATCCTTAATTGATGATTATTAAGAACACTTAGAATATACATATCAAATACACTGATTTGAACATGGGCTTTGGAATGTTTCATATTTCATTCCCCCTTAGTCTTCATCCCAAGATTCTTAATAAATCCTAGGATTAAAAAGTCAACTCTAATAAATTTTGTAACCAAATCAGTAACAGTCACTATATCTTCTGAGAGTCCCAGACATTCCGGGCCTCAGGAATGCCTCTTTTTCTTCTGATGGATATCTCTTTGCTTCTCTTCTTTCTCTTAAAATTCTGTTTACATGGACATCAAGATTTCAAAATGTTTAAGTTAGGGACGCCTGGGTGGCTCAGTTGGTTAAGCAGCTGCCTTCAGCTCAGGTCATGATCCCAGGGTCCTGGGATCGAGTCCCACATCGGGCTCCTTGCTCAGTGGGGAGCCTGCTTCTCCCTCTGCCTGTGACTGCTTGTGCTCTCTCTCTCTCTCTCTCTCTCTCTCTCTGACAAATAAATAAATGAAATCTTTTAAAAAAAAAGTTTAAGTTATTCATATATAGAAAGGCTAATTTGAAGAGACGAAATTTGAATGGGTTCCACGTTTATATTATGGGGCTGAGATTTTACAGTTTAGTGTTTAAAGTAAATTTGTGTTTTAAGGTTTGTATTTTAATTTCCACAGTGAATTTTATGAGTATCATGCACTAATGATGGAAGAAGAAGGAGCAGTAATTGTTGGGCTGCTGGTTGGCCTGAATGTGATAGATGCGAACTTGTGTGTAAAGGGAGAAGATTTAGACTCACAAGTAAGTGAAAATGACTCATAGCAAATGCAGAATGTTTTTAATTTGCCCTGTTCCTCTTGGATCCAGTTGTAAATAGTACTGTTAAACAGTAAAGAAAAATTAAGAATGAAATTCAGTTGCACGTTAAATGTACTTCGAAAGTTTTTCTTCCTTAACTAAAAATAACATGATTTACTTTAGGTTGGAGTGATTGATTTTTCCATGTACTTAAAGAATGAAGAAGATATTGGAAATAAAGAAAGGTATGATTTTGATAAGTTATTTCACATATTGTGTTTTTTATGTAGCTCTTTACAAATCACCATGCGGTCCATCTACTGATAATGTAGTTTTCTGGGTTGTTGTTTTGTTTTGTTTTATAAAGATTATTTATTTATTTATTTGTCAGAGAGAGAGAGAGAGAAGAGAGAGAGCACAAGCAGGGGGAGTGGCAGGCAGAGGGAGGGGCAGGCTCCCCGTTGAGCAAGGAGGCCGATGTGGGACTTGATCCCAGGACCCTGGCATCACGACTCGAGCCAAAGGCAGATGCTTAACAGACTGAGCCACCCCGGCATCCCTGTTTTGTTTTGTTTTTTGGACAATGTTTTTATTTCCTTATTTTGTGTGTAGTTCTTGCTTTGTTTCATTTTGCTTCCACAAACAAATTTTACAAAGCAAAAGTCTTTGTTTTCTTTTAGACTCACAAATGTTTTGTTTCATTTGTTTCATTTCACTTCCATATACAAGTTTTACAAAGCAAAAATCACACAGAAGGAGGTGGCTTTAGTATCACATATGGCTTGTGGTCAGACTTGTAGTTCTCAGGAACTACATTTTAATTGCTGTTTTTTTTGTGATAAAAGAGATGAAAGCTTATTCACAAGCTTACACATGCTGGTTTATTCCAAGATCTGTGTTTAAACTTAAAATATACTTATTCCAGGGATGCCTGGGTGGCTCAGTTGGTTGGGTGATTGCTTTCGGCTCCGGTCATGATCCTGGAGTCCCTGGATCGAGTCCTGAATTGGGCTCCCTCCTCAGCGGAGAGTCTGCTTCCCTTCCTTCCTTCCTTCCTTCCTTCCTTCCTTCCTTCCTCCCTCCCTCCCTCCCTTCCTTCCTTCCTTCCTTCCTTCCTTCCTTCCTTCCTTCCAGAGGGGAGAAGGTCAGAGGGAGAAGCAGACTTCCCGCAGAGCCGGGAGTCTGACATGGGACTCGATCCCGGAACTCCAGGATCATGACCGGAGCCGAAAGCAATCACCCAACCAACTGAGCCACCCAGGCGCCCTCTGCTTCTCCTTCTGACCCTCCCTTCCTGCTCTCTCTCTCTCTCTCTCATTCTTTCTCTTTCAAATACATAAATAAATCTTAAAAAAAATAAAAATAAAATATGCTTATTCCAAATAAGAGAAAGAAAGGGTAATTATGTAGCATAATAGTGGTGCTAATTATTGCTACAATAGCAATCATATCGCAAATGTATCACATTAACATGTACACCTTAAATTTATAGTCATATGTCAAATGTATTTTAATAAAAAAACATACCGATGCAAAAGAATTCTTTTTTTTTTAAAGAATTCTTAAATATACTTTTTTTTTAAAGATTTTATTTATTTATTTGAGAGAGAGAGAGAATGAAAGGGGAGAAGGTCAGAGGGAGAAGCAGACTTACAGCAGAGCTGGGAGCCCGATATGGGACTCGATCTTGGGACTCCGGGATCATGACCTGAGCCGAAGGCAGTCGCCCAACCAACTGAGCCACCCAGGCGCCCCTTAAATATACTTTTTAATGGTATTACTTGCTAACACTAGACTTAACAAAGGTTATATAATTAGTACACAGTCTACTGCTACATTATTATAAAGATTCTTGAATTTTATTTTAAAGGCAAGATAATGTTTTTTGCCATAATGGCAATTTTCGATGATGTAGACATTTTTCTGGCCATCCAGTAAACACTTTTCCATCTGACGCAAAGCTTCTTTTCCCCCTCTTTAGGAATGTTCAAATTGCTGCCATATTAGACCAGAAGAATTATGTTGAAGAATTAAATAGACAACTGAAGTAAGTATTATGTATACTTGGATATTTGCAACTATTGTTTTAGAAGTTTTCTTCACCATTTTCAGGCCTGCTTTGCGCTGTTCCTTCCTACTAAACATCTTTGAGAAAGGGTAGAGGGAGTAGAGAATGGAGATTAAGAATACAGAGAATTATTGGAGATAATTCATTTTCAAAAAATGAGAGTGAGATTTTTATTTTTTATTTTTTAAGATTTTATTTATTTGAGAGAGAGATTAGAGAGAGTGCATTTGAGAGATTAGAGAGAGCACAAACGGGGAAATAGCAGAAAAAGAAACAGACTCCCCACCGAGCAGGGAGCCTGATGCGGGGCTCGACCCTGGGATCGAAGGCAGCCGCTTAACCAAGTGAGCCACCCAGGCGTCCCAAGAGTCAGATTTTTAAATAGAACATTTGGAGAATTTAAAGATCGAATTTCTAGGGAGGGGTCAAAAAAAATAAAGACAGAATTTCAAACTTATCCCTTTATCCTTGATAAGAATAACAGCCTAGATAGGGTGAAAGTTTATATCATTTTCAGGGTTCACAAATTCATTTTTCCTACTTCAGAGAGCTTCATGTGTAAATGTGGCTGTCGCCTCCCATGGTGGGAGTTTTTGCCTTATCGTATCACTTGGGCATTGAAGCTGTCAGTGAATACTCGGAAGAATTTCTGAGATCTTTGTGTAAAATAGTATGTGCAGTTCTGTCTAATAGAAATAAAATGTGAGTTATATAGATAATTTAAAATTTTTAGTAACCACATTAAAAAGGTAAAAAACATAAAATTAGAAATACATTTTATTGAACCCAGTATACCCAAAATATTATTTTAACATGTAATCAATATAAAAATTATTCATGAAATATTTAATATTCTGTCTTCACAGCCCAATGTGTATTTTACACTTGTAGTACTTTTTAGTTTGAACTAGATAGCACAGGTACAGTGAATAATATTTGCTACATAGTTAGAAATGGACTGTTCCCATTAATTAAAATAAATAATTAGTAGCAAAAATGGTTATCTCTGGGTGATGGCTTATGGATAATTTCTCTTTTATTCTTTGTACTTTTCTGATTTTCTAGGTTTAATTAAATAGTTAGAAAATACAGTTAAACATTTTCCTATTTTAGAAAAATTAAGAAGCTGTAACTCTTGCTTTCTCTGAAGTTGGAGAGATAGGAACTATCTTGTATCATTGTCTTTTTTTTTAAATGGAGTTTTAATAAAAGATATAGGAAATGGTTGTGTATGTATGTGTATTTTGTAATTCGTAATTCTGAGATTATATTTCTAAATGCAACTTTGTATTGCTTATTTACTTACTGTTAAAGCTTTATTCACTTTTGGCAACAGGTAATATATTCACATAGTTTAAACTTCAAAAGGAAGATGAAAAAAAAATCCTCCCTCTTCCCTGATATCCAGCCATCTGGTTTCCTTCTTTGGGAATAATTAATAGGTTCTTGTGTATGCCTCCAGAGATACTTTATACAAATAAACAAGAATATGTGTATATTTTCTTGACGTTCTCAACTTCCCGTTTTTTTTACACATAAAATAGCATAATTTTTACACTATACTATAGTTCACGGTTTTTACTCAACAGTTTATCTTAGAATCTGTTCCATTTGGTTCAAGGAGTTTTCCCATTCTCTTTTAAAGTATGTGTATTAAATCATTTATAGCAGTCCTAATGCCTTACTTTTGTATGTTCTACGAATTTAAAAATGTTTCATTGTTTTCCGGTTAGAATGCTTTTGTTTATTTAGAGTATTTAAAAAAATATAGAAAACAGATGAAGAAAAAATTGGAACTCACGTATTATCTCTCATTCGAAGAAAACTCTTGTGGTTTTATATTCAAAAGTGCTTTTTTGATTAATGTTTTATTGATTCTCACATAAAGGTAGGACAGATGTTATTGTCTAATTTAAAGGTAAGGAAACTGAAGCTCAGAAAAGTCTTACAGCTTTCAAGGTGACATAGTTAGAAAGTAGAAAAGTGGGGACTCTAACTTTGGTCCTCTCTTAGTCCCACACCTGTTAATGTCTCACCATCCAGATACCCTGTTGCTGTTTGTGAAAAACCCAAGTTGTTTCCCTGAGAATGACTGTATTTAAAAATGACTTAATATGAATGAAAAAATATTTTTCTCGTTTCGCCAGTTAAACTAAAATGCCCTTCTTTCTTTCTTTCTTTCTTTCTTTTTTTGGCCAATATTTATTTCTGAGGCTGTTATAAAATTTGTTTAAATCTATTGTAGGTTTTATTGTAATGTAAAGAGCATATTATATTATTAAAGCTTGAGATGGTAGAAACAAAACCTTGAAAGACAGACAATATAAAACGTACAATAATGTACAGTCTCGGAGATGCCAAGTGAAGTGTGTGCATTTTTGATAACTGTGTTCTTCTGGTGACTGTACAGTTTGAAATACAATTTTTTTTTAAGATTTTATTTATTTATTTGACAGAGAGAGAGAGATCACAAGTAGGCAGAGAGGCAGGCAGAGAGAGAGAGGGAAGCAGGCTCCCCACTGAGCAGAGAGCCCGATGTGGGGCTTGATCCCAGGACCCTGAGATCATGACCTGAGCCGAAGGCAGAGGCTTCAACCCTCTGAGCCACCCAGGCGCCCCTGAAATACAATTTTTTATCAAGATTTATAAAAATGCAGAAAAAAATGTACAGTAATGTCCAGTCTTGATCAATTTAAATAAAAAGGCAAAAAACCAAGTTGTTCATTCTGCTTGACCTGACTTTTAACTAGATCCTTGAAAGTCAGGGTGTTTGCTTAGCTGCAGCCTGGCCAGGTAGGTACCTGATGGGAATTTCTTATTCACATCGCCCAAACTATGGGTGACTTTAGAGGCTTTAAGTGATTATGAAACTGGTGAGCAGAAACCGAATGGGGCTTGTGTTGAAGACCGCTGTAAATGCTAATTAAGCCACTTAATTATAAAATGGACATTTGAAGTTCGTCCTTTCAAAGATAATTTTAAATTTACTTTTAACAATATTTGGTAGTGTTTGTGTGGAATCCATTCCTAAGTATTACAGTTTAAATGTAAGAAGGACCCTAAGAAGACCACAAAAAATAATGAACAGCATAAAGTGCAATTTTAATAGAAATGAGTCTTTTGCTTCAGTCTTGATTGCTTTCCTAGCCAAATCTGGTTATTCGACTTAATGAAATTTCCCACACTCAAAAATTCAGGGTAGTTGGTGTGTGTCAGTTAACATGGTAAGTCCAGGATAACGTACCTTTTCTGACTTTTGTGAATTTGTGTGATTTGAACGAGTTTTTTCTTTATTAATTTCAGCAGCACAGTCAGCAGTCTCCATTCAAGAGTGGACTCATTAGAAAAGTCAAATACTAAGCTGATTGAAGAGGTACTGTAGCCCAGCCATGGATAATTGTGTCACATAGATCGAGTATTCGTGCTCCTTTTCCATGTTAAGTGTGAATACACGACGCATGCGTGTGCCCGCGTGTGCACACACGCACATTTTCATCATTATGATGGAACGTTTGCGATATAGTTAGAGGTGGTGATTGTGAGCTCTGGAGAAACCACATTTTCTCAGGTCAATTCTCAGGTAAATCCGTGAGTTGTTTGAGATGACTCCTAGAAACGAGCCCCAAAGATGACACTCATACAGGCTCTTCTTTAAATAAGCTGTGATTCTCTTTTTAAAATCTGGGTGACCTCTATTTAGATAGTGAATCACCTGTAGTTAGAAATTCCCATTGAAATGCTACTGTTCGTTTCGGTCCACTCTTCAGATTGCCTTTCCTTACGAGCAGCACTGCACCGGTGGCGGCCGTCCTTCCTGCACAAACTCGTCCCGTGGGCTCTGGTCCCTTGTGTTGTCAGAGCGGCTATCGAGTGGTCCCACACCAGAAATTGATCTCTTCGCTCTCTTTTTAATACTGTTTGTCAAATTGCTTTAGATAAAAATTTTTTTTAATCTATCAAACCGCAGAGTAAACTGCTTTCTGTTTTCAGAATTATTTAGGCTAGAGGAGGAAATCTGTCATGAGTGCTCTGAATCCTTCTTTCTGTTAATTAAAATTCTTACTTCTTTTAGAACTGGCCTAATTTTTTCAAACCAGGGAGCACATAATTATTTGCATGACTGCAAATCCGTCTTTATTTTGATAGTTTGGGACCACTTGATAGTGTTTTTGTTTTTCAATTCTGATAAGTGTACTCTTTAATCCCGATCACCTATTTCATCCATCCCCCACCCATTTCCCCTGTGGTGACCATAAGTTTGTTCTCCATAGTTAAGAGTCTGTTTCTTGGGGCGCCTGGGTGGCTCAGTGGGTTAAAGCCTCTGCCTTCGGCTCAGGTCATGATCTCAGGGTCCTGGGATCGAGCCCCGCATCGGGCTTTCTGCTCAGCGGGGAGCCTGCTTCCCTCTCTCCTTGCTTGCCTCTCTGCCTACTTGTGATCTGTCTCTCTGTCAAATGGGTTAAAGAAATCTTTAAAAAAAAAAAAAGTCTGTTTCTTGGTTTCTCTTTTTTTTTTTTCTTTGCTCTTTTTTGGGGGGGGGTGTTAGGATTTTATTTATCCACGAGAGATAGAGGAAGAGGGATTGGCAGGCTTCCCATGGAGCAGGGAGCTTGATCCAGGGCCCGATCCCAAGACCCTGGGATCATGACCTGAGCTGAAGGCAGATGCTCAACCAACTGAGCCACCCAGGCACCCCTGCTCATTTGTTTCTTTCTTTCTTTTTTTTTTTTTTTAAAGATTTTATTTATTTATTTGACAGAGAGAGATCACAAGTAGGCAGAGAGGCAGGCAGAGAGAGAAGAGGAAGCAGGCTCCCTGCTGAGCAGAGAGCCCGATGCGGGGCTTGATCCCAGGACCCTGAAATCATGACCTCAGCCGAAGGCAGAGGCTTTAACCCAGTGAACCACCCAGGCGCCCCTGCTCATTTGTTTCTTAACTTGATCCCACTCATATGAGTAAGATCATATGATATTTGTCTTTCTTTGACTTATTTCGCCAAGCATTGAACTCTGTAGCTCTCTCCATGTTGTTCCAAATGGCAGGATTTCATTCTTTTCCATGGCTGAGTAACATTTCACCCACATACACATCTTCTTTATCCATTTATTGATGGACACTTGGGCACTTCCATAGTTTGGCTATTGTAAATAATGCTGCAGTAGACAGGGATGCATGTGAATCTCTTTGAATTAGTGTTTTTGTATTTGGGGACTAAATACCCAGTAGTGCAATTACTGGATTGTAGGGTAGTTTTATTTTTAATTTTTCGAGGAAACTCTACGGTTTTCCACAGTGACTGCACCAGTTTGTATTTCCACCAATAGTGCACCTGAGGGTTTCTTTTTTCCCTCCACATCCTTGCCAGCACCTGTTGTTTCTTGTGTTTTTGATTTTAGCCATTCTGACAGGTAGTGTTTCGTTGTAGTTTTAACTTGCATTTCCCTATAGTTTTAGCTTGCATTTTCCTAATGATGAGTGATGTTGAGCATCTTGTCATGTGTCTGTTGGCCATCAGGACCATTAGAGCTGCTCTCTAGTTTGTGCCTCTTCTTGGCCTTAGGTGCACTGTGAAGTTCATGTTATATCCGTGACGAAGTGTTCAGAAATTTATTTATAAGCCAACATTGGGGACGGTCCCTGCTTTCCTTTCCTAGACTCCGTCTTTTCATTGTAGGCCTCAGAACCAGGCCACTTAGTTTAACTCTGATGGTGAGAAATGTCTCATATTCATGATGGTCACTCAGTGTTCTCTATTTCAGAGGTGTCCTATTTGATTATCATGAAGGTCTGTATCACATTTTCGATGATATACAGCCTTCTTAGGGATCTTTTGATCTTTACAGTCTTACTGTTACATGACACTTTGTATTCAGAACATATTTAAATCAGATACACATGATGTGTTTTAACTAACATATATGTTAGCTAATAAAAGGCAATCCTAGAAATAAGAGTTCAATTTTTTTATTAGTATCTTAGGATAATAGCACATTTTTCTTATGAAAGCTTCTGTAGATGTGAGGCATTTAACTAGTTTTAAGCTTTTATATTCTATTGTTTTTAGCAATGAACATAATCTGTAAAGCAAGTGTAAGTAAAGATGTTTAAAATCTTTTTTCTTGTCCCTGTTTCATAATCTTTAGTTAGCAATAGCAAAAAATAATATCATTAAACTCCAAGAAGAAAATCATCAATTGCGAAGTGAAAATAAATTGATTTTAATGAAAACACAGCAGCATCTGGAGGTAAGTATGGACTAATTGCAAGCAGACTGTCTTGTGGCAGAAATTGCCACTTTTGGGGACTTTTGCATAGACTGGATATTTATTTTTGTGCTGTGTTGATAGTAGTGATTACACAGTAAAAAGCTTGTTTTCTTCCTAGGTTACCAAAGTGGATGTGGAAACTGAGCTTCAAACATATAAGCATTCTCGGCAGGGGTTGGATGAAATGTACAACGAAGCCAGAAGGCAGCTTCGAGATGAATCTCAGTTAAGACAGGTAGTTTACATTAGCAAAATAATAGTCATAATAATAATTTACCCTTAAGAATCACTTAAAATCTTTTTTCTAAATTTTTTTTTTTTTTTTTTTAACAGAGAGAGAACACAAGCAGGCAGAGAGGCAGGCAGAGGCAGAGAGAGGAGCAGGCTCCCTGTGGAGCAAGGAGCCTGATGCGGGACTCGATCCCAAGACGCTGGGATCATGACCTGAGGCAAAGGCAGCTGCTTAACCAACTGAGCCACCCAGGCGTCCCTTTTTTCTAAATTTTTTAAAGACATTTTATTTTTTTATTTGAGAGAGAGAGAGCACAAGTAGGGTGAGGGGCAGAGGGAGAAGCAAACTCCCTGCTGAGCAGGGAGCCCTGTGCGGGACTTGATCCCGGGACTCTGGGATGATGACCTGAGCCAAAGCAGACACTTAACTGACTGAGCCACCCAGGCACCCCTTAAAATCTCTTTTTTAGCCTTATCTTCCTTGCTGTGGGATAGAAATCTCACCTCCTTAGAACCCCTTCAAATTCTTTAAGTTCCCATTTTATCAAGTGTTTTTAAGCTCTTAAATGAATGGATTGTGACCCGCATTAAAAAACCAAAATAGAATAGAATGATGGATTCAAATAGGCCTAAAATGATATTTAAAATCTTTTTTAACAGTTTTATTTATTTGAGAGAGAGTGAAAGTGAGAGAGATCACAGAGGGAGCGGGAGAAACAGACTCGCCACTCAGTGGAGAGCCTGATGAGGGGCTCAGTCTCAGGACCCCGAGATCATGACCTGAGCCAAAGGCAGACACTCAACTGACTGAGCCCCCCCCAGGTGCTCCAAATCATATTTAAAATTAACTTATTTGGAGGGTGCCTGGCTGGCTCAGTAGAACATGCAACTCTTGATCTTGGGGTCATTTTTAGCCCATGTTGGGCATAGAAATTACTTTAAAAAAATTAATGGGGTGCCTGGGTGACTCAGTTGAGCGTCAGACTCTTGATTTCAGCTTAGGTCATGATCTCAGGGTGGTGGGATGGAGCCCTGCGTTGAGCTATGCGCTCAGTGCAGCGTCTGCTTGGGATTCTTTCTCTCCTTCTCCCCGACCCCTCCCCCGGCTTGTGCTCGCTCTCTCTCTCTCAAGTAAATTAATATTTAAATAAAGTCTTTAAAAAAATTAACCAATTTTTAACTTAAATTTTAAGTTTAAGTTAAAATTAAACTTAAATTGATTAAACTTAAAATTAAACTTAAAACCAAATTTTAATTTAAATTGATATAATGTCTACAAAAAAATACAAATGTACAGCTTAATGGGTTATAACA
Organism: Nasua narica; assembly: GCA_028533885.1. Lineage (NCBI taxonomy): Eukaryota > Metazoa > Chordata > Mammalia > Carnivora > Procyonidae > Nasua > Nasua narica. Next base: position 23,835,209 of record CM052812.1, on the reverse strand, counting down.
TAAATACCTGTGTAACCACCACCCAGATCAAGAAGAGACTATCGCCAGCCTTTCAATCCTTTTTGCTGTTTGTTTTTTTTTAAAGATTTTATTTATTTATTTGAGAGACAGAGAAAGTGAGAGAGAGCACGAGAGGAGAGAAGGTTAGAGGAAGAAGCAGACTCCCCGCGGAGCTGGGAGCCGGATGTGGGACTCGATCCCGGAACTCAAGGATCATGACCTGAGCTGAAGGCAGTTGGTCAACCAACTGAGCCACCCAGGCGCCCCGCTGTTTGTTTTTAATATTAGGAAACTTCTTTTTGCTTTGATGTAAAACTTTTTTTTTAAAGATTTTATTTATTTATTTGAGAGGGAGAGAGAGATCACAAGCAGGCAGAGAGGTAGGCAGAGAGAGAGGGGGAAGCAGGCTCCCTGCTGAGCAGAGAGCCTGATGCGGGGCTCGATCCCAGGACCCTGAGATCATGACCTGAGCCGAAGGCAGAGGCTCCAACCCACTGAGCCACCCAGGCGCCCCTGATATAAAACATTTTTAAAATTTAATTTAATACTGTTTAAATTCAATTGGTGGGTGCCTGGGTGGTTCAGTCATTAAGCATCTCCCTTCGGCTCAGGTCATGATCCCAGGGTCCTGGGATCCAGGCCCGCGTCTGGCTCCCTGCTTGGTGGGAAGCCTGCTTCTCCCTCTCCTAGTCCCCCTGCTTGTGTTCCCTTTCTCGCTGTCTCTCTCTCTCTCTGTCAAATAAAATCTTTTAAAAAAAAAATTCAATTGAACATAGAAATTCAATTGAACTTAGAATTAGAAAAATTCAATTGAACTTACTATTAGTTTCAGAGGTAGAGGTCAGTGACTCATCAGTTGTGTATAACAGCCAGCGCTCATCACATCATGTGCCCTCCTTAATGCCCCTCACCCGGTCATCCCATCACCTCACCCCCAATGTAAAATTCTTTAAAAGAAGAAATTAAAACTGTGAAGTGGGGTGTTTGAGTTTTCTTTGGGCTTCACTTGTATGTACTACTTTATTTCTGTGTGGGTTTTTTTTTTTTCAAAGTTTTATTTAAGTATTCTCTACACCCAGTGTGGGGGCTGGATCTCATGACCCCAAGATCAAGAGTTGGGTGTTTTTCCAGCTGAGCCAGCAGGGCACTCCTGAACTACTTTATTTCTTTGATTAAGGAAAATTAATACTGAGTTTATGAGGCCTAAAAATATTTACTTTTTGAACCAGTAGAATAGTGTTAATTAACAGTATCTAGAAAATGCTTTCATTTTCACAAAATACACAGTTGAAAATATTTAGTGTTATATTGTTATAGGACCTGGTTGATTCCCTTTAGTGGGGGTTTAAACTTCAAAAGAGTAGTCTATGTATTTTTTCTTTAATTTTTTTAAATTAATAAACTTTATTTTTTCAAGTAGGTTTATGGCAAAATTGAGTGGAACATATTTTTTTTTTAAGCGTCATCTACAGGGGCTCCTGGGTGGCTCTTCAGTTAAGCGTCTGCCTTTGGCTCAGGTCATGATCCCAGGGTCCTGAGGTCGCATCCCTCTTCTGGCTCCTTGCTTAGGAGGGAGCCTGCTTCTCCCTCTGCCTGCTGCTGCCCCTGCTTGTGCTCTCTCTGACAAATAAATAAAATCCTTAAAAAATAAAAAGACATATACCTAGTGACATGAAACCATTAAAAAAAAAAAGAGTAGTCTACATAGTGATTAGAAAATTCTTTGTGTTCTCATTAACTGTCGTGTGTCTGACTTTTTCATCCTGAAGTGGTATGTGAATTGAGGATGTGTTGAAATTGCAGGATGTGGAAAACGAGCTAGCGGTACAAGTTAGTATGAAACATGAAATTGAACTTGCCATGAAGTTGTTGGAGAAAGATATCCATGAGAAGCAGGATACTCTGATAGGCCTTCGGCAACAACTAGAGGAAGTTAAAGCAATTAACATAGAAATGTATCAAAAGTTGCAGGTAAGGATCATTCTTTTTTTTTCTTTTTAATTTTTATTTAAATTCTAGTTCGTTAACCTGCAGTGGAGTCAAAATCAGTGATTCATCACTTACATACAGCACCCAGTGCTCATCATAACAAGTGCTCTCCTTAATACCCATCACCCTTCTAGCCTCTCCCCCCCACCTCCCTCCAGCAACCCTCTGTTTGTTCTCTGTTATTAATGAGTTTCTTATGGTTTCTCTTTTTTTCTTACCCCCTCCCATATGTTCATCTGTTTTGTTTCTTAAATTGCACATATGAGTTAAATGATGTGGTATTTGTGTTTCTCTAACTTATTTCACTTATTATAATACACTGCAGCTCCATCCGTGTCATTGCAAATGTTAAGATGTCCTTTTTGATGGACATCTGAGTCATATTCCATCATGTTTTATACACACACACACACACCCCACATCTTTATTCATTCATCGGTCAGTGGACATTTGGGCTCTTTCCATAGTTTGATACATTGCTGATAATGGATCAGGGTGCATGTACCCCCTTCAAACCGATGTTATTGTCTTCTTTGGGTAAATAACCTAGTAGTGCAATTGCTGGATCATACTGTAGTTCTATATTTAACTTTTTGAGGAACCTCCATACTGTTTTCCAGAGGGGCTGTCCCAGTTTGCATTCCCACCAGCAGTGCAAGGGGTTCCCATTTCTCTACATCTTCACCAACACCTGTTGTTTCTTGTGTTGTTAGTTTGAGCCATTCTGACAGATGCGAGGTGGTATGTCATCATCATTTTGATTTCCTGATGATGAGTGATGTTGAGCATCTTTTTATGTGTCTGTTGGCCATCTGGATGTCTTCTTTAGAAAAGTGTCTATTCATGTCTTCTGCTTATTTTGTAACTGGATTATTTTTTGGGGGGGTGTTGAATTTGATAAGTTCTTCATAGATTTTGGAGGTAAGGATCATTCTTAAGTTCTTAGAATTTCTTGAGTTTAATGTAAATAGAAATGACTTTTTGTATAAAGGATTTGGTTTTTAACTGTGCCGTATTGGTAATAAAAACGAGTGGCTTTTTTTCTTTATGGAAGCTTAAGTGTAGCAGTGGAATAGGTACCAAAGAATAAACAAATCACCTATCTGAATTTCTTTTTTAATGCCAAAAGGTGTTAAGTATGAAGATTAAATCTTTTGGGAAAACTCAATCTAAATATGCAGGACATTTTTGTGAATTCTTTATACACTACAGTCTTGAGAAAGATTTCTTTTTTCTTTTTTTTTTTTAAGATTTTATTTATTTGACAGAGCGAGAGAGATCACAAGTAGGCAGAGGCAGGCAGAGAGAGAGGGGGAAGCAGGCTCCCCACTGAGCAGAGAGCCCGATGCGGGGCTCGATCCCAGGACCCTGAGATCATGACCTGAGCCGAAGGGAGAGCTTTAACCCACTGAGCCACCCAGGCACCTCAATAATAAAATCTTTTTAGGAAGAAATAAATCTTGGGGCGCCTGGGTGGCTCAGGATCCTGGGATTGAGCCCCGCATCGGGCTCTCTGCTGGGTGGTGAGCCTGCTTCCCCCCCTCTCTGCCTGCCTCTGCCTACTTGTGATCTCTCTCGCTGTCAAATAAATAAATAAAATCTTTAAAAAAAGAAAAAGATTTTATTATTTATTTGAGAGGAAGAAATCACGAGCTCGAGGGAGGGGTAGAGGCAGAGGGAAAAGGAGAAGCAGACTCCCGCTGACTGTGAAGACCAACACAGGCCCTGACTCTAGGATCCCAAGAACATGACCTGAGCTAAAGTCAGAGACTTAACTGACTGAGCCACCCAGGTGCCCCTCTCCCCTTTTAAAGATTTTATTTTTTTAAGTAATCCCTATACCCAACATGGGCTCAGATCTACCCTAAGATCAGGAGTCACATGCTTCACCTACTGAGCCAGTCAAGGGCCCTGAGAAAGATTTAATTTTGATTGAAATGCTTTACTATAGGGGTGCCTGTGTGGCTCAAATCAGTTAAGTGTCTGCCTTCGACTCAGGTCATGATCTCAGAGTCCTGGGATCCAGCCCTGCATGGGGCTCCCTGCTCAGTGAGGAATCTGTTTCTCCCTCTCCCTCTGCCCCTCCCCCCCGTTTGTGCTCTCTATCTCAAATAAATAAAAAAAATCTTGAAAAAAAATGTTTTACTATAATAATTGTTATAAATTCTCTCATGAAGTGATATCACCATTTAAGTAGATTTATTGCCAAAAAGCTTTTTATTTAATTTGATAAATAGCATAGTTTATAAGAGTTTATTCTGTTGTCTTTCAGAAATACTGAAGGCAATGTTTTTTTAAATTCCATTTTAATTGAAGACTAACAGTATTACTGCTTTATATCATAGGAGTATTTTCATCTACAAATTAGCTCTACTCATTTCAAAGTAAAAATTCCATAGTGAAATGGTATACAGAACTTAAAAATATTCAGGTTTAAAAATCAAAGCCACTATGGTGTTTCTTTTTCTTTTCTAAATAGGGTTCTGAAGATGGTTTGAAAGAAAAAAATGAAATAATTGCCCGACTAGAAGAAAAAACCAACAAAATTACTGCAGCCATGAGGCAGCTGGAGCAAAGGTACAGCATTTTCAGTCTTAGTTTCTTTTTTTCCTTTTTTTCCTTCCCTTTCTTTATTCAACTCTGACACCTGCCACAAAAACCATTAGGAAAACTTAGATTGGGACTTTTTTTTTAAGCCCAGCAGAATTTTGCCTTTTTTGTTTTGGTTGTTGCATGGAATCAAGTTGCTTTATATTAGGCTGATTTCATTTGGATTTACCATTTTGTGGATTTTTAAAAAAGATTTAATATTGGCAATTTCATGTGGTTCAATCTGCTACATAAAACAAATACACAAACAAAAACTTTAAAAAAGTGAAAAATGAATAAAATCTATGGTGGAATTATCCCTGATTGATTTCCATGCATATTGGTTGTCATATCCTTTGTCATTCATCATCTCTTTATCTGAAATCAAGCTTTGAGTTGGCAGTTTAGTTGCGTTTCTTTGAGCTAGGACCCTCAACCCAAACCAAGAAATAATTTTATTTAAATTGAATTGTTTTATATTGGCATTTTTCACTTTTATTGTTGGAAAATGTAATGTATTTCCATTGACCTGTCATGTTGGTGTCAACATATGTCTTATCATTGCTTTCTTTGAATCTATTTATGAAAAACATAACTATTAATGCTTTATTGACATGAATATTCTTTTATTGACATCCTCTTTCTTCTTTTTTCTTTTTTGTTTTCTTTATCCCCATTTTTACATTTTGGACATCTTTATTACCTTTTTCTGTCTTTGATTTCTGTCCATTCCATTATGAAGTGACAATGATTTGTTAACTCAAACTAGGACAATTGCAATGTCATTGGTGAAATACGCCAGCAGTGACACTCAGGACCAGTACAAGCTGGTCAAAGATATATCTTTCTGAAAACCACTTGTATTTAAACAGACTAACAGAGACTCGACAATTTTATAATATATTACATAGAGAATAATTTATGCTATTAAGTGTTTGAAAAAGGGTATCAGGAACCCTGTCCACTTCTTAATCAGCTGCTGTGGTAATGCACTGCCATAGAGCAGAGCGGGTGCACTTGGATTTCCAGAAACACATTCCTCAAACCCTGTGCACCAAGGCTGATTTGAGTATTGACCTTTTGGAGGTCAGGATTTTCAAGTGCAGTTTTATCTTTCTAGCTACTTTTTGATGGAAAATATAAATATTGTTTAAAAATAAGTTAACCCTTTGGTTTCACAATGTGTTGGCACAAATTTTTTTTTTTTCCCTGTTGGCCCACTCTTTGCCTAATGGCTTCTTTACTGATTTTTACTGATGTCTTAAAATAGTTTATAATGCAGACTGGCCATTCTCTTGTGCTCTAGCACCTCAGTTTTCCAATTCCCTTAGCCCTCTTCTATGATAGCACAACTTCAAGCCCTACCTCACTCTGAGTTTTATTTTAGTCTCTGTAATCTTAGAGAAATGCTTGGGTCCCCTCTCTCCCCACGTTAATATTTCAAAATTAACTTTTGATTTAGAGATAACTTGAACGTTATTCTCTTTTGCTTAGAAGTGGCATTTATACTTCTGAAATGTGTCAGGTTGCCCCACTGGTATGTTTTTAGGAAGCAAAGAAGAGGCAGTGTTTTCAGGTCGTTGAACAGAAATTTTGCCCGAGATTCCCTACGAGGAGTTAAATGTCTCTTTAATAAGTGGGAAATGAAAGAAAAAAATAAGTGGGAAATGTTTTCTTATAAAAATATTGAAGTTAAATCTAAGAAGTCCTAGATGAGAGGCAGGGAGTGGAGCTAAGCACAGGGAGAAGCAATGACTTACAAACAAAAACAGAACAAATGAAAATCACATTTTTAGCTAATATTTAAACGTCAGCGATGAACAAAAATGATCTCTAGAGAATGTTGCCAACTAATACTATATTCTTTTGAATCTTGCGCGCACACACACACACACACACACAGCTTTTGGCATAATTTAGTAAATGCATAAAGATCCTACAGGGAGGACTTGGCTGTTCGACGTAATTGCAGGTCTTTGCTCTTGGCCTTGTAGCACACTTGATTCCTGGCATATATATCCTAACATAATAAATAACAATGTGGCTTCTTCACCTAGTGTAGACATAAATACTGTGCTTTACATGGTTTTTGTAAAAAAAAAAAAAAGGCAGCAACACACCCATTAGACTTTCAAAGTTAATTCATTCTGCTCTACGTAAGTGGTAAAGGCTGTATTGCTTTGCATTGTTAATTATGAACAAGAAATAAAACAAATTTGAAGATAGTATTCTGGGCATATTATATGTTATATTGAAAAAAAAAGATCACAAAACAATTTCTAGACATTGTGTGGCTCTTTCACGTTTGAGTTTGTGAGTTTCCCCCCAAACTTTGTTTTCATTTAGAAATGTTTCTATTTCCCCATTTTTCTTTTATTTGTCTTCTTCACCCTTTTACACCCTAGTTCTAGCCTCAGTTTTACCCAAAGTTGATTTGAATTACACCAGATTGCAGCAAGCAGAGAAGGCGCAAGTGGAAGCTGAAGAGGAAGACAAGAAACATCTACAAGAGTGTCAGAGTAAATCGGACAATCTGCAGAAACAAATCTCCCAAAAGGAGAAACAGCTGTGAGTATTTCACACTTGGAAACAAATACTTGTATTAACATAATCCCCACCCCTTCTTTTTTGCCCATGATGGTGGGATACCTATGTTTTCCTTTAGTTAATGACGCCAGGAAGATTATGGAGTTCTCCTTGAGAAATAAAAAAAATTAGAAAACGTAATTGATAAAACTTTGTGTTTTTTGTCCCTTTATTGTTTTCAGAGCATTTCAACTCTCTTGTTACCTTGTGACCTTGCTCAAGAAGTTTATTCTTTCTAAAAAAAAAAAAA
>CM052812.1:23807830-23827295 GCA_028533885.1 Nasua narica | reverse complement strand
TGCTAGGCTACCTTCTCCCAGTTCTTTAGCAAGAGAGGGAAGACTTTTTTTTTTCTTTTTCTTTTTCTTTCTCTTTTTCTTTATGGTCTGTATACATTACAGGCAGTGGGCTTCTTCAGCACCCACTCCGAGCGATATAGGAGGCAAAAAGAAGCCTCAGGGAACTCATCACCATGTTCTTCTTTGCCTTCTGTGGTTCCTACTGCTAGGGGGCTAACCTGGTCAATTAAGTCTACTACTTTAGAGAGAAGATGTTTGTTTCTGTTAAAACCATGAAAGTAATTTAGTCTCTCAGTTGGTGCCATGGTGGTAAAGCATGACCGTGTGAACAATTTGGAGATCAGCAGAATCCCTCATGGCTCAGAAAAATTCAAACTGTTTCTGTAGAAAGGGGCAGCTGGGACTATGTCCAAGAAAAACAAATTCCTTTTTTTCTCCTAAAATGGAAATAACTTACTGATTACTGACTACGAAAATATTATATGTTGTTGGAAAATACAGGAAAATGTGAAGAAGATAAAAATTAGAGATAGTTTTTTTTTAACATTTTGATGAATGTCCCTTTTTTTTGCTACACATAGATTTTCTTAATGTATTTTAGAGGATCATACAACATGCTCTTTAATATCCTCTTTATTGCATGTGCTATGTCATGGGCAATGTATCATATCAATTAATAACAGGTCTATACCATTGTATCAGTTAACCTAGAGGAATCTTTTAGCCTGAAAAATTGTGCTTTATTGTTGGAGTTTGCATATCTTTGATTATTGGTGAGATCCATTTGTATTTCGTGAATTACCAGTTCATATCATCTACTTTTTTCCTTGGAGTGTTCAGCTTATCAATATTTATTTGTAAGAGTTCTTTATTTACTCTGGGTATTTCACATACAGTGAAATATTTTCTAAATTTACTGTTTTTAAACTTTGTTCATTGTGGTTTTTTCATTTAGACATTTAAAATTTTTAAGTAGTTTTATTTTTCCTTTTTTTCCTTTATGGTTTCTGCCTTTGGTGGTCAACGTGTATTTTGCCAATATATTTATAATAACTTAAAAATATTTTTCCTTTGCTTTTTCACTCAGTTTTTTTCTGATTTTGAATGATGAGGCCACTCAAGGTACTCCATACTTTGGTTCCTTCAGTGTTAGTAACATATACCTGTCTCTGTATTCCTTTTGAATTTGTAGTGAAATAGTATTTATCAATGATCTGTAAATTCCATTTCGGGTATCTCTTCTCTGCAACCTGAATTATAAAATCTAAAATTTACTTCATGGAGAAATAATGTGGCTATATATGGAAATGCTAACTTTATGAGGAAATAAAAGTAATTAGAATATTAACACAAGAATATTTAAATGGTATATTGTAATAGTCTCAATACTACATATTGCTGTTAAAATTTAAAGTATTAGAGGGCACCTGGATGGCTCAGTCGGTTGAGCATCTGCCTTCCGCTTGGATCATGATCCCAGGTTCTTGGGATCGAGTCCCACATTGGGCTCCCTGCATGGCAGAGAGCCTGCTTCTCCCTCTCCCTCTGCCTGCTGCTCCCCCTGCTTGTGGCTCTGTCTCTCTCTGTGTCAAATAAATAAATACAATCTTAAAAAATAAATAAAATAAAATTTAAAGTATTAGAAATTGTAGCATTGTTTCTGGCTTATCTGTTATACCTGCTTGTGAGCAATGATTTTCAAAATGATTTCTTTTTGCTCTCCTAAAGTGTAGGAATTTGACTACTTTTGTTTTGCCAAATAGCCCCTGCTAGAATGATGAGATAGTGCTTTGAAATGTGAATTGGCATTTCCAGGCAGTATGGGTTTTCCTCCGGTGTCTCTTTGGGCTTAGCTCTGTCCTGTAAGCAATCTGTAAAGTAACACTTGGTACCAGGGTTGATTTTTCTGTGACTGATGTTTAATTGGTTTAGCGATGGCTATAATTCTTAGAACAATAGTTCGTCGTAAAATTTTGTACATGGCACAGAAATGTGATGAGTAATTACAACTTCACGTTTTTCTCCTGTGTTTCATTCCCCCAAGGTTCAACCAGTTTTAATAGTGTGGGGTACACTTCCAGGCATTTTCTGTGCTCGTGTGGCACTTAGGCACACAGAAATAAAAATGACAAACTCGTTTAGCGAGGAATTTTTGTGGTTGACAAATATATTGATAGGTTGGGATCAGAAAAACCCTGTGCTGCTGAACTTGTTTACAAAAAAGTATTTAGGAAAGAAAATACTTGAAGAAATGCACAGAAGTGAAAATAATAAAAAAGATGGTGTCTTTAAAGAAAGCAGACAACTATTTTGAGAGAAGTAGCACTAAGCTTCTGTGTGTTTGTTCTTCAAGGGTGCAGCTGGAAACCGATTTGAAGATTGAGAAAGAATGGAGGCAGACTTTGCAGGAAGATCTTCAGAAGGAGAAAGATGCCTTATCTCATCTTAGAAATGAGACCCAACAAATCATTAATCTTAAAAAAGTAAATGGTGGTAAAACTTTAAAAATTGTATCTTTGAAAAAACTAAGTTACTTAAAAAGAGGAATCATAATTTATATTTATACCAAAGAGGCAGAATATACTGGTCATATTTAGAAATACCAGTAAGAAGGGGTACCTGGCTGGGGGCATGAGTCCAAGCCCCATGTTGGGTCGAGAGTTTACTTAAAAAAAAAAAAATCATGGGGCACCTGGATGGCTCAGTTGGTTGAGCATCTGACTCTTGGTTTCAGCTCAGGCCATGATCTCAGGGTTGTGGGATTGAGCCCTGAGCCCTGCGTTGGGCTCCATGTTCAATGGGGAGTCTGCTTGAGATTCCTTCTTTCCTTCTGCCCTCCCCCAATAAATAAATAAGTCTAAAAAAAAAAAGAAAACCACTAAGGGGGTTAAATGAATGGGAAATAGGTGAGTGTTGATGGAACATCTATGAAAGAACTTGGACATAGAGTTCTGTTTTTTACAGAGCTTAAGGATATGTGTTCCTAATTATTGGTATGTATACGGTGGGGAGTTTCTTGTTTATTTCTTTTAAATTGCATTTTCTGTCTTTTACTGTTTTGAAGGAGTTCCTTAACATCCAGGATGAAAATCAGCAGTTGAAAAAAATATATCATGAACAGGAGCAAGCTCTTCAAGAACTTGGCAACAAACTTAGCGAGTAATTTCTCTTTTTTCCTTCATCTGTGTAGTCATTGACTTTTTTTTAAAATTTTATTTATTTATTTGACAGAGGGAGAGATCACAAGTAGGCAGAGAGAGGGGGAAGCAGGCTCCCCACTGAGCAGAGAGCCCGATATGGGCCTCAATCCCAGGACTCTGAGATCATGACCTGAGCCGAAGGCAGAGGCTTTAACCCACTGAGCCACCCAGGCGCCCCTAGTCATTGACTTTTTTAAAGGTAGGATTGTGTGAAACCAAGTAGGCAGAAGAGTTTAAATATAGAAAAGAAAGATATCAACAATTAAAGCCAAAAATCTTAAAAGATAAACACAAGTTAGGTTCAGTCGAATACATTTTAGCTTTAAACGCTTTCCAGTAGGTGAAAAGGCTCTTATTTAATTTCTTCAAATTAGAGAATTCAGAAGTTCATTTAGTGTATTTTTCCCAGAACAACAGAAAGCAAATTTAACCATAAGCACAGTTGAACATCTGTATTTATCTACTTACGTAATCTCTGCACCCAATGTGGGGCTCAAACCCATGACCCCGAGATCAGGTGTTGCACACTCCAGGGATGGAGCCAGCCAGGTGCTCCTGAATGTCTGTATTTATCTGGGTCCCATTTGTATTTATAGTTTACTGTCTGTTCATATCTTGTGCCTATTTTTGGTTGCTCATCTTAGGGGATTTAAAAAATTGTACACATTGTACGTCTTCTGTTTCTCTTTTGTCTTTTTGCTTCATTTATGATGTTTTTTCCTTGTTAATCTTTGAATTGTTACGGCAGAGATTTATTAGTTTTCCTCTGCTGTTTCTGGGTCCATAGTCCCTAAGACATGTAGGGCCGGCTTTGAGTCCCTTTTATCCCTTGCTTCTTTCTCGATCTCCCTGTGCCTCCCCCGCTCCTCCCCATTTTATTCTTTCTTAACCATAGTCCTCTTGAGTGGTGAGAATAATTTATCAGGGCTGGAGGAGGCCCAGTGGCCCCGGTGAGGTTTCCCATACCACAGCAGATTATCTGTGAAACACTTGTATTCTTCTTCATCCTCCTGCTCCTGTGACTATAAGCTATTAGATTCTTCCCTAATACACAGGGTGATGAGTATCTTTTTAAAAATTTGTTGAGGAGGGACTGAGTACCTCATAATAATAAATATATTTGTTAATAATATTATTAAATACATAGTATAAATAATAAAAAGTACTTATCTTATTGTTTTTTATTATTTATTTATAAAGATTTTATTTATTTATTTGACAGAGAGAGAGAGAGATCACAAGTAGGCAGAGAGGCAGGCAGAGAGAGAGGGGGAAGCAGGCTCCCTGCTGAGCAGAGAGCCCGAAGTGAGGCTCGAGGCTCGCTCGATCCCAGCACTCTGAGATCTTGACCTGAGCTGAAGGCAGAGGCTTAACCCACTGAGCCACCGAGCTGCCCCTGGATCAGTACTTTTTAATCTTTGCTTCTAATTTACCAGAAGCCTTTAGGCTTTATATAGACCATTTGGGTATTATTTAAAATGTGGAGTGGGAGGATAAAGGTTATTTGGAATAATATGAACCATATTTAATTTTATTAAAAGGGAAAATTTAGGTTTTGGAAAGAACCATTCCAGACTGTTTTGTTGTTGTCGTTGTTGTTTTAAGATTTTTTATTTACTTGACAGAGACAGCGAGAAAGGGAATACAATCAGGGGGAGCGAGAGAGGGAACATAAGCAGGGGGAGCGGAGAGATTAGAAGCAGGCTTCCCTGCCGAGCAGGCAGCCCGATGCGGGGCTCCATCCCAGGACCCTGGGATCATGATCTGAGTTGAAGGCAGATGCTTAACAACTGAGCCACCCAGGCACCCCAAGACTGTGTTTTGAAGTTATGATTAAACTTAAAAATTAATACTCATTAGTATCACAGGAATAAGAATTCCTCTACCATTTACTAATTTTGTGATTTAGGGTTATTTAACACCTCTAAGCCCACTTCCGTATTTGTAAAATGGAGAGTTATAAAATCCCCAAAGGGTTCTTTTTCTAATTAACCGAGAATAAGCATGCGAAAGCATCTAGCACGGTACCTTTGCTTATCACAACCAGAATATCAGTTTTCATGTCAGATGAGGTTGGATGTGAAAATTACTTTCTAATGCTCCAGTTTCTGAACCTGTGATTTTAAATGTAAATGGTTAATTTTAACTAGAAAAATACTTTCCATATGAAGTATTTACTCTTATTTCTTATTAAAGGATTCTTAAGAATTTTTGATAAATTTTGAAAGGTTTTAAATGTTATTCTCAATTAATTATGTTGTAGAAAGACTAATTTGAGAATGAAACAAAATGAAAATGAGCTGTTCATATTTGAAGAAAATGGGGAAAATGAAATATTAGGATGGAATATTCAAGGAAGAGAACCTAAACTGATATATCTGTGTTAGAATGACTGAGTTATTTAAAAATATGTGAAGGATGGGACGCCTGGGTGGCTCAGTTGGTTAAGCAACTGCCTTCGGCTCAGGTCATGATTCCAGCGTCCTGGAATCGAGTTCCGCATCGGGCTCCTTGCTCAGCAGGGAGCCTGCTCCTCTCTCTGCCTCTGCCTGCTTGTGTTCTCTGTTAAAATAAATAAATAAAATCTTTAAAAAAAAAAATGTGAAGGATGATAATCACCTTTTCTCTTACCCTCATCAAGGCTTAAATTCCAACAAGAATTTTTTGTTTGGAAAAATAAATTTCCAGGACTCTTCCAAATGTAGTATTCTGTAAAAGATATTCTTTCCAAATAGAGAAAATGACAGATTTTTTTTCTTTCCTCAAAGCAGAGGTTTCAGGATTATCAGAGGTTGTATCGTTGATGGATGTTTTTTCCTGTAGTGTCGTCATCGATGGTATCACATTTATTATAGCCTCACGTTTTATCTTGGCCCTTCTCTATGCTGTTTTCATGCCACAGTCAAATATTTTTGCACAATTAATGATTTCTAAATAAAAGCTATTAAAATGAATATTTATATATATTATATATTTCTATATAATGAATGTGATTATTAAAATGAATAATATGGACCTCTATTTCCTCCCTACAGAGAAGAGATGTTCTTGTACATTGTGTTTATTGGAACTGTGGCTGCTACTCCTTTCTTTCGGGTAGTTTGGCAGTGCATGTCAGAGGGGGGCAATATTTTCAGTGTCCCTATTTGTGAGTAAAGGAAACCAGAAATATATCAATGCCAGTGAATTTGCATAACGATTTCTGTAATAAATGCCATTAAGCTACTTTCATTCCATATTCTGGTTTCTGAGTAGCACAGTTACTGTTTTGGCCGTTATTCCCATCAGCATCCATTTTCTTCAGCTACATTTTGTAGATGTGAATTTAGCTAAGCAAATTTTAGTGTTTTGTTTGTATTTTTAATCTGTGTAGTTTTACATTGATTTTTCCCACTGTAGAAGTATGAACTAGATAAAACATTACATTTTGTTTTTATGCCTTGGAACAAGGAGCATTGTAGTATGAAGCCATTTCCATTTCCTACTGTTCTGCCTCAGGGGGAGAGACTATTGGATCTTTTGACCCAGTAATTTCATTTTTGAATTGTTTTCTCAAGAAAAAGAATACAAATATTTTGGTCATTCCAATTTGAATGAACAATTTTTGTGGCGAGAAATTTGAAATAAGTCGAAAGTTCAGCAGTAGATAATTATGGAGACTGTATTTTTCATTGTTTACCATGTAACCATTTTACCACGATGATGTGGCAGATACATAATGACAAGTCAGTAGCTCTCAGCCTTTCAGGATATATTATTACCTGAAAAGAGCGGTTTATGGAAAACTTTATAAATGATGATTCCATTTATTTTTTATTTTTTAATGATGATTCCATTTACAATATACACATACTCGGGGGGTATGGGGCAACTGGGTGATGGGCACTAAGGAGGCAGATGATGTAATGAGCACTGGAGGTTACATAAGACTGATGAATCACTGACCTCTACCTCTGAAACCAAGAATACACTATATGTTAAGTAATTTAATTTAAATAAAATTTAAAAATATACACATACTCATCAACACGTAGATTATTCTCTCTGGGTAGTAGGATCACAGATAATTATTGCTATTTATAATTTGCATGTACATTGACATGTATTTTCAGAAGGTGAAAAGTATCACATTTGTTTTTCCTTAATATTCCCACTCTTACTGTTCTTTTGCATCTGGTGGAGAAACAGTGTGTATAATGGCTAGCGTGGGCTTTAGCGTCACAAAGACCAGAGTTTGGATCCTGGCTTCCCCAGTTAGTACTTCTGTGATCTGTTACGAGTGATGAGACCTCATCAGGCTTCACTTTATTGATACTGATTGATCTTTAAAATAGGTGGGTTTTGGGGGCACCTGGGTGGCTCAGTTGGTTAAGCATCTGCCTTAACTCAGGTCATGATCCCAGGGTCCTGGGATGGAGTCCCAGGGAGCCTGCTTCTCCCTCTGCCTCTGCCCCCCTCTCTCTCTGTCTCTCATGAATAAATAAATATTTAAAAAAATAATATATTTTTTAAAAAGATTAAATGAGCATATACATGAAAGGTCATGTAACCATGTTTGGTGCACTGTGAGCTTATAGTAAATACTGGCTATTATATTGTCACAACCACATGAAAATGCCAATATTCTTTTGTTAAAGCAATTTTTTAAATTTAAAAAGGACATTTTTGCTTTAGGACATTTAGAAAATACAGGAAAATATAAAATATAATCCCACTAGTCAAAGATCATTAGAATCATGGTAGTATATGCAATTTTATATCCTATGAAAAACCATTACCGTAATGAATTGTTCGATGTTCTATGTTTAATATATTTACTGACACATGGACCCATTTGTAATCTTTTCAGATCAAAACTTAAAATAGAAGATATAAAAGAAGCCAACAAAGCATTGCAGGTGAGTAAAAAGTGTTTTTCTCAAGTAGGAAAGTAGAGATATAAGTGTGTCTCCAATAGAAGGTAAAGCCCCATATCAACCTAAGGTACTATTACTGAATCCCAGGGTGTATAGAGGCAGAAGCACTGAACAGGGATCCGGGATGATGGCGATCCAGCTCCTCCCTGTTATATCTGGAATCAGTCAGTAATCATGTTGGAAATGACCTTGGAAAGAATATTGTCTGTGTTCCTATGAAGCATGTCCTGACTGAGTGAAACTGTGTTTGAGTCCTTGAGTTCCTGTGCTGGTCTGTAACTTAGTAGTTTTTTTTGTTTTATTTTGTTTTTGTTAAAGCTTTTATTTATTTATTTAACAGAGAGAGAACACAAGCAGGCAGAGAGGCAGGCAGAGGCAGAGAGAGGAGCAGGCTCCCCGCGGAGCAAGGAGCCCGATGGGGGACTCGATCCCAAGATGCCGGGATCATGACCTGAGCCAAAGGCAGCTGCTTAACCAACTGAGCCACCCAGGCGTCCCTGTAACTTAGTTTTGACTGTCAACAAGTCACACCTTCATGGAGTTTGTTTCCTCTTCTGAATGGCCTCTGAAATGGGCCTATGAGTTTGCACAGGTTGCTTTGAATATTGAGGTTAGTATGTGTGAAAAGTGTTTATTAATACAGTGTTAGAGTATGTAGTTCTGAATGTGTCTGGAGGCAGAATCCCTTCTACAACATAGGAGAGAATAGTCTCTCTGTGAGTAGTTCAGTGAGATTGCCTCTACCACACAGCTTCCCATTCCGTTTTTTTTTTAACAAAGTGCTATATGAAAATAATTTAAGAAGTCAACCAGTGCTAGAAAGAATTAAAAAAGAAAATGGTAGCAGTCTCCTGTTCTTCACCCCCTTGTCCCTTATCCAACCAAGCTCCTGCCACCTGAAGGAAGCTACTTCCAATTCTTTTCGTTGTTTTTTCTGGCTTTACCCCCTATTTCTAAATAATAGGCAGTCTGTATTATTCAGTCACTTATCTCTATATTATTCATTCACTTAAATTTAAGAGCTATTTTAGACCCATCTCTAGCCTAGTTAAGATGGTGGGGGAGGAATTTTGCTTACTCTTACCCTGATCTGTTTGCTCTTCATTGTCCTCCCAGTATAATAAAAAATTTTCATGTAATTCATTTACTATATATAACTATTTAAATATTGTTCTTTGCTGGGCCATGTAGTATATTGTGATTATGTTTTCTTTCTTGAACTATTTCTTTTTTCCTCTGGAGTTAATAATTGCCTTTCCCCTGAAACTAGTATTATATGTTAACTAAATTGAATTTTAAAAAATTAAAAAAATAGTTGTATATTAGAGCATCTGAGTTTTCTTATACCTTCAAATCCTTTTATAATTTTTTTTTTAAGATTTTATTTATTTAGGAATGCCTGAGTGGCTTAGTCGGTTAAACATCTGCCTTCGGCTCAGGTCATGATCCCAGGTTCCGGGGATTGAGTCCTGCATCGGGCTCCCTGCTCAGTGGGGAGTCTGCTTCTCCCTCTCCTTGTGCCCCTCACCTCCTCTCTCTCTCATGCTTGCTCTCTCAAATAAAATCTTAAAAAAAAAAACCCACTTATTTAAAAAACAAAAAAAACACTGGCATACTCTCTGATTAGCTTATAATAGAATGTTTGCTCCCTGATTACGTTCTCTTCCTTGAAGTAACAATTCTCTATTTTGTGTTCATCATTATGTTGTTTTTCTTTATAGTTTTATCATTCATGTCCATCTTCAATGAAATATTATGTGGAGTTCTCTGTTTTGAT
The DNA here is from genome assembly GCA_028533885.1 of Nasua narica. Taxonomy (NCBI): domain Eukaryota; kingdom Metazoa; phylum Chordata; class Mammalia; order Carnivora; family Procyonidae; genus Nasua; species Nasua narica. Next base: position 23,817,402 of record CM052812.1, on the reverse strand, counting down.
ACGTATGAAAATTGATTTATATTTGACTGGATTTTTTGTCCTTGCTGTTGACCAGCTGATGGGTCTGGGATAGCTGCCCTATAGAGTTTCTTACATTCTGGCTTTTATCTGCTGGCTTATAGTAATTTTAAACTTGTTCCTCTGTTCTCTTACTGCCTGTAAACTGGAAGTTAAATGTAAAGGTTTGGTTCGATTCAGGTGCAGCTTTCTGTGAGAATTTTTAATCCTTGCTATCATATTTTTAATACTCAGGCCCTTATTTACTCATTTTTCCTTTCAAAAATGGCATCCTGCATTTTATCTCTGAGGATATTCATTATAGTTTCTTTCAAGTTTTCTTTTGCTACCACCATTCTTCTGAATTCCCTTCCTGGGTTTGTTTGGCTAAGTACCTCACGCCTGTTACTCCTTAAATGTTGAAAAATCCCATTTCAGCAAAGGCACAAAAAAATCTTGAAGGCCCTGTGTATGGTGGTTGGGTAGATGGGAATGGGTTGTTATAGACTGGTAGGCCTCACCATAGAGAAATCTGCTAACTAGCAAGCTGCTGGGCACCCTCTCCAAATTATGTTAGTATCTACAGGACTTTTCTCTGTGGCAGCTGAGTTTCTCCAGAGAAGGATCCTCTAAATATCTTTTCTGCACGGGGTGGTTGGGTGGCTAACGTTCTGGAATTAGGCAGAGAATAATAGCCATGTTTATAGAGCAGTAGCTTGCTCCCTTCTAGTTTTGACTCTGCTTGAAAACAGCTGTTTCTGGTGCACCTGGGTGGCTCAGTGGGTTAAGCCTCTGCCTTCAGTTCATGATCTCAGGGTCCTGGGATTGAGCCCTGCAGGGGGAGGGGGGGGTCTCTGCTCAGCAGGGAGCCTGCTCCCCCTGCCCCCCGCCTGCCTCTCTGCCTACTTGTGATCTCTGTCAAATAAATAAAATTAAAAAGAAAACAGCTGTTTCCTTGAGGAAGCAACTTTAGCTTTCTGGACAGGTGTTCGTATCTGTAAAATGGGAGCTGTAGGTACTGATCTCTGAGGTCTCTTCCAACTAACACTCTAGGCCTGCCCTGCAGTGTACAGCTTTTCTCCTTGGGAGATGAGAAGGGTAAGTTCAGTCAAATTAAAAATAAGTCTAGCGGTGTGTGGGTGGCTCAGTCGCTTAAGCACCCAGCTTTCATTGAATTTAGCTTGAGTCGTGATCTCAGTGTTGTGAGACCAAGCCGCGCGTTGGGTTCAGGGCTCAGTGGAATCTGCTTCTTTCCTTCTACTATTGCCCCTCCCCCTCTTCACACACGCTCTTTCAAATAAATAATTCTAAAAAAAAAAAAAAAAAGTAAAATAATTCTGGAAGACCAAGCCCTGATGTCAGAAAGATGCTTCTGCTTGGAAATCTGCTTCCTAGCAGGCTCTCCATCCCTTAAGGGATAGCTTGGCAGGAAGCAAGGTTGCTTCCACTAGGTGGCTTTTGGACATTTGGGAAGTCACTTTCCTTGTTAATGGCATTCAACAAGTTGCATTGGATTATCTTTTTTTTTTTTTTTTTTGGATTATCTTTAAGGTCCCATCGTGGTTTAAAAAAATTTTTACAATTCAAGTCATTTGATTCTTTACTGGTGTGTCTGGTATGAGCTATCCAGGTTCCCCCCCTCCCCCAGCTTGACTGTAAGAATACAATAGTATACATATACATGTAATACGTATATAATATGTATGGTAACTTATTGGTAAGGCTTCTGGTCAACAGGTTATTAAATAAAAGTTTTTGCGGGGGAGTCAAGAGTTATATGCAGATTTTTGTCGATGTGGAGTTTGGTACCCCTTATCCCCATTTGTTCAAGGGTCAGCTGTACTTGGTTCTTTGGCAGCAGCAACGTGGCTTAGTCAAGACTGTTTTGGGCGCCTGGGTGGCTCAGTTGGTTAAGCAACTGCCTTCAGCTCAGGTCATGATCCCGGAGATCCGAGATCGAGTCCCACATCTGGTTCCCAGCTTTGCGGGGAGTCTGCTTCTCACTCTGACCTTCTCCCCTCTCATGCTCTCTCTCACTGTCTCTGTCTCAAGTAAATAAATAAAATCTTTAAAAAAAAAAAAAGACTGTTTTAAAAAGGAACATGTGATGACATTAATCAGAAACACTGAAGACTGTTCCTTCACCTGGGTCTTCCATATAAAACTGGCACCTAAACAAAATTGCTTTTGTAGGGAAAAAATGTTCTAGCCAGGATCTTAGACGGGTTAAGAATGGATCAATTTATAAATTTAAGGAGTCATGTTAACTCTAACCTGTTAATGACTTACAATATGTACATTTGCTGCTCATTTACAGTAGCCATTACATTTGTTATAGAATTTAAGGGAAATTAATAGCCATGTAAAACTTAAGGTGAAGTCTCCTCTAAAATAAATAATTCTAACATCTGATTTCCAAATTCTCTTAAGATTTTAAGAATTTACTGTGGTATATGGACTACATATTGCCAAACTCATATGCATTTCATAGTGAAAATGTATCTTTTTTAATCTTTTTATTAACATATAATGTAGTATTTGCCCCAGGGTCCATGTCTGAATCATCAGGCTTACACGTTTCACAGCACTTCTCATAGCACATACCCTCCCCAATGTCCATAACCCGGCCGCCCTATCTATCCCTACCTCCCCTACCCCCCAGCTACCCTCAGGTTTGTTTCGTGAGTTTAGGAGTCTTATGGTTTGTCTCCTTCCGGATCCCATCTTGTGAAAATATATCCTTAAATTTTGTTGGACTAGATAATCTCTAAGGCTCTTTCTTCCTTAAAGAAAATTCCCATTAATAGATTTTTAAACATTTTATAATGGAAATGTCCAACTGTACAGAGAAAATACTAACCCGTTACCCAGTTTCAATATTTAATAGTATATGGCCTATCTTGTATTTATATTCATTCGCTATCCCTTCTCCCTTACCCATATTATTTTGAAGCAAATCCCACACTTACTTATTCTCCAACTATTTCACTATCTCTCCAAGAAAAGGACTCATTCCCAAGTCATCTCTCTTATATTCATACAAGATGTTCTTGGTTGAAAATGTTTTCACGTGTAATTTTTTTTTTTTTTTTAAAGATTTTTGATTTATTTATTTGAGAGAGACAGAGAGAATGAGAGAGAGGAAGAGGTCAGATGGAGAAGCAGACTCCCCGCTGAGGAGGGAGCCCGATGCGGGACTCCATCCAGGGCCTCCAGGATCATGACCTGAGCAGAAGGCAGTTGCTCAACAACTGAGCCACCCAGGCGCCCTTCACGTGTAATTTTTAATGTTAACAATTTTAGCATTAATTTTCATGCTTCTTCCTTCTAGGGACTGGTTTGGTTGAAAGACAAAGAAGCAACACATTGTAAACTTTGTGAAAAGGAATTCTCACTCTCTAAGAGAAAGGTAAGGGAGATAGGAAGTGAGTCTAAAGGACTTGATGCAAACATGGCTTCTAATTTAACTCAGTTTTTTTCTTTAATTTTTCCATTTAATAGCACCACTGTAGAAATTGTGGGGAAATTTTCTGTAATGCTTGCTCTGACAACGAACTGCCTTTGCCTTCTTCACCAAAGCCAGTACGGGTTTGTGATTCCTGTCACGCATTGCTGATCCAGAGATGCTCATCTAATTTGCCATAAGACTCCAGAACCAACTCCTTATGTATGAAAGTACCTACAATGAATGGTTAATGAACCATGTACATGATGTATTTAGATAGCCCTTCTTAAGCAGCTTTCAGACCGTTATTAGTTATCAGTTTTATCTTCCACGTATTCAGCTCATGGGAATTAGAAGCTATAGAATGGCTCATTGTTACTCAAAAAGAACTTTCAACAGGGCATGCTTTAAAATAACTTTTGCTTAATTCCTAATTGAGGTAAGTCTTGTAACTTTTAACACCACTAAAAAGGCCAGATAGCAGCAGAGCTTACACACATTTGCCTTATTTTGTAAAAGGCCTTCTTTAAAAAATAGGGGTTCAGATTCTTTTATTCTGCAAAATTGTCAAGTTGGTATTTGATGGTGCCTGTAATTTTCTTAATGCACTTTAAAGCTTCACAGTTCTCAGATCAGAAATACACTGAACTTTTTACAAGTATTAATATTCCAGTTCAACAGTGTTTTCACTAGCTTGCTAAGGTTTCAACCTTAATTACTTGTCCTTTCTGCCCTACTTCCTTTGCCCATTTTGCATTAGAAAAGGCCAATATTTTATCCTATAAAATTTCCTTTTGGTCTTCCTCTAGTCGATGTATTTATTGGTATTTTCTGATACAGTAGGTTAAAGAGGTATTATTTTACCTCAGCTTTTTCCTTGTTTTGAAAGGAAGTTAAACCAGTCTTTTACATTACTTGCACATCTTTCCATATTATACTCAAGACTGACAGTAATTTAGAGGGCTCACACATCTTTAAATTAAAAAGAAAAAAATCCATCCCCAGAAAAAAATGTTTTATTAATAGTAAGGTATTACAGGCTCCTGATTGTCCTCTAAGCATTAAAGGAGAAATCTAAAAGTTTGCCTTTGATAGGATTTGAGTAATTAAAAATTTTATTCTATTTACATTCCAGTAGCTTTTAGGAAGCATTACAGTTTAGTGATCCACTACTGCAGTTCTGTATACAGAGTGAAATATTCACTCAATACTGAGCACCTCCAAGCCAGGATCCTGAGCAGATGAAGATGTCTCAGCCCTGCCATGAAATACATGGTCTATTTCAAGCATGAAAGGTTCAATAAACACTAATCCCATTTTATCATACTTGTAGCACACCAAGAATATGTAAAATGCTACCCTTGTATAATTAATCCTTTGAACAGTATCACCACTTGGGAGATCCTTTTACCCTCTTTGGTATTAACTTCAGCCATGCACTTTGAGTCTGTGAACCTTTCAAACAGGTCAGGTAAGAATCTTTGATTACTTCTAGGAGGATTACAGTTAGTAAATTAATCATGCCCCCTTCACCTAAGATGGGGTTACATATTCTGCAGGTTCCTTTCCTCAGAGTATATATAATTTCATTAGGGCTTAAAATTAATTTTCTAAATTGCCAAAGTATGAAATCAGTATTTTACTTGAGGTTTATTTTCTCCATATCCAGTTAGCTTTTGAGGTCTTCAGTTAGAACTGCTGTACAGATTTTTAGGTGGTCTTTCTTGAATGCCGACAGAAATACTGTCAAGAGAAGAATTATATTCTTGAACTGTTTTGTATTGATGGGATGATTAACATTTTTATGATTGTTAAAAATGAGAATAAGCAACTATGAAATTTCAAATACTGTTTTTTATTACTGTGCTTATTAATACAAATTTTAAAATGTGATTTTGCTTAAATTCCAAAGCTGGGTTTCATTCAACAAATAAACCATGATTTTCAGTTCCCCTTAAAATTCTGTTACTCAAAACTCCTGTTTATCACCATTGATTTTGGGCTTTTTTTAGTCAAGCTTTTATGACAGTAATACAATTTGCTTCATTTAGTTTGGGCTCTTATTTAAAAGCCATTTATACTAAATGTTGGATTTTGTTATAAAACTTCCAGTTTGTATTGTGAACCTACACTTTCTAATCTTCAAGATTTGCCCTCATTGAAGAAAAGTATTAATCTTAATGAATTTCACCTATCATTCTCTCGTCTAGCCAGTAGTACCCACAGTAATGCTATCTATCACAGTGCCAAGGAATTGTGACTGTAATTCTTCTACTCTGCGATGTTTTCAAATAAAATGTGAATTTTATAAGCCAAATAAAAGATATGAAAAATTAGCCTTTCAAAGGGCAACTTGCATTTATGACTTTTTAAAACTTTACTAAAAGATTTTAATAGGGCTTTTCCTGGGAAAAACACATACAGATCTTTACAGAGATAAGTGGTATGAGTCTAATATTTAAATGGATAATTTAGGAGGGGTACAAATATTAAGATGGATCACTGCTTGAGCTGATAGTTGTGGTAGCTTAAACGGAACCTCTTCCTTCTCTAACAGTAGAAATCACTCCTTAGGTGTCACTTTGTCTAATGTTCCCTTAGAGTATCTTCCACCAATTTGATTTACAATCAGTAATCGACACAAATCATTCTAGGACAGAGGCCACACTATTATCTCCCACGTTGATATTTATTACATTAATAACATTTCTAGCAAAAACAAGTAACAAGGTCAATAACTGAATTCACATTGACAGGTTTCATTTTGATCCATTAGCCAATTTGGGGGGGAAAAAAAAAGCCATATTGACCAAAGGGATTAAAAGTAAAAAGCACCTTTTCCTTGCTACATATAGTATTTTTTTAACACAATGGCTCTAAAACTTGAGAGATCAACTGCAAAATCCAACTTCCAGGATTCTCATTTTAATTAAAACTATCACATGGACTTGTCTCTTACATTTGTTTAGTCAATTATACAGTTATTGAAAAACCATATGCTATATTGGGCAGAAAAACTGAAAATACAGCTGTGAGAATTATACTCCACAGTAAATACTTTTGTACTGAATTCTGATGCCCCCGAGAATCTTAACCTAGTCTAAGACATTTTGAAATAACTGAGAACTACCACTTTTTTGGAAACATTTTTTGGTACTTCAGTCAAGTGCCGAGTGAATTTTATTCTAAAATCTAGGGCTAGAATTTAAACTTCCAACATTCTCACCCCCAGATAACAATTACGAATATTCAGAAATCCGGATGCCTCAAGGTCTTCAACATTTCAGAGCTGTGCCCGATAAATGACATTTGAAAAGAATGACTAAAATAAGAAATTAGCTGAATTTACACTCCTGAAGCCACCTACACTCATCTTTACGTTTTTATATTTACAGTATTGTCCAAGAGAAAAGAAAAAAGTTACACTATTTTCCAAGCTCTATTCCAGATGTCTGCTTATTAATAAGACTTGTGTTTATGCAAAGGTGAATCACTGTCCTCTAAAATTATACTATACTACTTCTTGTAGAGCTAATAGTAAAATACATCAACCCAAATCTTATGAAAGCAGCACATCCTTAGAAGTAACTAGTATATAAAAAGTATCAACATCAGTGGTTTGAATATAAAAATTTATTTTTAAGTCAAAGTATGCAACAAATAAAACCTACAGAAAACAGATTTCCCCATCACAATCTGTTGCTTTACCAAATAATATTTTGAAAACACATTCCTTCAGTCATTATAAAGTTCTTAAAATACAAAAGAAATTAAATCTGTAAGAAAGTCTAGTAGACCAGACGCTATTGTCAGGACTTTTATGTTGGTGGTTATGCTTTAATACATGCCACGCCATCCACCTCCACTCATGCCCCCTTGCCCGTAGTAACCGCCACTGCCTCCACCACCACGGCCTTAAAAAACAAAAACAAAACAAAACAATACTTGTTAGGAAGTATCAGTACATACTTCATTGATGATAATACATCAACTTCAAAGTGTCTACACATTTGGGAACTAATGTATCAAACCACAGTAACCAAAGATACTTACCATAACCACCCAAGCCATCAGGAGTACCATATCCTCCACTGTAATTGTTACCCATTCCCATTCTTCCAACAGATCCATAACCTCCCTGATTATCTTTAAAAAGAAAAAAAAAAGTGTGAGATTGATTGCTACATGTGTAACTCTCCTCATTTAAAAAACTTTACCTACCCATTCCATCTCTGCCGTAGCCTCCCATTCCAGAACCTCCCATTCCAGAACCGCCTCCAGGAGTAGAATTCAAGAAGAGTTCAATGTACCGATGTTCTTTAAGACAAAGAGTAACAGGGAAGGAATGATGAATCAAAATTTATCAGTAAAAGAATAATTAGCTAATATTAACCTGAACTAATATTAGCCTGGAAATATGCTTAAATACTTCCTAGTGGAGTGATAAGATGAATGCCAGATAAGGCCAAAACCTATCTTACCATGTTTTGTTCAAACTGTACAATGTTAAACACATAAAACGTGGTTCAGGCCTCCGTTTCCTTATCTATGAAAAGGACTGATTTCTTATTTTGGAACCAGTTACTGTGCTGCTTAAAAATACATTCCATGTCTAAAGAAATGAATTAGAGAATCATGTCATGAAAATAATGTCCATGAAAACTTACGGACTACAAAGTGATTTGTGTGTGGCCAGACTTACGATTCACTGGTCAGGGTAAAAGTTAATGGTTTAAAACAGGTTTGATGGCATGCAGAAATAACTTACCCAACTAACTTAATGGATGGGTTAAAAAGTGATAATTTGCAAATGGCATGGGAACTCAAGCACCTGCCAAGTAATATACCTATTTTCCCTTAAGCTCAGATAACTTGTCAAGTACTGAGTCTGAATTAACTCTTCAATAAAAAGCTCCCCCCTCTCCTGAAAGCCAATGAAGTCTGAACTCCTTAGAGGTCATATGGTTTCAGGTCCCAATGACTGCCAAGAGTTACTTATCTACAGCACCCTGTAACATCTTACAATTGAGGAATTACAAATGTTATTTTATAAGCAAGTTCACACATAAGAAACAAGACAGCAAGCCAAGGATACTTACGCATGTTATTCTTATCTTTAGACATGGCAGCTACAGCATCTTCATGTGTCACAAATTCTACATCTGCCTCTCCTGTTGCTCTGCCATCAGCTCCAATATCAATATGCACTCGTATTGGATTCAGTGGTGAGAAGAACTAAATAAAAGAAAACACTTAATTTTTTTATTTAGAGTATCGAAAATAAGTCACCACATACCTTGGTTTTCCCTCATCCATCAAAACAAACCTTTTTACTGCCCTGTATTGCAAAGCTAACAAATCAACTACAAAGGTTCTGGGAACATAAACTAATATACTTAGAGGAAAATGCAAAGAAATTATCTCTTTAAAATAAGCTAAGTGGGGACGACTGGTGGCTCACTTGGTTAAGCACTTGCCTTCTGCTCAAGGTGTCGGGATGGAGCCCTTCATCAGGCTCCCTGCTGCTCATCAGGTACCCTGCGGTACCCTGCGCTTCTCCCTCTCATTCATTCATAAATAAAAAAAAAATCCTTAAAAACAAAACAAAACAAAAAAACCAAAAGCTAAATGAAGGGGCAGGGAAGCTAAGTCATATGGGGGGGAGGGGAGAGAAATCTAACCCAGAACATAGTTCACTCTAAACAAATGAAAACATCTCATACCCTACCACTGAGCAGAAGAGTTAAGTCCTCCATTCCTACTCCTCCAAGGAAGTATTTCAAAATTACTGTTTGAAGGATAGGTCACCAGAGACTTAGAAACATGCAGAGAACTTAGGTGTTATGATTCAGACCAAACTTTGACAAACTGACACAAACTGTACATGGATACCTCCAAAATGTATCACTTAGTTGTAAATCACAAGTTAATCAGGTTAAAGCAATTCTAAAAGCTACCTGAAACTTAGGACCAATGAGTTCCCTATAAGGCCAATAGGTAAATTTCTTTCATAGCTACGTAGTAAATAGTCCTGGCTTTATAGGCCATTACATCTCCACTGCAACTACTCAATAGGTAATGAATGGGTGTGACTGGATGCATGTGGGCTGAAGTTTGCAGATACTCTAAC